>CM014097.1:191281-322845 GCA_004119915.2 Collichthys lucidus
GTTGGTATCTGCACTGATGGTGCAAAGGCCATGACCGGGAGACACAGCGGAGTAGTAACGCATGTGCAAGCAGTTGCTGCTAATGCCACTTCACTGTAGCATCCGCCAAGAGGCTCTTGCTGTCAAGGGAATGTCTGTCAGCCTGAAAAATGTTTTGGACACAGTGAAAATGGTGAACTTTGTGAAAACCAGGTCCCTGAACTCTTGCATATTTTCTGCATTATGCAGTGAAATAGGTGTCACACTGCAGTGAGGTCAAGTTGGGTTTTTGTTCTGTTTCGTCATTTCCTGTTTTATTTTGATATTTACCTGCCCTCTCGTTTCAGGTCACTTGCCCTTCCTCATGTGTCACCGGTCTGATTGTCTTCCCCACCCTGATTGTTTCCACCTGTTCCCCATTACCCTGTGTATATCTTGTCTGCGTCTCCCTTTGTCTTGTGCCAAAGTGTTTCAACCTCAGATCGATCGTCAAAGCCTTTTTCCTTGCCCTTCCATAGCCATAGCGTTGTTGCTCGACTGTTCTTTAGTTTTTCTCCTAGATTGAGTGATTTTTTTGTTGTAAATTCTTAGTCTAGCCTTTTTGTTGTTGTTTTCCTTTTTTGTTTTTTTTTCTTAATGTTTAGTGCTGTTGTATTTTTCATCTTTCGGAGCTCCTTTAGTTAATGTTTTGCAGCCTGTTTTTTTCCTCCATTGGAGTGATTTTTGTTTTCCCTAGTATAGGCCTGATTTCATAGTCTGCCGCAGCCTCACTCTGTCGAGGGTTTTTGTTATTTCATTAAATAAGCTCACTGACACCTCTACATCTGAGTCCTGCTTTGAGTCCGGCCTGACAATAGCAGCAATCATGAGACATTACTACTTCATACAGAGGTGCGCTGGTTATCAAGAGGCAAAGTATTAACATGTTTCATATTAAACAATTAACTCAAGATTTTCTACAGTTACCATAGCTTTCATTTTCTGAGCATCTGCATCTGTTTCTTATACACATGGGTTATCTGGCAAATATCTTTTTTCGCCTAATGAACTTAATCTTGGATTACAAGGGGTTTCCACAACCATATTCAACGTGCGAGATAAAGTTATAGACATGATAAAAAAGTTGAACCTCTGGTTAAACTACATGGAAAACAACAAAACAGAGGTCTTTCCCACGTTTGCATGACGCAAATGAACTTGAAACATGAGATAACCACGCATCTCAGTGAGCTGGCTGCACAGCTGCGCAGGCATTTCACCAATTCTGACAGCTCAGACAGTTGGATACGTCATCCGTTTACAGCTGTGTTGACATCTGAACAGGAGAGTTTCATTGAGTTCACAACAGATGGTTCCCTGAAAATGAAATTTAATCAGAAGCCACTGCCAGATTTCTGTATCAGACTGCGCACAGAACAGCCCGTGCTGGCCAAACACGCTGTCAAGACTTTGATGCCCTTCACCACCACGTACGAGTGGATTTTCAGCCTTAACAATGACTTTCTGAAATTCAGCCCAATATTGCAGACACACCCTTCTCATTAAAGCTGTCAGTTTTTACTTCTGTTTCAAGTGATTTATAACTGAATATGTTCTAGAAATGTAGAAATGTTTGGTAGATTCCTTTTTTCAAAAGTGAACTGGTGTTGCCCACTGAAAATGCTGGTAGAAATTGATCTATTTGGTGAAAAATAAAATAATATAGCAACAATTTAAGTGATTTCTGATGTGTTATATGCTGTTTTGTGGTGATGGTGGAGGGTGGGCTTACAGACCGATTTCTTGTGTGTGCGGGAGTAGGGGGTACATGGAGACCTGGAGGTCAGATGTCTGAAGGGGTACGTGGCTGTAAAAAGTTTGGGAACCACTGGTTTATAACATTTTATAATGTAGTTGTGTACAGCTATAATGATTTTTTAAGTGTATATACAAAAGTATTTACCAGCAATTCTAGCTTTTCCTTTGAAAAATTGATATTTTTACAACAATGTTTGTCATTTATTATCTCTTTATACAAAAGCCACTACATTAAGAACACATCTATGATATATTGTTATAAACCATTTATTATTATTAAATGTTTTTATACGGCTTACATGCTGAACAGTAGTATATAAAGTTTTCTGGCACTGAGAATAGCATTTACTTCTGTGTCCGATCTCTAACTAACTGTCATTAATATCTTTTTTCACAAAAAAAATTGTCACTAAAAGAATGCACTTAATACTCATCCTCATCCAGGAGTTAGATCTTTCTAGAGTGGGTCAACTGATGTAGGTAGAATATTTGTCTCTGTCATTTTTTATGTATGTGACATTTAATTTTCATCTCTGTATTCTTTGTCAGCTAGCATTTTGGACATGTATGCATTGATTTACTCACTTGTTATCCACATGTGGGTTGTTTTTTTTTACCTATAAAGATAAAGTATAATGGTGTACATAACAAAACAAAACATAAAAGTACAACCTGATTGACGTAATAATGTCAAAATAATGTTCATAAAACACACAAATAATAAGAATGTAATATGCTGTAACTTTAACATGGGGTACCACCACATTATGTGAGGATTGCTTGGCCATGTTCTGTTTGTGTGTGGGTATGCGTGCAGGCCCTTAGTGAAAATAATCATGGGGACTCAAAAAAGACAAACAAATCTAAGAAAATAAGACCCAAGTCATAATAAATCTGAATTAACTATCATTACTTTGTATACACATAAAACTAACAATGACATTATTCTGCATAAGTATTATGATGTAACATACTGTACATCACTGCCATGCATTGCATTTGGAGTACTAGACCCAATTGTATATACTATTTGCATTTGTTTAGAGCTGTCAGCACTTTATGGGCTCAGGGGTCCATGTAGTTTGGTTCAGAATTGATTGCACAGTGAAAACAATTCTGCCTACCCTCCTACACCCTTCCATCTTTCCTTTTCTACATTGTGCACACAGCATCCTGAAACAGACATAAGAAAGATGCAAGCTGATTTCTCCTCCTTTCAGAGAGATACCATACTCCAAATGTTACAGGGTTTAGTTTCTCTCTGCACCACACAGAATAAAAAAAAAAAATTGTGCAATTTTAGAATCCAGGCAAAAATCATTAAATCATGACTCCTTCTTTGATATGGTGGTTATATCCAATAGTACCCTCAGGGCGGTGAAGCAAAAACAGTCATCACTGGAAAGGCCCAGAGCTAAAACTCCTATCCCACTGAGAACACTGCTGCTCTAACTGATCCAGCAGTTTGTCCACTGAGTCTTCTTTGTCCTCTAGCTTCAGGTATCGCCGGCAGCTGCTCAGGTCTAGCTGAGGCCAGCTTAGGTGAGTTTGCTCCTCTCCAGCATCCGCAACATGCTCTAGGATGTTGATGCAAACCTGTGAACCAGCCTCTCTCACTACCAGCTGATTCATTTGACCCTCTTCTCTGGGTGTGTGAAATCTTTCCTCCAGATGCACAACAGTTCGGGCCATGAAAGGGTTAGTCCTGTAGCTCATACTGTGGCACCGCCTTGGCTGGGAAGCTGGGATATCCACCTCATCCACCCCAGTGTGGACATGGAGCTGGCACAGACCAGGCAGTTGTTAAGCTTCATTAGTGGGATGGACTGTGGCTTAAAGCTGGTACTACCCCCATGCTCAGCACCAGACTGTGTCTTAAAGTCTGCCAGTCTGGAATTATGTGAGTTGGAGAGGGAGGAGTGGAGGGATGATGGTGGGGACTCTAACTCCTGGTGGTGGAGAGCGTCTGTCTGGAGAACAGCTTGCTGGTAGATGCCCTGCGCACTGCCCACCTGGTCTGTGAGGTGTTTTGTCTGGAGCAATGGCTCAGAGCTGGTTAGCTGCTGTAGACAGAGGATGTTGAGATGGGTGGCTGGCAAAGTGCTTACCCACTGGTATTGTGTGGCCATTGAGTTTTGCTGCTATTTCTTTCAATTCTGCTGAGGGAATAACTGTAGAGACAGAGCACATTACACTGCGCATCTGGGCCAACAGCATCTGAGTCTCTCTGTCCCTGTTCTCGTACAGGACTGTATTGGCACATATGAGGATGAAGAGTCCCACCCCCATAATGACAGGTCCCAGCAGCTTCATCCGCTCACTGTGGATGAGGCTGGCTGCAGATAAGAAACCCTTAGCTCCCAGACTCCAGCCAGAAGTCTGTGACTCAGAGATACTTTCCCCCTCTGCAGCTCCCAGGATAGATGATCTTGCTATCTGGTAGGGCCAGTATCCAGCCATAGCAAGAGCGGTGCCAACAACCACAACGATGACCCCCAGCACCAGGAAAGCTCCAGGCATTGAGCGGATGCGAAGCTTGCCTTGGATCACCCCGTCTTTTTTCTTTCTGCCTCGTAAGGTGAAGCGAGACTTCCCATGGCAGGTAGGTGAAGTTGTTGTAGCATCTCGGGCCTTCTGGGTCTTCATGGAAAAGGTCAGTCCAGAGCTTTTTCTCCTGGTTACACCCTGTCAGAGGACTTTTAGAGTGAGGACATTTCAAAAGTTAATGCAATTATAATGAATACACATTGACATTCCTGTTTCTAGGGTGTACACTACATCAGTCAGCTATTTTTTTTCAACTACTAGAAAAATGTGATATATAGTACAAACTAGTTTGTTTGTTCTGTAGAAACATAGTAGTTAAACATGGTGGACATGTGGTGCCTGTAGATATAAAAGTTTCATTCTGGAAGAACAAACATATAACAATTCTTATTTTCAGCTGATTATACACTAATTAAAACATTTTTAATTTCTCACATATTAAATATGTAGATAGACCCCACTATATCTGACACAGAAGATGAGATGTTGGTATGGAGGCTTCAGCATGATTAAAAGTACCTTTGAGCTAATGACTATTTTGAGATAATTTTAAAAATAGTTAAACTATATTTAACAATTGTCCCTTCATTCCAATATTCTTATCCAAGTTAGCTATTTTCTACTTCAAAAGAAATCCATCCCCAAAACTTCTCTCAAAGGCTTAAGAATGTCATGTTTCCATCTGTCATGTTTCATCTAAAAATGGAATTTAGAAAAAGACTAGGCATTAGGCGTTAGACATTCTTTGGAAAATGACAACCTGGCAATTTGGCAAAAGTACAACAAACATAAGTAACTTGGCAAACACTGTTTAGAATATTCTGAATACTTATAATTGATGTAATTCAATTATATAAATCAATTCTAAACATATTGACAAAATCTATGATCCTTTTTCAAGGCTTTCTAGTAGATTCACAGCCAATACTTCCAGTGTGGGATTTTTTTATTTTATGGAATTCAATCTAATGGTCAACCAGCATAACCAGCATAACACTACTGTACATAGATGTGCTGAATAGGACAACTTGTTTAATGTTGTCTTCAAAAAAAAAAACAACCATCTCCACCAGCCTTAATATGCAGCTAAATACTTGAGGATGTAAAAAATTCTCTGGATTCTCTGGCATAGCTTCAAAGCCTCTGTGCATCCCATCTGTAACACATAGAAACATACATCTGGCTTTAGGTTTTTGGTTTGCTGTAGATTCAACCAAATAATTTCCTTCTAAAATGCATTTTATATGTCATCATTAAACTAAAGGACTAAAAGAATACGGTATTTTCCGCACTATAAGGTGCACCTAAGGCCTTCAATTTTCTAAAAAGCAGACAGTGCACCTATGGATCAATATGGTTAATCATGGCTACTGTAGTCAGGGGTCGATACCTAAGTAACAGCGGTAAGAACAGTAAAGAGGAATTCCAGTTCAACACCATTTGTGTGTGTGTAAAGACCCCAAAATGGCTCCTTTTAAGAGACATGCTTACGTCACAGAACATTGGTTTGTATTCTATTAATAAAGTTTGACTGACTTATCTGACTGTTTTGTTGACATTCCCTTTAGCGCAGCTCCATCTAGTGGATGCATAACGCAACCCCAGCCGCTACTGTAGCTTCTATTCTATGCGCCATATATGAAAACAGTTTTAAAATAGGCCATTCATTGAAGGTGAAGGACTAAAAAATGTATCCCAATAATTCGTATTTATCACGGTAACGATAAAAAGACGATAAATAAACACCAATTCAGCCTTATCTTTTGACTATAAATCTATCACCAAAATAATAATAAAGGCTAGGGTGGTGGTGTGTTGCTGTGGGCGTGTCTATACCTGCTGAATGTAACCGCTGTGAAAGAAGGAAATAACTTTTTATTTCTCTGATTATTAACAGCTTTATCAAGGCCGGTTCTCACTCTCTGTTATTGTTGTCTGTCTGTCTCTCTCTCCCTCCCTCATCATCGGACACAAATCAAATTAAGCTTCTTCGTGTCATTATTTTGCAGCGTAAATTGCGAGTCAGACTCAGATTTAGAAGCTGGCACATGATATAAACAAAGTGAGAACATACACACACAGGTAGATTATCAGAGTTTAGTCTACGAATCCACCTGGATAGTCTCTGCTTCAGAGACATTTCAGGCTGTCTGTGGAGGTTCAACCGATCTGAGTGTCTGATTGGCGGAAAGAGCTCCTCGCTGCCTGGCGTATCTGCTTCGCCTTCCGCCATGTTTGTCAATATGTGTGTTGGGTTGCTAGTGCGTCACGCACATATACATGTCATCAATGGGAATTTATCGTTTTTATCGTGGGATGACATATTCTTACCGTGGGGAATATTTTTGACGATATCGTAAACGATGAAATATCACACATCCCTACCTGGGAGAGACGTTTCTGCCAGATGCCATGTTGCTTTTCAAAAGGATATATTTAAACTGGCGGCTGGTAAAACATATTCTAGGTGGGGCTGTGCCATATTCAGTCAGTTTCAGAACCCATCCTGTCCCGATACAATTAACACAAACCAGTGCTCTGTGAAACAAGTAATTATTTAATGCCAATATAAAAAATTAGGTAATCACAAGCTTTACATGTAAAACAGAACTTGTAAAGAATTGACTATCAGTTTCTAACAAAGCATGACATGTTGGAAAAGATGTTGACTTTTAAACCAGTGCCTCCTTGGTACAGAGGTGATCAGCTGTGACAGAGCTGTTGAGGACATGAAACTGTGCCGTTAGTTAATAGACAACACAAGAGGCATACCGTTAGAATATACAATAACATCAAATTATACAGATTAATAAATGTTTATATGAACTCTTAACATGTATAAAGGATGTATAATATAGAAATAATATCACATGGTTTAACTCAAACCTTACATATACAGTTAGCTTCCCTTTTTCGCTAGCTTGCTGTCTGATATCATGGTGAGGTTGATCTTTTTCACACGTAGTTTGTCCAGCAAAGTTCCCTTTTTAAACAGATGCTGAAGGAGTGATTTTACCGTAGTGAGGGTTGGGTCTTAGAGAAGTAGAATAGCGCTTGTAAAATAATCGCAGTTTCTGGAGTTGATTTGAGCACTTGGCTAAATCGTCTGTCAAACTTTCATACCTTAAATTAGCGATTGGTTTAACTTAGGGCTGTCAATCGATTAAAATATTTAATCGCGTTTAATCTCATGAATGTCAATTAACTCACAATCAATCGCATATTAATCGCACATTTTTATCTATTCGAAATGCAATTTTTTTTCTGTGTTACAGCCATTCACGTCTGTAGTAATACTGTCAATAAACATACTTAGTCATAAAAGCAGCTCCTAAAACAAGGCGAATCAAAATAAAAGTGCATATCATTGAGCATATCATTGTAAACTAGGACTCAGCCTATAGTGCAGTTACAGTAAACCATCGTTTACACTTTCCTTTTCTTAAGTTTTTTTAAACATACTAGCAGTCAGGTTGTACTGCTCTTCTTTATTCATCAGAGGCTTATCAACCCAGCCTATGAAAGGATGAACATGAACCTGTTGAACAGTTGAGCCAACCTGATAGCCTACTTATTTCCTTTGAAGTAAGTTTGTTTTAGTTGCGGTATCCATGTGCCTGTGTCGAAATCCATCCATTGTCGCCTGGTTCTGATGCGTAGGAGGCGGAGAATTTGAATCACCCTGTGTGTTTGGCCATCAATGGTACTTCAGACTTGTCGTGCTACGATGTAACTCAATTCACATCGACAGTACATGCAGATAACTTTGGTCTTATCAACTGACCCATCTGGCAAAGTTTTAAAACTAAACTTTCCATTCATAAGTTTGTTAGCCGCGTCCATTTCAACGTCTTCTGCTCCACATCTAAACAATGGCATTGTGGGGCACGCTAATTGTTTTGTTTCCGGTTTACAGCCGGATCCTGTAGTTTTCTAACGTGGCCACAGCAGTTTGTGAAAAAAACTTATCAGAGGTCACAAAGAGCGTTAATCTTGCGTAAAAAAAGAATAACAACGTTAAAATTGTTTTGAATTACGCATTAATAACGCAATATTTTTGACAGCACTAGTTTAACTGCTTTATAGACCCGCCTCATAAGGGCGATTTCTCCAGTGCACCAGAACAGCTGAGACATGCAGACAAGGGACAGCATGTGGATTTTCTATCATATTTTGCACATATTAATGGGTGTATAACATTATTCAAACAACAAATATTGAAAATATGAATCATTTAATATATATATTTTTATGGCTTAGGGAGGCAGCGCCCTATTGCCCTCTATGGCCAGCTGCCACTGTTTGAACTAGAGTCAGACTCTGACCACGAAGAGACAGAATATGGGGTGCCGTTTGAAAAAGTGGCTGGCGCTGAAATAACAGCAACATTTTGTCACATTTAGCTTCAAACAATGTTTAAAAAACTGGTTTGAAGTTTTGAGAGTCACTTTTTTGCACATTTAGAACAATATTTGTGAACTTAGAGATATTTTTAATATTTAAATCCAAATGTTAAATGTAAAATCTAAATGCCAAATCTAAATGTAAAATCTAAATGTTAAATCTAAATGTTCAATATAAATCCAAATGTTAAATCTAAATATAAATGTTAAATCTAAATATAAATGTTAAAGTACCAAAATAAAAGTTCAAGGAGGTCAAAGCATGTATATGTTCATCAATGTGAATATAAAAATTATCAAAATCAGTTAAATGTACACGTTAGTGCTCTTTATTCAGAAAACCCTCATGTCACATCTACATTTCAGGATCTGGTTATTATAGACACAGATTAAATGTTAAATATAAATATTTCAATATTATCATCACAGTGTTACACACATTAGCTATAAACACTCAGCATTAGAAAAATACACACGTTGCTTTGGTGCTTACATAAGAAGTAAACATTTAAATCATCACAGTGAATATAAAAATTAATGGTTTTGATAACACTAACCCGAATCGAGATCGGATTGAATCGGATTATGATAATCTCAGTTTTGAGAAACGGAAATTAAATCGATTCCTGGAATTGAATCGATACCCAGCCCTAGTAGAAACCAATGCACTAGAAAAGATCTCGTAATTACGAGAGCTTTTCTCTTAGACACCTTATCTCATAATTACGAGAGCTTTTCTCGTAATTATGAGATAAGGTTCTAAATTTTTTTAGCCAGTGAATGCAATGAGCTTCCATAATGTAATGTGTTTTTATATCTTTCATATGTTTGAACTCTGGCTAACGCTACTACCCTGTAGTGTGTTTATGTACTGGCTTTTGGAAAGCTACGTAGATAAATGTACTTAAATACAAGTAATGTACGTAACATTACTCAGCTGTTCCCCTCACACCAGTAATATACAATCTCATGTGTTTGCTCCACAACCATAAAGGTCGAATTCATTTTTTACTTATTAGTAAGTCATTCTTTTGTCTGAACTCTATTAGCCACGTTACTTTATTGCAGATATTTGGCAGAGCAGACTATGGGCCTTTATGTTTAAGGAGAATAGAGCTTCAAGTTATTTTATGCATATTAGTAGTTGTTGGATACAAATGAGGTGACTGGAGCTAGCTTCGCCAGAGCAGGCACTGTCAGTCTGTCTGAAACCTCATAACATGTATGTTTACCAGATATTGAGGCATAGATAATATGTACTTATTGACATGAACAACTTGAATAAATTGTTGCATTCTGTAACCTGTGTACTTAATAATTACCGTTACCTGTGTACTAGGTTGACCACCCTAGCCTGCCTTGAACCTGTGTGTAATCTATCTACAGAGGAGACTATGGGCCTCTATGTCTGAAGGGAATACAGCAGTAAGTTCTTTTATGAATAGAAGTAGTCTGTTACTTTTGTAATATAAATGAGTAAGGATTAAAGTACAATAAAATACTGTCCCCTCTATCTTACATTGCTTACTGTTAATCTGTCATGTTTGTTACTTGTTATCATGTTACATATCAAACACTAAAAGCACACAAAACTGTTCATATAGATTTAACCTTTATTGTCATGATTCCTTCGAACATCGCACAATTTTTGAAAATAAATGTATTCAATATACTGCCTAGAATAGCAGTCTGAAAAAGTTTTGGTCAGCATTTAGCTTTCAAAAAATTTCAGAAGAAAAGATGGACACATGTTATAAAAGCATGTCACTGTGTAGTTTAGACTAACCATTATGTACACTTTGTTTTAGCTGTTACAGATACTAGGTCTACAGGAGCTCTGTAAGCTGGTGTTGGGTATTTCTCAGCCAGAGAATCCGGGTGGTACTGCTCAGCTGTGTGGTGTGACAGAAACAGTATAGAGTCCCCAGATAGTCAAGGTAGGAGGGGTCAAACCGATCCTTTATTTAACCTCGACACCTCTTGTTTCCTTGATCTTGCAAACTGGGCTGCGAGATCCTCAAGGATGGGGATCTTTAGCACCACATCCACGTATGAGCCAGAATCTAGGAAAACCTTCTCATAGATGAGGTGCAACATAACCTATACAGGAGGGAGAAAATTGGTATACTTTGCGAAATTATCCAACTTACATAAGTTAAGAGCCCTGTTTTATGTTATATGTTTTTCACTTGTATAATAGATGTTTGCACATTCTTTGACTTATTGCCATTTTTAAAAAAGTGTGTAAAACTTACCAACAGTTGGTTTTACTTTCACTGTCTTAGCTGTTGTTGGGAAGTTCAATCTGAATAGCAGCTCACCAGCTGGTGTTGTAGGTTAGGGACACCCAGCACTTTTATTGAAGTGGAGGGCTGTCAGGTAGGGAAGTGAAACAATAACACAGAAATATGACAAATATGATTAAGAGCACAGGCATAAATATACATTGTACTCATTCAGTAAGTATCAGAATCACCTTTATTTGCCAGGTGTGTGTACACAAATTGTCCATACATATACATACATTGAGAGCAACATGTAAATGGAGTCAAATTCCTTGTGTGTACACACACCTGGCCAATAAAGTGATTCTGAAAGTTACTACTTGCTACTTCTTTCAGTCCAGAAGCCTACATAAACAGGCAGCCTGACGTCATTAAAACTGGACAATATCCAGGTGGAGCTCATGAACTGAACTGATGCTGTCCCTTGTTTTGTAACACTTATTCACACACCGTTATTCTAGAAAACTCCTGTAGCACTATAGAAATGCTGTCTACTGTCAGTCTGGCTGTTTGTGGTTTATTAATAATTCAATTATTGATGATCAGGAGGAGAACTAGAATAGTGAGAGAGAGAGAAAGGAGAAGATGCGCTGCTCTTCTAAGACTAGCAAGACGTCGTCAAATTAGTGCCTTTTAATTAGAGTAGATATCATTTTCTTTAATTAATGCAATAAACCATCCTCCGTCAAACTACAACCCCTGCTGACTCCCGTCCATCTGCCATATTTATGTTCCTTTCCGCGCCCAGAGAACTTCTGGCAATGCATGATGGGATATCTTGCTTTGGTTAGTGACCATCGGATGTTCACTACATTTCGCAGTGAATTGTGGGATACATGCAGTGCACTATATAGTGGACACTAAACATTCGGACACCACTACAAAATGGCGTGGTCACTATATATAGTGCACTACATAGTGGTTAGGGAGTGATTTCGGACACAGCCCTTGTATTGTAGCTTTGTTTACTGTACTATGTACTATGTATTAGAAAGCTACGTAGATAAACTCAGCTGTTCCTCTCACAGCAGTAACATACAAGCTCAGTCAGCGTGTTTGCTCCACAACCATACAGGTGGGAAATTCATTTTTTACTTATTAGTAAGTCATTCTTTTGTCTGAACTCAATTGGCTACGTTACTTTATTACAGACATTTGGCAGAGCAGACTATGGGCCTTTATGTCTAAGGGGAATAGAGCAGTAAGTTATTGAGTGTGCATGCAAAGCGCACACTATATGTTATCCACCGCGCTTATTGAGTGTGCTCCTTCAGGCACACTCTTTAAAACCTCTCGGGCTTATTCTTCAGCTTATTGAGTGTGCGTTCAAGGTGCACACTATATGTTAACCACCGCGCTTATTATTATTATTGAGTGTGCCTGAAAGAGCACACTCTTTATTATCTCTCGGGCTTATCGAGTGTGCCTGAAAGAGTACACTCTTTATTATCTCTCGGCCTTTTTGAGTGTGCCTGAAAGAGCACACTCTTTATTATCTCTCGGGCTTCTTATTATTATTGAGTGTGCGTGCAAGGCGCACACTATATGTTATCCACCGCGCTTATTATTATTCTTCCGCCCTATTTTTGGCTCGCTACTCCTCCCCGAGTTTTTGTCTCACATACACAAAATGGGTATCAGAACGTGTGGCTCAGCCAGGACATGGGTGCTATGAGTTTCAGCAAACGGTTTTGCCAAAAACCACGCCAAAAAAATGAATGGGTGTGTATTGCGAGAACTTTCCAGAGCTAAAGTGAAGGATGTCATCGCTAGAGTGCAGGGGGAGAGAAAAAGTCGTCGAAAAATAAATTTGTAAACTGCGACTGTGGCCGCAAATGCACAGCTACAGACATGATTATCCCCTCAAACGTAGGAAAATTCCAGGCAGTCGCAGTGATAACACTGTTGAAGCTGTCTCTGTTATAGTTTTGGCTCGCTACGTGTTAATTGATCGACTACCTCCCCTCACAGCTTCATAGACTCCCATGTAATCCGGAGCAGAAATCTTTCCGGTAGGAGGAGGCACCACCTGTGCTTGCTTTGACTCTTGAGGCCAAAGTTTATACAATTTTTGCCTGAAACTTGGCACAGACATGATCCACAAGACGAGCATTCTTCTGGTCATCTCAGATTTTGGTTTCAGGCATACCTTATAGTTTGTTTTTGGCCACCTTCGAGGGGGATCATTCAGACATATACTATGCATCTTAGTGGGACAGACAGTGCATATGCAGCACCCGGGGTCAGCAGACAGAAGCCGAGCGGCCATTTTTCTAGTTCTTGGCACTTAATTTGAACCTGTCTGTGTAAAATGGCAGACAGAGACAGCAGAGCGTTAGCGCAAGCTGTAAAGACATGCTATTTGCAAACATTAGCAACCAATGCTAAAATTAATGCTAATTAACATTAGCCACTAGGAATTAAATACATGTTAATTACTAATATGCTGATGTCAACATGCTAATGTTAAGTAGTAAGGCGTCAGCGCATCAGCAATAACATGCTAATGTTAACATGCTCATGTGAGGTGCAGATTAGCTGCTGCTGATTAGGTCCTGGTTGCTTGGCAACCTCAACCTGCTTGAAGGAGCAGAGGGGGGAGGGCCCAGGAGGCAGAAGCCGAGCGGCAGCCATTTTAGTAGTTCTTGGCACTTAATTTGAACCTGTCTGTGTAAAATGGCAGACAGAGACAGCAGAGCAGCTAGCTCCTTAGCGCTACCTGTAAAGACATGCTATTTGCTAATATTAGCGACCAAAAGGAATTAACTACATGCTAATGTTAACATGCTAATGCTAACAGGCTAATGCTAGCATGCTAATGCTAACATGCCAATCCTAACATGCTAATGTTAACTGCTAGTGCATCAACGTTAACATGGTAATGTTAACGTGGTAATGTTAACATGCTTATACTAACCTCTAGTGCATTAGCGTTAACATGCTAATGCTAACATGCTAATGTTAATTGCTAGCACGAAAGCGCTAGAAGCTCCTGTGTCTAAATGAACATGTTAAAAATGACTATTTGAGGTGTGCTTTTTGGATACAGACCCCCAGCAACAGCCCTCTCGTCACTCTCAAAATTTGTTTTTTTAATACTGAATACTGGTGCCGAAAGGTCTCCCACACTATTGTTATCCTGTTTCATTATTATTATTGGTGTGGGTGCCTGAAGGGCTATTACACTATTACATACATTATTACATAGACTATTGTTATCCTACATCTTTATTATTATTTTTCTTCTTCCGTACGTTTTTTGGCCTCTAACTACTCCTACAAATTTTGTCCCACAAAAATAAAAATTATACCACTAGATTCAGCTCATTTATGCCAGAGCGGCTATTACTTTTCTACATTCTACTATTAATATTCTACAAATTATTCAACTTTTTCTGCAAATATTTTCCTATTTAAAATGCATTACACAAACTTCAAATCATTCTACAAAACTTCTACAAACATTCTACAATTTCAACAACTTGTACTACTACTACAGACTTCATTCAAATTCATTCAAATTGTACACAAACTCGTATTCAACTTTTTTCAAAATCTTTTACCGGTTTTAAACTATCAAGGCTCAAAGTTGAGCGGGTTTTTACTCAAATTCTGCGTTTATAATGAGTGTGTATGTGGTTTCCTAGAGTGATGACATCATCAGCTAGAGTGTGAAGATGACAAAACGATCAGTGAAAAAATAAAACGTTTTTGACTATGGTGGCCTCAAATGCCCAGATACAGACATGATTATCCCCTCAATCGTAGGAAAATTCGAGGCGGACGCAGTGATACCACTGTTGAAGCTGTCTCTATTATTGTTTTGGCTCTCTATGTGGTAATTGATCGACTACTCCCCCCTAGAGCTTCATAGACTCCCATGTTATTCGGAGCAGAGAATTTACCGGAAGGAGCAGGGCGCACCTGTGCTTTCTCTGACTCCTACGGCCAAAGTTTATACAATTTTCGCCTGAAACTTGGCACAGACATGATACACAAGACGAGCATTCTTCTGGTCATTTCAGATTTTGGTTTGAGGCATACCTTATAGGTTTTTTTTTGGCCCTCTTTGAGGGGGATCATTCACACATATACTGTGCATTTCAGTGAGACAGACAGGCTGCATGGAGCACCTGTGTCTAATTAATCTGACCTGCAGCTCACCCAGGTTGCTTGGCAACCTCAGGCTGCTTGAGGAGGAGAGGGGAGGGGCCAGCAGACAGAAGCGGCAGCCATTTTTGTAGTTCTTGGCACTTCATTTGAACTCGTCTGTGTAAAATGTGCACACACACACACACACATACACACACACACACACACACACACACACAGTAACACACACACATATTGTACTATTATTTTACTCAATTCTACTATTCTACAAATTATTCAACTTTTTCTACAAATATTTTACCATTTCAAATCCATCATACAAACTTCAAATCTTTATACAGACCTACAATTTAAATGACTTCTACTTTACTACAGACTTAATTCAAACTACACATTTTAACAGGATCTTGTACTATTACACTTTTATTCTTATTTTTTTTAGATTCAACTCATTTAGAACATTTCTACAGACACAAGCATGCACGCACACACGCACACACACACACACACACACACACACACACGCACACACAGACACTGAACAGACCCTCAGTAAACAGATCGACATCATTGTGTTCAAACAATAAAAATCTGCTGATCTACGATCAATACAGGCTAAGCTGCACACCTGGACAGGTGAGCTCTCCCTGGTTGCTTGGTAACCTCAAGCATGCCTTTGACTAACTTTATTGAAGTCTGTGTATGATATCAGTCTATCAAGACTACATTTTTAATGTCGGCCATTTTATCCTTGTCTCTAACAAACACAAACACATAGATAGAGAGACAGACACACCACACACAGGCAGACAGACAGGCAGATGCACACACACACACAGATAGAACAAGCACACACACAGTTTTTCGAAATAAGAGTCCCTTAAAAATAAGAGCCCAGTAAGAAGGCAATGATGACACAGCTTGTTATATTTTTACTGGATTTTCTCTTCGAGGGACTTCATTTGAAACTTTTGTGTCAGAGGGTCAGAGGGAGAGGGACTGAGCATGCACAGCTGTCACAAGCATGCGCACACACACACACACACACACACACACACACACACACACACACACTCCCCCATCCACAGCCCATAGACTGCCATGTTAAAAAGGCTGGACATTTTCTGGAGACCTAACCTTTCTCTCTCTTGCTCTTAAGGACACATTTGTAAACTGATCAGGAAGTTCTCATGTTGCTTGTGGTTAAGTCGGTTCAATGATTGGAGATACGGTTCTGGTCAGAAATCCTTCCTGTTCGAGAGGAGGTCTCAGCATTTTCTCTCAATTTCTAAGTGACATAACTGCAGTAACTGCTCTGCTGATTACAGTTGGTCCTGGTTGCTTGGCAACCTTCGCCTGCTTGAAGAGGAGAGGGGGGAGGGGCCAGCAGACACAGACACACACAATAGCTGCTAGCAAGCAACTATTGATCTTCTGCGTGTTTCATGGCATTATTATTATTATACACGCACACACACACAGTAACACAGACACACACACACACACACCCACTGATAACACTGTTGAAGTTGTCTCTGTTATAAATGAGTCTAAATATACATGTTAAAAATGACTATTTGAGGTGTGCTTTTCAAATACAGAACCCCGGCAACAGCCCACTCGTCCCTTCCAAAATTTCTGCGGGAAAGGCAAAGGCGAGGCACTCGTCAACTATTGTTCTTCTGCGTGTTTCTTGGCATTATTAGTGACGAGTGCCTACGACACTCGTCAACTACTCCCAGAGCTAGCAAGCTCTGGGAGTAGTTGACCCAAGCAACCAGTTGGTCCTGGTTGCTTGGCAACCTTTGTCTGCATCAAGAGGAGAGGGGGAGGGGCCAGCAGACACAGACACACACAATAGCTGCTAGAAAGCAACTATTGATCTTCTACGTGTTTCATGGCATTATTATTATTACACACACACACACACACACACACACAGTAACACACACACACACACACACACACAGTAACATAGACACACATGTAACCCAGATAAAAAACATGTGTATTAAAAAGGTATATTTTATATCTAAAAGAGAGAGAGAATATGTGAGTTAAAAGACTGTCAAATTCATGAAGAAAAGACTATTTGTGGTTATTCTTGTAGAAAAACTAGGGGAATGTTAATTTGAAAGGGGTGAGTTGTGGTTAGGGTTGCCACATGTGTCTGACAAAAATCCTGGACATTTTGACCATCCAATCGGCGGCGGATTATCGGCGACTATCGGCGGCGACTATCGGCGGCGACTATCGGCGGCGATAATCGGCCTTTTGGTGGGAAGCAACGCAGCTCTTTAAACATCTAACCCATAAATATATCACACTTTCACACTGAAATGTTACTGCTCTCATTATTTTATTACTCTTCAACATATCAGATTAATAATTACTTAACCATTTATTTCCAACTTTTTCTGGAGCAGTCCAGTTTTCATTTTTCTTATCTCAGTTATCTTTAGATAAACATTTACAGTTTTTTGTGTTTTTAAGATTACAGCTGACACTGAGGGTAAAAGAGAAAAATAAATAAGAAACAAAAAAATTAAAAAGATGAATTGCTTTTTAACACTTTCTGGAGCTGTCCAGTTCTCATATTTCTTATCTCAGTTTTTTTCTCAGCTTTAGAAAAACATTTTTTAATAGGCTAATTAAGATTACAGCTGACACTGAAGATAAAAATAATAAAACAAATAAATAATAAATAATTCAAGATGAACCAAATTAGAATATATAACACTATATAAATCTCTGTACAATACAACAGACCACATTATTTTGGCTTATTTCCAGCATTTTTTTGGCTTGGACAGCTGGGGGCAGTAGAGAGCACAGATAGAAGGGGGAAATAATTAAGTTCAGTAGAGTGTAGCTATATAAGGGGAAAATAATTAAGTTAAGTAGTTTACTGTAGTGTACATTAGTGTAGTACTACAGAGTAGTGTAGTATAGTGTTGTGTTGTGGTGTGTTGCGTAGTGCAGTGTAGTGTAGTGTGTTTGTTCTCTAGATTGTCTCCCCCAGCACATCAGCACCTGTTATGAGACCAGGGGGGGAGGGAGAGAGAGAGAGAGAGAGAGAGAGAGAGAGAGAGAGAGAGAGAGAGAGAGAGAGAGAGAGAGAGAGAGAGAATTAGCATGTGACTGAGATATAGAATGTGCATCTGCTCCTTGCTGCTCTCTTTAAAACAAATACATAAGAGGACAGGAGAATTATTTAACTGGACACATACACTTATTTTTTATTTAAAATTAGTCACCAAAATCTTACCTATGCCTCCATTTATATTTTGCATCCTTCTTGGCTGCGGCTATTACTCCTGGCTGATTTTAATGAAGGTCTTGAACTGGGTGCAGGACAGTG
This sequence comes from Collichthys lucidus, assembly GCA_004119915.2. NCBI lineage: Eukaryota > Metazoa > Chordata > Actinopteri > Sciaenidae > Collichthys > Collichthys lucidus. The sequence goes on from CM014097.1 coordinate 209,767, forward strand.
GAAGATTTAGCCGGACTTGAAGCTCAGCCTTCACCATTGCAACTGAAAGTCTGTTTCTTTTATCAGTCCAAACATCCTCCATGTGGCTGAACACCCGTTCTGCATAGGCATTGCTCACAGGTATTGAAAAAATGAATGCAACCAGTTTGAGCAGCTCTGGTGTGTCATTTGCTTTGGTGAAAAAATGGGCCCATTTTTTGTCTGGGGTTAGGTCAGTTGGAAGGGTCTGAAACACTTCATTCAGGATGTTCACTTCACTGTACAGTCGGTCTTCATCCAGATCCAGGGCTACTTTCTCCTTCAAAACTTCGAAATCAGACCATTGGGGTGTTTGTTTTAGGCTCAGACAACCAATGTTTGCAAGCATCTCATCGTTGAAGTCAAATCTTTCTTCAAGATACTTCACTGCTCTCTCAAAAAATCGATCTGCCAGGCTTCTGAATTGTTTCTGCTGATTGGGCAACAGGTTCTTCATTTTGTGCTTCGCCTTGCTCCCATAGAACCCGTCCCTGCGCCTAGAGACAAGCTGACTGTGCAGGCGGTTCATCACTGTGTTCACATTAACAAGAGTAGCACCATCACATTCAAGCACTCTAATAGAGGCATCAAACTCTTGCATGACATTGTGCATGAATGCCAGAACACATTCACCCAAAGTGCAATCCGCATCCTCTGTATCACCTGCACCACACACAAATGACCAGACAATATGTGGGCAGTCGTCCTTTCCTTGGAATACAAAGTAAGACTTCAATGCTGGCCAACACTCAAGTATTCTTTGACTTGCTGGTAACAAAGACACCCACCTTGTGGGAACATGCCTCAGTATCTCCTTGTAAGCTGTGTTTGTAAATTCACAGAACTCCTTGAGCACTTCCACTTTTTAGCTGAGCAACTGAATTCGCTGTAGACCTTCAGCACAAAGGCCTCCACATCACACCCAGCTGCACTGAAGACACGATTAGCTGTTTTCACAGTGTTGTGTATCATGTGGCACTTGCAATTGCCCTTCACAATTTTTGGGTTAGCCAATTTCAGTTTCTGGTACACTGAATTGTGCCTGCCATAATTAACAGATGCATTATCTGCACCATAGGCACTTATTTGTCTCAGTGACAGCCCGTTAGTCTCAGTGATGGACGAGATTTTCTTGAATATTGCATCACTAGATTCATCAGGGTCCTCGTAGAAATCGAGTAATCCGTATTTCACTCCCTCTGATGGACTAAAATACTGGACGGTGTAAGGAAACACCTTGGTGTGACCAGAATTTGAAGCATCAGAACAGACGCTGAAATACTGGGCTTTTTCCAGCTCTGCTGACAAACGTTGTTGACTAAATGGTGCTAGTACGTTTTCAACTAAAGCCTCCGTTTTAGTTCGGCCACACGATAGCTTTGTTGCGATCTTGCTGTCGTTGAATATGCTCGCATTCAACTTGTTTTCACAGTCGGTGGATAGATAGCTGTGCCTGTGGCCGTGACGTGCAGTGTGATAAGTGCTGGTTAACTCAGCCACCACCACTCTCTCGTGTGATGATTTCGTGATCAAAAATGTGGAGATGGCCTTGTTCTTTTGTGAGCTGAGCAGTCGATTTACATGCTTTTTTGATTTAGCGTGGTCATCTAAGGCCGTTTTGCCCTCATATTTTACCAAAATTTTCGCTAGGCAAAGTGAGCAGCTAGCATGAAATGGCTCGCCTGGGCATGGTCTTAGCCACTTAACATACTCGTCCTGTTTTGTCCACTCATCTTTGAAGCATGTCGATCTTTTACTCTTTTTTTAACTGGTCTGACATCACCTGCTCTTTCTGAGTGACCCTCGTCATCCGTCGTCTCTCCACCCATGATTCTCCTATTTTTCTCTTCGATTCTCGCTTCCTCTTCTCCACACCTTCTACTTTCTCTCCTCTTCTTCCTCTCACCATTCCGATAGCCCGCCGCGGCGCTAATGTCAGAGCCAACCACTCGTGCAGCCAGCAACCCAAAACAACCTGGACAGACCATGAAAATCCGGGACAATCAGGAAAATCCGGGACGTGTGGCAACACTAGTTGTGGTCCCGGTCTGTCATACAGTCGGAGGGGCAGACGCAGTCTGTAATCCCACCTGACGCAGGTTCACTTTTCGCCGAAGCCTCTAGGAGCAAGAGGAAGCATGTTCTGGACACGGTCTTAATGTCAGGACGGAGAAAACATAAAAGTGGATAAACTGGAAAAAAAAGGTGATTAAAAACTCCGACCAAAAAAAAACGACCACGACCTGCAGGAGTGCAGTTGGAGGATTCGCTCGGGTGGAGAATCGCAGCGGTGAGAGATCGTCCTGCTGTGCTAATGCTAAATGCTAAAACGCTAATTCTACAAGCTAAACGGCTAACTCCGTGAGCTAACCACTAGCTCAATGCTAATATCGGAGCGCTAGCTCCGGGGCTAATCAGCACTGCCAGTCACACCAAGCTCTGATGTAACAATTTTGTCTAGCTTTTACTTGAGTTATGGTGTGCCATGTGTGTGACTGTGAACATATTTGTTTATTTTAAGCACATTAAGTTATGGTTTCTTACTGTGAACATTACAAGAGTTTACATTTTGGTTATTTGTGATAATTAATATCGTGCGGCCGGCCGGTCTCCCCAGCTTCCTGACCCACGGGTGAAAGTGAGCCTCTCCGTCCTCCTCCTCCTCCTCGGGGGGGGACGAGACAACCCTGCTGAATTTAAGCATATTACTACCAGGACATGGTCATATTTGTTGCCAAAGATTTTTTGTTGTAGGTTCAATTTAGACACACTACAGTAGCCTCTTTATTTGCTGCTGTTCAAGTTCAAGGAGCTGAGTCATCTTGTTGGCTTTGGTTGGCCATGGTTGGTTAAATACAAAAAAAAAATACACTAATCAATATCAAATGCTAACTAACAATAACCATTAAAAAAACTTTGTTTGAACAAAGCTTTCAGGATGTTTCTTCACATTAGAATAGCCCTAATTATGTGTGCCTACTATTTTAAGGTTTCGTTTGGAATTGCACAGTAGCCTACCTCTTAACAAGGCTCCTGTTCACACATACTTTGACCTTCTTCAAATGTTTGATATCCCTGGGAAGCTGAGCTTTAGCAGATTTCATTAATGTGGAAAAAGTAACTGTGTTAGGCACTGACAAAGCGACACAGACAGATCATAGCATTAAATAAATGGAAGTGTCCACATTCTAGTCCCCAAGTGATATGATGCTAAGTGAACATGCTCTGACCCATTTTGATATTGCATTTTGATATAATAATAATAATAATTAATAATAATAATTAATAGGTTATTGTAAATGGACTGCATTTATATAGTGCTTTCCTTACATGGTACCATAATGATAACGTTTATTTCGGTCATTTGAGACTTGATTTGGGACAAAAGACTTGAGACTTGACTTGGCATTGCCGTCAAAGACCTGAGACTTGACTTGGGACAAAAGACTTGAGACTTGACTTCAGACTTGACTTGGCATTGCCGTCAAAGACTTGGACTTGACTTGGACTTGACTACAGAGACTTGAGACTTGACTTGGAAAAAATGACTTGTGAACATCACTGTGGTACTGTTCGAAAAATAATCATTTGGTATGATAATATACTTTGAATTATTCACCTTTTGCTACTGAGAAATTGTGATCTTATTTTGCAATACAAGTTAGTTAAAGCACTTATCCTCTACATAATATAGAGACAATTTAAAGTGATTTATGTACAATAATTCATAATTTAAGATCTGAGAAATTGAAGAAATATGTTCTGATCCTACTTATTGTAGGTCAGGTTTTTGAGGAACCCTTGGATTTAGATAGAGCCTGTCTGGAGGACGGAGCCAGCGAGAGACGTTGATGGTGAGCCGGACCCTGGAGGATCTTAGACGTACACCGTGAATTGAATCCTTTTGCTCACTTTTACACATACACACACACCCACACAACCGTGTGGCTGGACTGACACCTAAAGGGTGCACATATAGTGAAGTGAACAGAACAATAAGAAAAAACCACACGCAGCTGCGAAAACCTTTGATTTTGTTTGTTATTTTCTATACCTACCTGGGTAAGGCTGTTGTATGTATTTCATGTGTTTTATTATTCTCCCCAGCTTCATATTAAAATAGGGGAGCATTTTTCTCATTAACAAAAAGAGCCACAGTGTCGTGTCGTTCTTGTGCATCAGTTGGTTACACCTGGGCTTCGTAGTCGAATTTAAATCTTCTGTTTCTTATTCTGGCCATTAGTTAAAGTTATTATTATCATTACTAATACTTTTCTGCTTCAGAAGGGTTACACACACACACACACACAGCAACACAGACACACACACACCCACTGATAACACTGTTGAAGCTGTCTCTGTTATAAATGTGTCTAAATATACATGTTAAAAATGACTATTTGAGGTGTGCTTTTTAAATACAGAACCCCAGCAACAGCCTACTCGTCACTCTCAAAATTTCTTTTCTAGTACTGAATTTGCCGAGCAGTGTCATTAATAATGCATGGGGGCGACAGGGCCAGAGTCAGGCACACTCAAAATTTCTTTAGAAATTTTCTAGTTATTATTGAGTGTGCCTGAAAGCGCACACTATATGTTATCCACCGCGCTTATTCTTCTTATTATTATTGAGTGTGCCTGAAAGTGCACACTATATGTTATCCACTGCGCTTATTATTATTGAGTGTGCCTGAAAGCGCACACTATATGTTATCCACCGCGCTTATTCTTCTTATTATTATTGAGTGTGCCTGAAAGCGCACACTATATGTTATCCACCGCGCTTATTCTTCTTCTTATTATTGAGTGTGCCTGAAAGCGCACACTATATGTTATCCACCGCGCTTATTGAGTGTGCCTGAAAGCGCACACTATATGTTATCCACCGCGCTTATTGAGTGTGCCTGAAAGTGCACACTATATGTTATCCACCGCGCTTATTGAGTGTGCCTGAAAGTGCACACTATATGTTATTATTATTATTCTTCCACCCTTTTTTTGGCTCGCTTCTCCTCCCAGAGTTTTTGTCACACACACACAAAACGGGTATCAAAACGACCGGCTTGGCCTGGACATGTGTGCTATGTCTTTTCTAAAAGATGCGCGTGTTTTTCGCGAATTTATTCGCGAAAAACTGAGAATAATTTCCCATAAAGAATGAATGGGGAGGCCCGAAGAAAAATTAATTTCAACAGACATTTTCAACAATGAACAGCTCTGGCATACTTTCACCGAGAGACTTCAAAAATTAAAAACGGAGGTATGCTTGCCTTCTCTTCATGGACTCACTACACTCATCGACAGCTTTTACCGTTTTTTAAACTATCAAGGCTCAAAGTTCAGCAGGTTTTTCGTCAAATTTCTGGGTTTATAATGGGTGTGTATGTGGCGGAATGTTTTTGCTAGAGTGGATGACATCATCAGCTAGAGTGAGGAGCAGGGAGAAAAATCTGTGAAAAAATAAAACGTATTTCACTACTGTGGGCTCAAATGCCCCACTACAGACACGATGTATACATAAAACGTAGGAAAATTCGAGGTAATCGCACTGATACCACTGTTGTAGCTGTCGCTCGTATAGTTTTGGGTCCCTACACGTTGATTGATCGACTACTCCCATCCACAGCCTCATTTACTCCCATGGTTTTTGAAGCAGAGAATTTACCGGAAGGAGCAGGGCGCACCTGTGCTTGCTCTGACTCTCGAGGCCAAAGTTTATGCAATTTTCACCTGAAACTTGGCACAGACATTATACACACGATGAGCATTCTTCTGGTCATTTAGATTTTGGTTTCGAGGCATACCTTGAGGGTTTTTTGGACCCTCTTCCAGGGGGATCATTCAGACATATACTGTGCATTTCAGTGAGACATACATGCTGCATCGAGCACCTGTGTCTAATTAATGAGACCTGCAGCTCACCCAGGTTGCTTGGCAACCTCACCTTGCTTGAGGAGGAGGGGGGGGGGGTCAGCAGACAAGCCGAGCGACAGCTTGAACTTGTCTGTGTTAAATGTGCGCACACAGACACACACACACACACACACACACACACACACACACACAGACAGTAACACACACACACACACACACACGCACACACACATATATGTGTATATATATGTATGTATGTACACGTTAGTGCTCTTTATTCAGAAAACCCTCATGCGTCGCGTCATTACTGTTAGCCACTAATATATGCCTGTTAGTTCTGCCTGTTAGTGGCGCCACCATTATTGTTAGCCACTAAGAATGAAATACATTATAATTGCTAACTTGGTAATGCTAACATGCGCTGGTGCAGGATTAACAGGATCTTGTACTATTACACTTTTATTCTTTTTTTTTTAGATTCAACTCATTTAGAACATTTCTACAGACACAAGCATGCACACACACACACACACAGACAGACACACACACAGACACACGCACACACAGACACTGAACAGACTCTCAGTAAACAGATCGACATCATTGTGTTCAAACAATAAAAATCTGCTGATCTACGATCAATACAGGCTGAGCTGCACACCTGGACAGGTGAGCTCAGCCTTGTTGCTTGGCAACCTCAAGCATGCCTTTGACTAACTTTATTGAAATCTGTGTATGATATCAGACTATCAAGACTACATTTTTAGGTCTGAGTCGACTTCCGGTTTCGGTGAGCATGTGAAAGCAGCGTGGTCTCAGGCTCCCGCAGCGATAACCTTTGGGGCCCCCCCTTCCCTCAAAACCTCAACTGTCAGTAGGTGAAAGAACTTTCACTAGAACCCCGAACGCCGTAGAGAAATGTCAAAAGCAACAAAATCGTCTAAAAAGTCTGAGGCAGACGCCTCTCCGACGGGCAGCAGCATATCGCTAGCGAGCATAGCTGGCATGCTGGAAGATCACAGAGCTGGCATGCTAGCCGACTACAAGACAACATTCGCGGCCCTTGAACTGAGACTCGATAAAATACAGTCAGCGGTGACAGGGCATGGCCAGCGACTGGACTCACTGGAATCACACGCTGAGCTGCAAGCCCAACGGATTCAAGCACTGGAGGAGAGGTGTGTAGCATTAGCAGATAGCAACGCCAAACTAACAGCGAGGGCTATCGATCTTGAGAGCCGCAGCCGCAGAAACAACATCAGGATAATCGGTATCCCGGAGTCAGTCGAGGGACCCAAGCCCACAAGTTTTTTTGCTGAACTCCTGGCTGAAGTACTAGGGGACCAGATACTCCAGTCTCCTCCCGAATTGGACCGAGCGCACAGAGCGCTCTCTGCTAAACCACAACCCGGCTCACGACCCAGACCGGTGATACTTCGCCTTCATCGCTACCAGCTCAAGGAGCTGATTATTCGGGAGGCTCGTAAGAGACGAGGGAAACTCCAGTACCAGGGATCACCGATCCAGATCTTTGAGGACTACACGCCAGAAGTCGCAGAGGAACGAGCTAAGTACCGAGCAGTGATGGCTAAGCTCTACAACCTTGCTCTTCGGCCAGCGCTTCTCTTCCCGGCCCGCTTGCAGATTACTCTGGAGAGCGGAGCAAAGAAGAGATTTTCATCTCTCGAGGAAGCCACCACCTTTGCGGCCAAATATCAACAGACCCCGGGTCCTGTCTAACCTAACGTGAGTCGCGCTCTCCCACAGGAGGAGCTGATTTCTTGTTAAGCCTCGGGCTTTAGCTGGACACTTTAGGATCAGGTACGAGGTTTATCGACTGTCTGTTGTGTTGTGTTCACCTTGGTGCCAGCTCAGTTGGTTCAAAAGCGGGCGCTGTGTACCCCTCTCTAATTTGACCGTAATAGAAGGAAGACTGACTTGTTTTATTCTAGTTCATGCCACATTCAAGTTTATAAAAAAAAAAAAAAAGAGCCGACAAAAAAAAAAAAAACGTACAACTTTGTAGCTCTCCCAATTGTATTGTTAAGTGACTAATACCCTGCTTTCCTTTTGATTTTGTTCTGTTTTTGTCGGTTTGACTTTGTTTTGGCTACTCTACATTTATATTTGGCATGGTTTTCAAACCACTTTGATAAACACTCACTGTACATCTGTTGGGGGAAATGGGTTCGGGGTTCTCAACTAGCCTTTCTTTTTCTCTCTCTTAAAGCTGCGAGGGCTGGGACAAGTAAAGTAGAAGAGGAAAGAAGATGCAGAAAGGGAAGTACGAACATTCGGGTTTAGTTTTGATTAGTGGGACAGGGGAGAAAGGAAGGGGAGGAAGGTTTTTTCATTGGATTTTGTCTGTCTTAAGTTTGGTGCTATTTGTGTACTGGTCTTATATTGTGCTGTTTCTGTACAGAGGATTTCACTCACTTCTCGCTGCTTGCTCCTTCACACTGACCGGGCAATTCTACCGCTGGACGTTCATCCATGGCTAGTATAACAAGTGGAGGTACGGCGGGTGGACAGGCTGTAAGGATTATCTCATTAAACACTAGTGGGCTAAATGCTGCGATCAAGCGTACAAAGGTTATGACACACATCAAAAATCTAAATGCTGACATTATGTTTCTTCTTCTTCTTCTTTCCACTCTCAATTCAATGTTAAAACAAGGGGCACGGCCATATTAATCCGTAAAAATGTTAATTTCATCTCAGATAAAGTAATAACGGACTCAAATGGTCGTTATGTCATTGTTACTGGCACATTATACGAGAAACAGGTCATCCTAATATCTGTCTATGCTCCCAATTGGGATGACCATAATTTTGTAAGCTCATTATTTACTACGATCCCAAACTTAGACTCGCACCTTTTGATAATGGGAGGATGACATGAACTGTGTGATCGACTCAACACTGGACAGGTCCAGCTCACGAGCAACTACGACTACGAAAATGTCTCAGGCTTTTTCCACATTCATGACTCAATATGGATTTGTTGACCCCTGGCGATTTTTGCACCCTTCTGTAAGGCAATACTCTTTTTTTTCCCACGTACATCGTTCATTTTCGCGCATAGATTACTTCCTTGGTAGATGAAAAACTTATCCCAGCAATTGTCGCCGCCCAGTACCTACCTATAACTGTGTCAGATCATGCTACAGTAATCTTGGATCTGCACTTTAAGATGAAGCCAAAGGGGTACAGGCATTGGAGGCTGAGTCCTCTCTTGCTAGCAGATGCCAGCTTCTGCAAACATGTTTCAGAATCGATAACTTTTTTCTGCGAAACTAATAAAAATGATGAGACCTCCTCGTCCATATTATGGGACACTCTCAAAGCTTACATCCGGGGTAAAATTATTTCGTTCACATCCCATGCAAACAAATTGCGCAGATCCCGACAGAAAGAGCTAGAGGTAGCTATCGCAGATTTAGACAATAAACTTTCGTCCACGAACACGCCAGAGTTATATAAAGAAAGATTAAGACTCCAAACAGAGCTAGATCTCCTCCTCACTTCTGAAGCTGAACAGCTTCTCCTTCAATCTCGGGGGTCGGTGTATGAACATGGTGACAAAGCTGGGCGTCTCTTGGCTCATCAGCTGAAGGCAAAAACGGCATCAAATAGGATTACTCAGATAACAGATGAATCAGGTTCAATAACCTCTGATCCTGACAAAATAAATAATACCTTTAGGTCATTCTTCTCCCACCTCTACGCTTCGGAGTCCCTCACAGACGAAAACCAACTGACTAACTTTTTTGGAGGATTGGACTTGCCCAAGGTCTCACCCCAGGACAATCTAAGACTGGAAGCCGCTTTTACTCTCTCAGAAAATAAAGAAGCGATACAATCAATGAACAGTGGTAAATCCCCAGGCCCCGACGGATACCCGGTCGAATTTTATAAAAAATTTTCAGATCAGTTAGCTCCGCTATTACTCGACATGTTCAATTACTCATTTATACAGGGCACCCTGCCACCCACGCTCATGCAAGCGTCCATCTCTCTTATTTTTAAGAAGGGTAAAGACCCACTGAACTGCGCATCTTATCGCCCGATTTCACTCCTACCGGTAGATGTTAAAGTTCTTGCAAAGCTACTAGCTCGGCGATTGGAGTCTATCATGCCCCTGATCATTTCTGAAGACCAGACGGGATTCATAAAGGGAAGACACTCATATTCTAACATAAGAAGGCTTCTTGATGTCATTCTCTCTCCATCTTCCTCTAACATCCCAGAAGTCATAATATCTCTTGACGCCGAAAAGGCTTTTGACAGGGTGGAATGGGACTTTCTCTTCTTTTCCCTGAGACAATTTGGTTTCAATACCAACTTCATCTCATGGGTCAGATTACTCTACTCCTCCCCTTGTGCTTCTGTATGTACAAATAACCAGCGGTCGGCTCCATTTCCACTTTTTCGGGGTACGCGGCAGGGGTGCCCGCTATCTCCGCTATTATTTGCAATAGCAATTGAACCATTGTCAGCGGCTCTGAAGGTGGGGGAGGGACTTGGGGGGATTGAAAGATGGGGCATAAAACACCAGGTCTCATTATATGCAGATGATCTGCTTCTTTATGTAAGTGATCCTTTGTCGAGCATCCCACGCATCCTGACATTATTAAATTCTTTTGGGCGTCTATCTGGGTACAAGCTGAACATCTCTAAAAGCGAATTTTTACCAATCAACCGTATGGCCACAGACATACCACCATCGACTATACCTTTTAAAATAGCCAACACAGGATTTAAATATCTTGGCATTACAATGACACGATCTTTGCGCACGATGCGAGAGCAAAACCTCACTTCATTAACAGCTGCGGTCAAGTCCGATTTACAAAGATGGAATTTCTTGCCACTGTCCCTAACCGGTAGGATACAAGTTATAAAAATGAATGTATTACCACGCTATTTGTATGTGTTTCAGTGTCTGCCCGTCTTTCTTCCCAGGTCCTTTTTCACAGCTATAAACACCATCATTTCATCATTCATCTGGGCTGGTAAACGGCCCAGGGCAAGTCGCGCACTGCTTTGTAGGGACAGATCGGCTGGAGGTCTGGGTTTACCCAGTCTAATTGGCTACTACTGGGCAGCCAATGTACATAAGATAATGTCTTGGTTTACTTCCCCTCAATCCATCTGGTGTCGGAGTAAGCAGCCTCTTGCTCCTCATCGTTGCTGGCGCTAACATGCAGAACCCTGCCTCTCTCCCCATCAAAGTTTACCTCTAATCCGGTTGTGGTGGGGACATTAAAAATTTGGTCACAATTAAGACACCATTTTGGGTGGCTCACCCTCCCTCTAGCAACTCCCATCTGTAATAATTACCTGTTCATTCCAGCAAGGATCGACCCGCGTTTCTCCACCTTAAAGAACAAAGGACTTGGCAGTTTGGGAGACTTGTACATTGATGGTATATTTGCGAGTTTCAGCCAATTAACCTCCACCTTTAATCTGCATAAATCAGACTTTTTTCGGTACTTCCAGCTGCGGGATTTTGCAAAAACACACACTACATCGTTTCCACAGATACCAACACCTAGCGGGATAGACCTGGTTCTTAAGACTAAAACTTCAAAAGGCCATATCTCCTATTTTTATAAGCTACTGTCCCCGACCACTACCTTGCATAGGATCAAGATGAAGTGGGAGTCAGAACTCCAACTGAATTTCTCTGAGACCTTCTGGGAGGGGGCTGTGGAGGTGGTTAACTCGACATCCAGCTGTGCTAGACTTTCATTAATACAATTTAAGGTTTTTTACAGGCTTCATTATTGCAAAGAAAAACTCTCAAAGCTGTATCCAGACAAATTCGATGAGAAATGTAGTAGATGCTTGCAGACCCCATGCAACCTCACCCATATGTTTTGGGCATGCCCCAAATTGTCTGGCTTCTGGCAACTATTTTTTAGAACAATGTCAGACATAATAGGCATAAATCTAAATCCAACCCCACATATTGCTATCTTCGGTAAGCCCCCAGATGATCTCCGTACTACAGCCACTCAAAATAATGTCATCGCCTTTGCCTCCCTTATTGCTCGTAAGAGGATTCTTTTAATGTGGAAGGCTCCTCAACCACCATCAATCAAAGTCTGGTTGCATGATATTTTAGGTCTTCTGAAACTTGAGAAGATCAAATTCTCACTCAGAGGCTCATCTGACAGGTTTTACACTCACTGGAAACCACTGCTTAGCTATCTAGATGGTCTACCAGCTCGGGAGGTTTCTCCGTAAGAATACAGTGGATAGCAAGGTATGAACCCGCCCCTCTGTGCCGTCAGAGACAGATAGCTTGGATGATAGAGGAGTAAGCAGCCATTAATATTTAATATTTAATATTTGCTCTGTACTTATAATGATCAGCTATAGCACCCTTTGTTGTTGTTTTGTTTTGTCAGTTTGTTTCTGTTTTTGTTTGTTTGCTTGTTTCTTGGCTACATTTGTCATTTTATTCATGTAATGTAGCATTTTATTTCACATGTGTGTAGTTATACCTACTTATTTGTACTGCACTTTAATTATGTAAGAGGGTTGGGGGAGGGGGGTTGTTCACGTAAGTTCTGAGTGTTCTCAAAGAAGAAAAAAGAAAAGAAATTGTATTTTTGTATGCACTGTACTGTATTTTTTGTAAGAAATTGTATGCCGGCATGCACTGGCAGTGCACATGTCTCTGTCTTACAATTGGTAAATAAAAGTTATAAAAAAAAAAAAAAAAAAAAAAAAAGACTACATTTTTAATGTCGGCCATTTTATCCTTGTCTCTCACAAACACAAACACATAGATAGAGAGACAGACACGCACACACACAGACAGTAACACACACACACACACACACACACACACACACACACACACACACACACACACACACACATATATGTATATATATGTGTGTGTTATTGCCGTTGAAAGGAGACAGAGAGGAGATACACACACACACAGGTAACGACAGCGGGGAGCTAAGTTACTAGCACGGCTACCACACAGACGAGGTGCGTTTACTGACCGTCGGAATGCTGTGATATGTTCATGAACATGGGAAAAATGGAACTTTACCGAATATACAACAAAACTAAACAGTATTTCTCACAGGAACAATTTAACCTTGATTAAACAACATGGGCTTTCTAACAGTGTGTGTGTGTGTGTGTGTGTGTGTGTGTGTGTGTGTGTGTGTGTGTGTTTATGTATGTACATGTTAGTGCTCTTTATTCAGAAAACCCTCATGCGTCGCGTCATTACTGTTAGCCACTAATATATGCCTGTTAGTTCTGCCTGTTAGTGGCGCCACCATTATTGTTAGCCACTAAGAATGAAATACATTATAATTGCTAACTTGGTAATGCTAACATGCGCTGGTGCAGGATTAACAGGATCTTGTACTATTACACTTTTATTCTTTTTTTTTTAGATTCAACTCATTTAGAACATTTCTACAGACACAAGCATGCACACACACACACACAGACAGACACACACACAGACACAAGCACACACAGACACTGAACAGACTCTCAGTAAACAGATCGACATCATTGTGTTCAAACAATAAAAATCTGCTGATCTACGATCAATACAGGCTGAGCTGCACACCTGGACAGGTGAGCTCAGCCTTGTTGCTTGGCAACCTCAAGCATGCCTTTGACTAACTTTATTGAAATCTGTGTATGATATCAGACTATCAAGACTACATTTTTAATGTCGGCCATTTTATCCTTGTCTCTCACAAACACAAACACATACATAGATAGAGAGACAGACACGCACACACACAGACAAGCAGACACACACACACACACACACACACACACACACACACACACACACACACACAGACACACTGAACAGACGCTCAGTAAACAGATCGACATCATCGTGTTGAAACAATAAAACAGGCGGAACTGCACACTTTGACATGTGAGTCTCAGGACAGTCTCTACAATCATTTTACACTTTAAACTTCTCCCTTCTACTTGGCAACCTCAGCCTGCTTATGAGGAGAGGGGGGAGGGGCCAGCAGACAAGCCGAGCGGCAGCCATTTTTGTAGTTTTTGGCACTTCATTTGAACTCGTCTGTGTAAAATGTGCGCGCACACACACACACACACACACACACACACACACAGACACACTTTTAGGATGCTATTTGCAAACATTAGCGACCAATGCTAAAATTAGTGCTAATTAACATTAGCCACTAGGAATTAAATACATGTTGATTATTAACATGGTAATGCTAACATGCTAGTGCTAACTGCTAGCGCATCAGTGTTAACATGCTAATGCTAACTGCTAGCGCATCAGTGTTAACATGCTAATGCTAACATGTTAATGCTAACATGCTAATGCTAACATGCTAATGTTAACTGCTAGCGCATCAATGTTAACATGCGCATGTTAACATGCTAATGCTAACATGCTAATGTTAACTGCTAGCGCATCAGTGTTAACATGCTAATGTTAACATACTAATGTTAACATGCTAATGCTAACATGCTAATGCTAACATGCTAATGCTAACTGCTAGCGCATCAGTGTTAACATGTTAATGTTAACATGTTAATGCTAACATGCTAATGCTGACAGAACCCCAGCAACAGCCCACTCGTCACTCTTAAAATTTATTTTCTAGTACTGAATTTGCTGAGCAGTGTCAGTAATAATGCATGGGGGCGACTCAAAATTTCTTTAGAAATTTTCTAGTTGAGTGTGCCTGAAAGTGCACACTATATGTTATCCACCGCGCTTATTCTTCTTATTATTATTATTCTTACGCCCTTTTTTTGGCTCGCTTCTCCTCCCAGAGTTTTTGTCACACACACACAAAACGGGCATCGAAACGACCGGCTCGGCCGGGAATCGTGTGCTATGTCTTTTCTAAGAGATTCACGTGTTTTTCGCGAATTTATTCGCGAAAAACTGAGAATAATTTCCCATAAAGAATGAATGGGGAGGCCCGAAGAAAAATAAATTTCAACAGACATTTTCAACAATTAACTGCTCTGGCATACTTTCACCGAGAGACTTCATTTAAAAACTAAAAACGGAGGTATGCTTGCCTTCTCTTCATGGATTCACTACACTCATCGACAGCTTTTACCGTTTTTAAACTATCAAGGCTCAAAGTTGAGCAGGTTTTTAGTCAAATTTCTGGGTTTATAATGGGTGTGTATGTGGCGGAATGTTTTTGCTAGAGTGGATGACATCATCAGCTAGAGTGAGGAGCAGGGAGAAAAATCTGTGAAAAAATAAAACGTATTTCACTACCGTGGGCTCAAATGCCCCACTACAGACACGATGTATACATAAAACGTAGGAAAATTCGAGGTAATCGCACTGATACCACTGTTGTAGCTGTCGCTCGTATAGTTTTGGGTCCCTACACGTTGATTGATCGACTACTCCCATCCACAGCCTCATTCACTCCCATGGTTTTTGAAGCAGAGAATTTACCGGAAGGAGCAGGGCGCACCTGTGCTTGCTCTGACTCTCGAGGCCAAAGTTTATACAATTTTCGCCTGAAACTTGGCACAGACATTATACACACAATGAGCATTCTTCTGGTCATTTCAGATTTTGGTTTGAGGCATACCATATAGGGTTTTTTTGGCCCTCTTTGACGGGGATCATTCAGACATATACTGTGCATTTCAGTGAGACAGACATGCTGCATGAACACCTGTGTCTAATTAATGAGACCTGCAGCTCACCCAGGTTGCTTGGCAACCGCACCCTGCTTGAGGAGGAGGGGGGAGGGGTCAGCAGACAAGCCGAGCGACAGCTTGAACTTGTCTGTGTTAAATGTGCGCACACAGACACACACACACACACACACACAGACAGTAACACACACACACACACACCCTCACACACACACACACACACACACATATGTATATATATATGTATGTATGTACATGTTAGTGCTCTTTATTCAGAAAACCCTCATGCGTCGCGTCATTACTGTTAGCCACTAATATATGCCTGTTAGTTCTGCCTGTTAGTGGCGCCACCATTATTGTTAGCCACTAAGAATGAAATACATTATAATTGCTAACTTGGTAATGCTAACATGCGCTGGTGCAGGATTAACAGGATCTTGTACTATTACACTTTTATTCTTTTTTTTTTTAGATTCCACTCATTTAGAACATTTCTACAGACACAAGCATGCACACACACACACACACACAGACAGACAGACAGACAGACAGACGTACGCACGCACACACACACACACGCACACACATGGTAATGCTAACATGCTAATACTAACTGCTAGCGCATCAGCGTTAACATGCTAATGCTAACATGCTAATGCTAACTGCTAGCGCATCAGCGTTATCTTGCTAATGCTAACATGCTAATGCTAATTAACATTAGCAAATTAAATAAGAGAATTAAACACATGTTAATTAGTAACATCCTAATGTTAACATGCTAATGTTAACTGCTAGCGCATCAGCGTTAACATGCTAATGCTAACATGCTAAGCTTAATTGCTAGCGCAACAGCATTTACATGCTAAGGATAACATGCTAATGTTAACATGCTAAGGTTAACTGCTAGCGCATCAACCTTAACATGTTAAGAATAACATATTAATGCTAACATGATAATGCTAATATGCTAATGTTGATTGCTAGAATGTCAGCGCATCAGCGCTAACATGCTAATGGTAACATGGTAATGTTAATTGCTAGCGCAGCAGCGTTAACATGCTAATGTTAACATGCTAAGGGTAATTTCTAGAGCATCAGTGTTAACATGATAATGTTAACTGCTAGCACATCAACGTTAACATGGTAATGCTATTGTACTAATGCTAACATGCTAATGTTAATTGCTAGCGCATCAGCGCTAACATGTAAATGTTAACATGTTAATTGTTAATGATAACATGTTAATGTTAACTTGGTAATGTTAATTGCTAGCGCATCAGCGCCAACATGTTAATGTTAACATGCTAATGTTAGCATGGTAACATGCTAATGTTAATTGCAAGTGCGTCTGCGCATCAGCGCTAACATGCTAATGTTAACATGCTAGCTAGCTGTAAAGACATGTTAAGACATGTAATTCGTAACATTAGCGGGCAATGATATAATTAATGTTAACGTTAATCGCTAGCGCTTTAGCGCAATTAGCATTAATCCCCAGTGCTAGCAATTAGCACTAATCCTTTAAGCTTAATAATTAGCACAATTGGTCGCTAGGAATGAAATACATTGTAACTGCTAACATGCTAATGTTAACATGTTAATGCTAACATGCTAATGTTAATTGCTAGCACGTCAGCGTTAACATGCTAATGTTAACATGCTAATGCTGACATGTTAATGTTAATTGCTAGCGTGTCAGCGCACCAGCACTAACATGTTCAAGTTAACATGCTAGCTAGCTGTTAAGACATGCTAAGACATGTTAATTCCTAACATTAGCGGCCAATGCTAAAATTAATGTTAACGTAAATGCTAAATGCTAACATGCTAATGTTAATTGCTAGCGCATCAGCGCTAACATGTTAATGTTAACATGTTAATTGTTAATGATAACATGTTAATGTTAACTTGGTAATGTTAATTGCTAGCGCATCAGCGCCAACATGTTAATGTTAACATGCTAATGTTAGCATGGTAACATGCTAATGTTAATTGCAAGTGCGTCTGCGCATCAGCGCTAACATGCTAATGTTAACATGCTAGCTAGCTGTAAAGACATGTTAAGACATGTAATTCGTAACATTAGCGGGCAATGATATAATTAATGTTAACGCTAATCGCTAGCGCTTTAGCGCAATTAACATTAATCCCCAGTGCTAGCAATTAGCACTAATCCTTTAAGCTTAATAATTAGCACAATTAGTCGCTAGGAATGAAATACATTGTAACTGCTAACATGCTAATGTTAACATGTTAATGCTAACATGCTAATGTTAATTGCTAGCGCGTCAGCGTTATCATGCTAATGTTAACATGCTAATGCTGACATGTTAATGTTAATTGCTAGCGTGTCAGCGCACCAGCACTAACATGTTCAAGTTAACATGCTAGCTAGCTGTTAAGACATGCTAAGACATGTTAATTCCTAACATTAGCGGCCAATGCTAAAATTAATGTTAACGTAAATGCTAAATGCTAACATGCTGAGCCTTGAAGCTTAATAATTAGGACAATTAGACACTAGGAATAAAACACATGCTGACGCTCTAGCAATTAGCATCAGCATTAGTTATTATTATTATTTAATTATTATTACAATGATTATGATTATTACTCTTTTAGTTACTAGCAGTTACTAGCAGTTTGAATTAAACCCTGATGCTCTCTGAATACTCCCAGTAAAATATATCATGCCAAGATCCCTTTAAGAAATATCATGTATTAACAATGATTTACGTTTACATAAAAGCACTAACTGCAGAAACACAAGAAGAAAAAACAATCTTATCTCAACAGTCTTCTTGTCAATTCGGCATCAATATAATACATAAATACAAACTTTTTGGCCGACTTTGTCGCATCAACTCGTTACCAGCCTCATTATTTCAGTGAGAGAAGACCTTGGGAATAGATGGCAAAACCTGTGTTTAACATTAAAATACGTGGTGTTTGGTGGCTTACACGTACGCCGAATAAAATACAGGTAGGAATGCTGATTAACCGTGTATTATGTGTGTGTCATGGTAAAGAACAGAGGGGAGAGGATAGGATAAACAGAAAATATAGGAAATATAGACGCAAACTCTGCTGTCTGTGCCCTCAGCTCTGCCCCTGATACGTCATCACCGCAACGACAAAGCTGCTGTCGCCGTGTTTATTGACATGATTTGACATTTATTAACTTTGATTGGAGGACAGTTACGGGACGAATCTCATTGGCTCTTTGTGTGTCGGGTGGATTTATTTACTGTACTCCGACCGGAACTCCCCCTCTCCGGCTCTACGTCTGAGGTAAGAGGCAGCATTTTTTAAACTGTATATTTCGCTAGCATGCTACCTATGGCCTATAATGTTAGCTGTGTTAATTATTACGTTTGCTATCAAAAATGTGCGTTTTTTACTTCTTTAACATTTCGGTTTATAGGTATTCGTGTGCTTATAAGGAAAATATGAGTCAAAAATCTACAATACTGGTGGACTTTTTGAATTAAAAATATGAATTTAAGTTGAGCCAGTCGTTTAGCGAGCTTACTTATGCTAAGCTTGTGGTTGAAACCACACACACACACACACACATATATATATATATATATATATATATATATATATATATATATATATATTATGGCATGCCGTTCAGGAAATTAAACCTTTGAATATATTGAATGAAGTCTGAATATATTGAATGAAACCTTGAATATATTGAACGAAGTCTGAATATATTGAATGAAACCTTGAATATATTGAACGAACTCTGAATATATTGAATGAAACCTTGAATATATTGAACGAAGTCTGAATATATGGAATGAAACCTTGAATATATTGAACGAAGTCTGAATATATGGAATGAAACTCTGAATATATTGAATGAAACCTTGAATATATTGAACGAAGTCTGAATATATGGAATGAAACTCTGAATATATTGATTGAAACTTCACTGACGTCAGACCTAGCGGCAGTGCCTGCAGCCATCTTGTGTAACAGTCTGTAAAAGCGAAAGACAATGAGTCAGGCCGCCCGCAATCTAGTTGCAGCAATATTAAACTATGAGGACATCATTAACACTGCGTGTACGGGCCAAAATCCCCCCGATACCCCTGATCAATACAGTTTTCCTGACAAGGAATTTCGCTCCCTTTTAATCGTAGTAGACATAAAACAGGTGATTTAATGAAGGTAAAACAGTGAATGGCCGTGCGTAATGCTCTCTGACGCGGCACTTCTCCGGGACTGGAGAAGCTGCTGCGGCTACAGGGATTTCATGAACTGAAAGAGAAGCTCCTCATATAATGTTTAGATACAATAAGCATCACCCGCATATATAGACCAATGCAGGGTGAATATTTAGTTTAGTATTGAACGTATTTTATGATTCGCGACACATTGTCAGCTTTAGGCATGTTACTCACACAGCGGACTGCGGACAGACAGACAGATGCATACTGAGATTATGGTGAAACTTTAAACAAAACAGTTTAAAACTGAGCGAACTTTTTCGGGAGGATTTCAACACGCATTCGCCAGTGTATTTATCATGTCCTCATTGCTTAATATCGCTGCAACTAGATTGCGGGCGGCCTGACTCATTGTCTTTCGCTTTTACAGACTGTTACACAAGATGGCTGCAGGCACTGCCGCTAGGTCTGACGTCAGTGAAGTTTCATTCAATATATTCAGAGTTTCATTCCATATATTCAGACTTCAATCAATATATTCAAGGTTTCATTCAATATATTCAGAGTTTCATTCCATATATTCAGACTTCAATCAATATATTCAAGGTTTCATTCAATATATTCAGAGTTTCATTCCATATATTCAGACTTCAATCAATATATTCAAGGTTTCATTCAATATATTCAGAGTTTCATTCCATATATTCAGAGTTCGTTCAATATATTCAAGGTTTCATTCAATATATTCAGAGTTTCAATCAATATATTCAGAGTTTCATTCAATATATTCAAAGGTTTAATTTCCTGAACGGCATGCCATAATATATATATATATATATATATATATATATATATATATATATATATATATATATATATATATATATATACACACACACACACACATAGACGCCGCATTGAGCGCTGAATCGTACGTAAACGGCGCCGCCATATTGGTTCAAATATTGGTTCATAAAGCGTCTTTCTACAAATTTCTTTAAGTTAAAGCAATGTATGTATTTTTCTAATGCTGAGGGTTTACAGCTACTAATGTGTGTAACACTGTTAATGTGATGATAAATATTGAAATATTTATATTTAACATTTAATCTGTGTCTGGTTTGGTGCTTACATAAGGACTAAACATTTATAATCATCACTTTAAAAGTTACATACGTGTTTTTGGTGCCTGCTTGTTTCCCAGATATATTGGTGTGTGTGAATGGGTGTATAAGAGACATTAACTTAAAAAACTTTGTAGAAAGGCGCTTTATGAAGTTCAGTCCATTTCCTTGTATTAGTTTACGGGCAGATCTGCCCGAACCAATATGGCGGCGCCGTTGACGTATCGCGACCAACGACCAACCCGCTCAATGCGGCGTCTATGTATATATGTCTATGGTTGAAACTGGTTGAAGAAATAAATCCTGTAATCTTGGACATACTGTATGTGAGACCAGTATTAATGTCCTGTGTGTGTATTTAGTGTCTGAGAGCGCTAAAATACTAATTTGTTGTGAGCTGATAATTTAGGCCTAAACAGCTTTGGATTATAACTAATATTAATATACAGACTGCTATGTGAATCCACGTGCGTGTGTGTGTATGTAAGGGTGTATTGAATTAGCCTACATGTTTCTCCTGTCTGCTGATTGATTTTGTGTGTGATTTTGTGTAATGTTTCACTTTCCTACGTTACTAATATCTAAATAAATACTGTGTGTGTATATATATATATATATATATATATATATATATATATATATATATAATATGTGTGTATGTGTGTGTTTTTCTTCGTTAATGTTGCTAAGTCCTGATTTGAGTTTTAACACTGAAACAGCTGTATAAGTTTATAATGTAACTGTTTTCTGATATTTATACTGCGGTAATATTTTGATAATACGTGCATTTCTAATACCAAAGTCATAGCTATTAATAATAATAATAATAATAATGCATTTTATTTCAGAGCGCCTTTCAAAACACCCAAGGACACTATACAAAAATAAAATCAATGGAAATACAAACATTGGAAAAGCAAAACACAATCAAAAGCACAGGCTGTATAGTATAAAACAAAGAAATGATGAAAAGTCAAAGTGCATAGGCTAACTGAAACAAATGAGTTTTTAATCTGGATTTGAAGAGGGGTAAAGAGGCAATATTGCGGATGTCAGGGGGTAATGCATTCCAGAGTTGGGGAGCAGAGCAACTGAAAGCTCTACTCCCCATAGTACTGAGGCGGGCAGTGGGGACAGTAAGGAGGAGGGAGGAAGAGGAACGAAGGGAGCGAGAGGGAATAGCAGTGTGAAGAAGATTAGACAGGTAAGGAGGGGCAAGATTGTGGATGGCTTTAAAAGTATGGAGGAGTACTTTAAAATGAATTCTGTGCTTAATGGGGAGCCAGTGGAGATGCTGTAGTACAGGGGTAATATGGTGAAATGAAGGGGTTCTGGTAATGATGCGGGCAGCTGAGTTTTGGACCAGTTGCAGCTTGTGAAGGGATTTGTGGGGGAGACCGAAGAGGAGGGAATTGCAGTAGTCAAGACGGGAGGTGACAAGGCTGTGTACAAGGATGGAAGAGGTGTGGGAGGAGAGGGAGGGGCGAAGACGATTAATGTTGCGTAGGTGAAAGTAGGCAGACCTAGTGATGTTATTAATGTGGGAGTGGAATGATAGAGAATTGTCTAGGATGACACCCAAGCTCTTGACCTGGGGAGAGGGGGAGACTGAGGATCCATCAATTGAAAAAGAGATATTGCTAGCTTTGGATAGGGTGGATTTGGTGCCTATAAGGAGGACTTCTGTTTTGTCACTATTAAGTTTTAAGAAGTTGGAGGTGAACCAGGATTTGATTTCGGATAAGCATGAAGTGAGGGAGAGGGGGGGGAGAGTGACAGGTGGTTTTCCGGATAGGTAGAGCTGGGTGTCGTCGGCATAACAGTGAAAATTGATGTTAAATTTACGGAAGATGTTGCCAAGTGGAAGGAGGTAGGTGATAAAGAGGAGGGGCCCCAGGACTGATCCTTGGGGTACGCCAGAGGTGACAGGGGAGGGTTGGGATTTAAAGGACTTGAGCTGTATGAACTGTGTACGACCAGATAGATATGAGTGGAACCAGTCTAAAGGGGTGTCAGTGATGCCAATGGAGGAAAGTCTCTGGAGGAGGATGGGGTGAGAGATGGTGTCGAAGGCTGCACTTAAATCGAGGAGGATGAGGATGGAAAGTAGTCCAGAGTCAGCTGCCATTAGAAGATCATTGGTAATTTTTATGAGGGCGGTTTCAGTGCTGTGTAGGGGGCGAAATCCAGATTGAAAGGGCTCATAGAGGGAGTTGTGAGAGAGATGAGAGTGGAGTTGAGAGGCTACAATTTTTTCTAATATTTTGGAGATGAAGGGAAGGTTGGAAATGGGGCGGAGGTTATTAAAGTCAGAGGGGTCAGATCCAGGTTTCTTAAGTACTGGAGTAACAGCAGCAACTTTGAAGGGTGGAGGAACAGTTCCAGTGCTAAGTGAAGTGTTGATGATGGCAGAGATGATGGGGAGGAGAGAAGGAAGGCAGGATTTTACAAGGATTGTAGGTAGGGGATCAAGCTGACAGGTGGAGGACTTTGACTTGGTGATGAGGTCAGATATTTCAGAGGGCTCCGGGAGTTGGAAGGTGGATAGGATCTGGCAGAGGGGGAAGAATTCAGGGGAGGGGACAGAGGATGGGTTAGACTGGAGGTGTTGGTGAATATTGTGAATTTTTGCATTGAAAAAGTCCATTAAGGTATTGCATGTTTCAGTTGAATACAGGTGGGTAGGGAGTGAGTCAGGTGGCTTGATGATGCTGTTGAGAAGGGTGAAAAGTGTTTTGGAGTTGCCTTCATGAGAGTGGATTAAAGAGGAGTAATAGTTAGATTTAGTTTGAGAAATGGAGTGTTTGTAGTGTAAAATGTGGGTATTGTACATTTCTCTGTGAATATTGAGACCAGTTTTCTTGTACAGACGCTCAAGCTGACGGCCTTTTGCTTTCATGGATCGAAGCTCAGGGGTGTACCAGGGGGCAGTTTGTGAAAAGGTGACAGACCGAGTTTTAACAGGAGCAATACAGTTCAGGATGTTTTGTAGACTATTGTTGTAGAGAGTGACAAGTTCATCAGGGGAGAGGAGGTGGTCAGGAATCGGAATATGTTCAAGGGAGGCAGAGAGAGTGTCAATGTTAATGTTTTTGATGTTACGGAAAGAGATGAGGCGGGGAGTCTTGATGATAGAGAGAGAGAGGGTGATACTGAAGGTGACAAGAGAGTGGTCAGATATGGGGAGGTGATCAGCTGAGCAGTTGGAGGGCGAGAGGCCAGAGCAGCAGATTAAGTCCAGTATGTGTCCTTTACAGTGGGTGGGGAAATCAACAAATTGCTGGAATCCAAAACTGTCAAGACATGATGAGAAGTCACGGGTTAAGGGGAGATTGAGGTTGTCCATGTGAATGTTGAAGTCCCCTAACAAAATGATGTTAGGGGAGAGAGTGGAGAGGTGCGTGAGAAGGGTTGAAAAGTCATTTAAAAAGTCTTTGTGTGGCTTAGGGGGGCGGTAGATAGAGGCAATGATGGTGGGAGTGGGACCGGGTAGTTGGCAGACAGTGCACTCTAGTGAGGTGAGAGTGGGCACGGATACTGGCTGGACTTTCCAAGTCCCGCGGTGGATTAAAGCGAGACCACCCCCACGACCAGAGCCGCGGGGTTGACAGATATAAACATAGCCGAGTGGAGTGGATTCGTTGAGCTGGGAAAAGTCACCGGGTTGTTGCCACGTTTCAGTTAAACAGAGAAAGTCAATCTTACGGTCGGTGAGGAGTTCGTGGATGAGACTACCTTTGTTCGTGAGTGAGCGGATGTTGAGAAGTCCAAAGTTGACTGAATGGTTATCCTGTCTGACTTTCTGGGCAGCAGCTGGTACAGGACGGAGATTTGAGAAGTTCGCTCCGCCAGGATTAGGAGCGCCCTGCTGGGGTGAGCGTCCTGCAGTGTGACTGCGATGGGAGACAATGGTCTGTATGGGGAAGGAAACCGGTGACGGTGGTAGTGACAGATGGGGCCTGTGGGGGGAGCCGGTAGGCGGGGAAGTACCGTGAGCTGTCACTGTAGGATCAGATGAAGAAGACGACACCTGGGAGTGAGTGTCAGGTGTAAACAGTCATGCACGTGGAGCTGACTGAACGGCGTGCTGAATGTTAGCCGCTAGCATGTGGCTGCCCCTCAGATTGGGATGAAGACCGTCAGTTTTAAACAGAGAGGGGCGGTTCCAAAAAAGATTAAAATTGTCAATAAAGCCGATGTTATGAGCTCTGCAGGCGGACTGGAGCCAGGTGTTAAGGCTAAGGATTCTGCTGAAACGCCCAGGACCACGGGCGAGTGTTGGGAGGGGACCGCTGATAAAAACGGACTTCCCACAGTTACTTAAGAGGCTAAAGAGGACATTGAAATCCTTTTTGGTCAGCTCAGATTGCTGACGGGCTGTGTCATTAGATCCTACATGAATTAACACCCGGTTTATTGAAGATGGGAGTGAGTGCAACAGACCGGGGAGCTTATCCACGATAACCGGGACCGTGGCCCCGGGGAGGCAGTGAGTGGCTGCATTGAAGAAGCGGGTGTTCCTAATTATGGAGTCACCTACTATCAGTGTGGTTGGAGAGAAGAGAGGGCGAGGAGATGAAGGCAGATGATTCCCGGCACTCTGCGTCCGGGCAGGCAAGCGCCGTGGCGAGTGATCCGCGTCGGACCCGGTTGAAGGACTCCTCGCCGGCACAGGGCGGTGTAGACCGCCTGAGCGTCGGAGCACAGCCTCCCTCAGGATCCTGCGTCGGGAAGAGGAGGTCGAAGACCGGGTTGAGGGCAATCCATTTGGCCTTGCGGTGGAGTGACCAGCCATCCGGGCATTGCCAGCCACCAGTGGAGAGAAAGTTGCGGTGTCTGCTGGCGCTGATTGCGGGTCCAGGTCTGAAGGAGATGGAGCAGCGGGACCAGTTGGGGCATCAGGTGGATGTGCAGGAGTGTCATCGGAGAGGGCGGCGTAGCGGTTGGAGAGGCTCAGGCGAGGGGGAGAGACGGCCCCGCTCGGGTTCCTCTTGCGGTTTCGGGCAACCACGTCGGCCCAGGACGACTGATGGTTAGGTGTCGAGCAGGAGGAGGGCCGTGGACAGGTGGCGGGATCCCACGCAACTGTGTCATGGAGGGTTGTGCTGAGCGAGGCCAACTTTTTGGACTGCTGGAGAGCCACGTCCATGAAACTGGAAAGTAGTGAGTCTTTTTTGTCTAGTTCATCGGAGAGCCGTCGGATGTCATCCTTAAGGTCAGCGATTTTTTTGTTTGCTTTCATCAGCAGCTCATCCTCACCGGATGTAGCTTGCATGGTTTGTTGTTGTTTGTCGTTCAGAAACAAAAAATCAAAAAATACAACGTTTAAAACTGGATAAAAAGTTGGAGCCAGGTTAAAGCGTCTGTCGAAACAACGGAGACGCCGACGCGTGCGCAGTGGGAAGTGTGCGTCCGCAGATCTGCGTCCGCAGATCTGTGTCTCAAGTGATGATGATCCCAAACTGAACTGTATCATGCTATATAAATGTACAAAGATAAGGATATAATCTATTTTATTAATGGCTTAATTCTGGCATTGGGTGTATTTGGGTAATTTTACACTCAAAGTATTCATCACTATTATCAAATTATTACCTAACTATTACTATGCTACTGAGCTACTGAGCTGTAATGTAAAGTGCTACCTGACACAGAGTGGCCTATTGTTTACTGCT
Source organism: Collichthys lucidus (assembly GCA_004119915.2). NCBI lineage: Eukaryota > Metazoa > Chordata > Actinopteri > Sciaenidae > Collichthys > Collichthys lucidus. The sequence continues at coordinate 236,320 of CM014097.1, forward strand.
TGCTTACAGTACTATGGCAGTGTGCTCAAGTGGAGCCGTCTTTAATCCTGTTTTTCGCCTCACAGATTTACAGTGCTTGACCATTTCTTTATCTGTAAACATGTTTTGCCAAGACTATATATGTTTTTCAGTGTGAGTTTTTGTTAAAGACTGTTATTAACATAAATGTTCATAAAATTTTTTTTTTTAATCAACACTATTTGTTATTTAAAAGTATTATGATACTGTTTTTTTAAGGACATGATTATGGCATGAGCGATACATTTATTGAATTATTTAAAACATAAATAATACATTATTGTTACATGTCTTTGAAGCTCACTGGTGTTGTCCTGTTCTAGATATAAACACTACTTCACTTCACTTCAGTATCCACTTCAGCGTTGACCTCAAGTATCCAGTTGTTCATCTCTACCTTTTCAGGTAAGACATTTTTGTTGCAAAACACTGAAATTATGATTTAAGAAGAACTTTTAATCATTGTTCTGTGATGTATGTACAGTGATTTACACATATGGAGTAAAGGTGTATTGGGGTTAATCAATGTTATTTTTTAGATCTGTTTTACAGGGTTCTCACCAGGATTTTATTTTAGAGTAACGGGCAGCGCCGGTCCTGGCAATAATGTTTATTCATTAATTCACGTTTGGTCAAACTTATATCTAATTAAGTATTACAGTCTCATTATTATCTTGTATTTATTTATTTTGTAGGGGAAAACCTGAAAAGACATCCCAGTTTTGTTGTTGGTTTACATCAGAGTAAGTGTTTCACACCATGCTGTTTTTTCATTTGTGGTTGACAATATTTAGTACAGAATTCACTGTGTTTTCTGACTTTTCCAGGTTTCCTGTATCCAGCATGTTCAAGACAGACTAAGCTAACTTTTCATATTTTTTGCACATTTATTATTTAGGTTTAGACAGTACTGTTAGGTTAGGTTAGGAGTAGATTAGATTTAGAGTAGAGTAGATTTAGTTTATATAGTTTAGCTTTTAATGTTGTTACAATTGTGATATTTTGTGAGTTACTGTTGTACATTCTACTGTATTGCAGGACCACGTGAGACGAGGAAGACTCGGGTAGGCCCGCGTGTGACCAAGAAGACCACGGCAAAAGTTTAACTGTTGGAATTTCTTGTCTGTCGGTTAGTGCGTTTATAAATAGATGGGATATATTAGTCAGATTGTGATACATAACTATCAATCTTACTGTGGTATTTTGCTTCTTTTCTGTCTTTGTGCTTTTTTGTGGGTTCATGTGACGATCCTCTACTGGACACAGACACTACAAACTTAAGTGCTTAAGGTACGATTTTGTTATGTATTCAATATCATTTAAATTAAATGTTAATACATAATTTAGACAAAATTGCTGAAATGTTGTTCTAATTGTTTTCAAGATGCCGAGGAAGGGCAAGCGATCCCAGGCTCAGAAAGTGCGCTGGGCAAGGCTCGACCTTGCAGATCCTGCTCCAGTTAGCCCAACCACTTCCACCCATCAGGTACAGAAACAAGTATATAGATGATGTTGACACAATAGTGCTGATGTAATGAAACTACATTTGTATTTGTTAGATTTTATGGCATTCCTGACATGTGTCATCATGTTTCCAAAACTACAGTAAAGTTTCATATATTATCTTATCTATTTAGATGCCTGAAACACCTCCACCCACCAGCAGGCTATGGGCGATGGAAAATGCACCCACCCCAACTAATTCTCCAGCCTACAAGGTATGGGTTGTTTTTATGTTTTTTGTTTTTTCCCCTTGAGAGTGGACACACAGATATGGCCTGAGAACACTACTACTTTCAGTCATGTTGTCTTAAATACTTAATTTGAAGAATATAATCTTAATTCACAATTGGGCATTTACAATATATGAATGAATTTGGTATCATGTGTCATCAGATTCCCAAAATACAGAGTCCTCAACAGTCAAAGAACTGGATGACTTCTGGAGAGCAGAGAACAGATGCACCCACCTTCCCCCGTTCTCCAGTTGAAAAGGTAGGTTTTATTTGAATTATTCACCAATCTTTGAAAATGTGTTTCAGGTGATTACATTGTTCTGCTTATGTCTTTATTTTTATTAACTTGGTATCATGTCTCATCAGACACCCAAAGCACAGACATCTTCAGGGCCAAAAAGCTTCTGGGTAATGGATGATGCACCCACCTGCTCCCGTTATCCAACTACAAAGGTAGGCCTTTTTTTCCCTCTACAGTTGTTACACAAAGGGACACAAAACATTTACACAAACAAGTATTACACTTCAACAAACACAGACATGACATGTATAATTAAATACATATGACATCTGTACAATATGGGTTTGTTTACTTCACATTTCATTGACAGTAGTGTCTTTTGAAAACATAATCCCCATCACAACAGCCATAAAGAGGACGTTTGTGACTTCTTCCAATCTTTTCCCAAATCTAACCAATTATTTTAAATACCTAGACGTAAACAACCTAACACACCCCATTTACCTGAAATAAAAAAAGAAAGATAAGTCTAAAATGTGAACCTAAACGTCACATGTGAGATGCCAACACTGGCTTTTCAGGGTAAAGCTATCTGTATAGACAACTACATTACTTTACATACTTACTCATTCTTAGCCTTCAAAATCTTACAATAGTTTTTCAAATCCTGACGTAAACAACAAATACCTAGACCTAAACAACCTAACGGACCCTTTTACCTTAAAAAAAGAAAAAGAAAGGTAAGTCTAAAATGTGAACCTTAATGTCACATGTGAGATGCCAACACTGGTGTTTCAAGGTAAAGCTATCTGTATAGACAACTACATTACTTTACATACTTACTCATTCTTAGCCTTCAAAATCTTACAATAGTTTTTCAAATCCTGACGTAAAACAACAAATACCTAGACATAAACAACCTAACAGAACCGTTTTAGCCGAAATTAAAAAAAAGAAAGGTAAGTCTAAAATGTGAACCTAAACGTCACATGTGAGATGCCAACACTGGCCTTTTAGGTTAAAGCTATCTGTAAAGGCAACTACATCACTTTACATACTTACTCACTTCTTAGCCTTCAAAATCTTACAATAGTTTTGCAAATCCTGAGTTAATATTTAGACACGGCCCAGAGAGGCACACATAAAACACATGCATAAAATATTTAAATAATAAATAGCACATATATATTTGCTCAAATACAGGAACGGGACGAATCTCATTGGCTGATGGTAGATTTTCATTGGCCTTTCAATAACATTAATTTTGTAAATAACATTACTTTAATCTTCTAAATCATAAATAATGTAATTTAAATGTAGATTTCCACCCACAATAATAATCATGATGATGATAATAATAATAGTAATAAAAAGAAACTTCAAGTCACATTGGGTCAAACAAAAAAATGCTTGACAGCCTTGAATGTTTTTTTTTTTCTTTTCTGACATTTGTAATATTAATTTCAGGTGGAATTTGAATTCAAATCTTACTTAAATTAATTATACTACATTTTCTCATAAAATTATTTTAAAGAATGAACACAAATATTGTAGTAACAAGATAATTAATGATACATCTTCATACCATTGTTCAGCTTCCCCATTGGCCACACAAAGAACCTCATATTGAAGAGCCACAGCAAAGAAGAGGCAAACCGATTTTTTCTGTGAGGGCTACCCACAGCCAGAATGATCACAGATACAACATTTTCAGCAGAAATCATCAGTGCACCTGCATGGCTCTTACATTTCTGGCCTACCACAGTGAGGGATTACAGCTCAACACTGCTAATCTTGACAGAATGCTTGAGATGGGAGACTCACTCTATGTTGGGATCAAAAGCCAGCTAGTGTCGGAGGGCCGATATGTTGATGACCACCTGACTGTGGAGGAGATGCCGCAGCAAGCTCTAACAGACAACAATGTCTACAATGTGCGCATGTCTCCCATAAGATGTGGATATATGAAGGCCCAAGGACAGCCTGTTGGCTGGTTGACTATGGAGGCACAACTTCAGTCTCTGTCAACAGATGTCAGCAATGCCATCTTAATTGTATCTCCTGAGTGCATTGCAGTGTTCCGTCACAGATCTGGACGATACGGAGTGTTTGATTCTCACTCAAGAAATGCAAGAGGATTGCCCTACCCTGATGGAACTGCTATTGTGCTGATCTTCAGCCACCTGAGTGACCTCATCAGCCATCTGCACAAGCTGTTTGAAGACCGTGGCGTCAATGCCAGCTACGAGTTTGTGCCAGTTTCTTTTGACCCTGTCAACAAATCCTGTGAACATCATGGAACAGAAACGGGTTTTGGAGAACAACCCCCAGAGAGTAATGTTGAGGCGCCAAAAATGCCTTCAGTCGTACTTCAAAGAGAAACAAATGCAAAAACCCAAGAAACCAAGTCACAGACTACTCCAGTTGTCACTCAGCAACACAACGATGTTGAGGAAGTGGTAAAAAATGTTGGCAAACTAGGCAAGCAACGGCGACACAAATTTTTGCGCAGAGCAAGTAAAAGCAAAAAGACAGAGAACAAATGTGGACAGAAAACTAAAAAGAAACTGTACAGTATCAGAAGATACAAGACAGATTTGGATTTTCAGAGTCGACAGAAAAAATACATGGCTCAGAGATATAATGAACATCCTGAAGTCAGAGAGAAGAAGAAAGCATATGCTACTTCAAGGTATGCTTGTGACCAGGAGTACAGGCAAAAACAAAAAAGTCATGTCACTTCAAGGTATGCATGTGACCAGGAGTACAGACAAAAACAAAAAACTCATGTCACTTCAAGGTATGCATGTGACCAGGAGTACAGACAAAAACAAAAAACTCATGTCACTTCAAGGTATGCATGTGACCAGGAGTACAGGCGAAAACAGAAAACTCATTTCACATCAAGGTATGCATGTGACCAGGAGTTCAGGCAAGAATGGAAAACTCGTGTCACATCAAGGTATGCATGTGACCAGGAGTACAGGCAAAAAAAACAACAAGGTATTCAAACCAGGTACCACACTGACCCAGTCTTCAGGCTGCAGCACATCAGGCGCTGTATCAAGCACAGAGGGGACAAGTTTAAAACAAATGCTGCATTTCACATCCGTTACAAAATGAATTGTGCCCTGCGAATCAAAAAGAAATACAGACGGAATATAATGCGCCACCAAACTCCAACACCCGAAGATAAACCACAGCCTGTAATCAATCCAGTGATGGAGGCTGCAATATCTTCATTCCGGGAAAAGACTAAGCAAGGACCCACCTATGTCTGTACAGTGTGCCACCGGACTCTGTTTCCTAATCAAGTGATGCATTGCAACAGGACCAAATACGTCAGAAACAGTGATTTGGCCGCTGCTTGCTTAAGTGGTAAATATGTTCATGCCTGTGACATTGGGTGCTCTTCCACTTGCACCATGCCACATGAAAGAATGCAGGAGTGGATCTGCTACAGCTGTGATGACCACCTGAGAAGAGGAAACCTGCCAACTATTGCAGTGGCAAATAAATTGGAGCTAGCACCAATTCCTTTGGAACTGGCTGAACTGAACGTGCTGGAGAGACAGCTGATTGCCAAGATCCTACCTTTTGCCAAAATTGTTGCATTGCCAAAAGGTCAGCAAAGAGCAGTACACGGTGCTGTTGTATGTGTGCCCTCTGAGGTAGAAGCTACAGTGAACTGTCTCCCAAGACCAAGCAGCGATGCCCAGCTGTTGCAAGTTAAACTAAAACGACGCATCAAGTACAAAGGGCATCAGTACTTCTACACTGTCAACATGAAGAATGTGCTAGCCGCACTAGCAACACTCAAGGACATGCATTCGGAATACAAAGATGTATCTATTGATCAAGGTGCTACATTTAACAGTCTCCCAGATGATCTGCCATGTAATGAAGAACAAACACAACAGGACAATGGAGATGCAAGTGAGCAGGCTGACCAGTCTCAAAACCCAGAGAAAGATGAACTTAGACCTGGTCTGGTCTTGGACTCTTGCATGCAGCCACCCGACATAGCACAAGAAGCGCTATCTTATGGCGATGGAATTTTCAGCGTTGCACCCGCCCAAGGAAATAAACCTGTTGGCTTCTTTGCCATACCTAAACTAGAAGCCATGGCCTTCCCTGTGCAGTTCCCAACAGGCCAAAACACATTAGATGAGGTCAGGGGGAAAAAACTGTCACCCAGTAAATACTTTAATGCAAGACTGTTCTGTGTTGACACCCGATTTGCAAGTGACCAGAGTTACCTGTTCTTTGCCCAGTTTGTGACTGAAACACACATGGCTACAAACAGCATGTCAATCCAAATGCGCAAAGGCAAACCGATAACCAGCGATGGGCGCAAAATCTCCAGCAAGATGCTTCAAGATAAACAAGAGGTGGAAAAACTAATAACAAACAAGGACGCAACACGCTTCATGCAACCTCTGCGAGGCACTCCGGCATACTGGGAAAAAACACTCAAAGACCTGAATGCCATGGTCAGGCAGTTGGGAAAGCCTACATTCTTCCTCACATTTTCTGCGGCTGAAATGAGATGGCCTGAGGTCATAGAGGCAGTGAAAGCTCAACAAGGAGAACAAGTTGACTTTTCACAGCTCGACTGGAATGCCAAATGTGACATACTTCGCAGCAACCCTGTGACTGTTATGCGGCTGTTTGAGAAAAGAGTAGACGCGCTGATGACAGATCTGATACTGTCACCTGCACAGCCCATTGGAGAAGTAGAGGACTACTTCTATCGAGTTGAGTTTCAAGCCAGAGGAAGTCCTCACATTCACTTGCTGGTTTGGATCAAAGATGCACCCCAGTTTGGAGGCGTGCGAGATGACTCTGTAGCAATCAAGTTCATAGACCGGTACATCACATGCCAGATGCCAGATCCAAATGTAGACCCAGAGCTGCACAAGATCGTATCAGAGGTTCAACTCCACAGCAGGAATCATTCGAAATCCTGCAAGAAAGGCAATGTAATGTGCAGATTTGGCTTTCCAAAACTTCCCATGGACGAGACCATCCTCACCTATCCAACACCAGATGACGACGATGATGATGATGACAATGACAACAATGACCAACAGCAAAGTGCACCAAAAAACAGACGCAAAGGCAAAAAGGGAAAACGAAAGAGCAGAGCTCTTCGGCTTAGACAAAAGAAGGCCAAGGACAAGCTACAAACGCTAAGGAATTACATTAGTGACCCAAATGTCTCATTCAACAACTTGTCTGAGCTGCTGGAAAAATGCAACCTCACCTATGAGGAATACGAGAAACATGTCAACAATCTAACAATGAGCAATGTCATTGTGCTGAAACGTCATCCAAAGGAGTGCTGGGTGAATGGATACAATCCAGATCTGCTAAGAGCATGGAACGCAAACATGGACATCCAATTTGTGGTTGATGAGTACAGCTGCCTTATGTACATGATGTCATATGTGTCCAAGCCGGAACATGAGATGACTGAGTTCCTTAACGATGTCATTCGTGATGTGAAGAAAACAAACGTCAACGAGAAAGATGAAATGAAGCAGATAATGCAGGCATACGCTAAACACAGAGAGGTCAGCGCTCAAGAGGCTGTGGCACGGACATGCAGCTTGCCACTCAAAAAGTGCTCGCGAAATGTGGTGTTCATTCCGACTGACGACAATGCAGTGAAGATGAGTCTCCCTATGAGCAGATTAAAAGACATTTCACCAGATTCAGACCAAGTGTGGATGTCAGGCATAGTAGAGAAATACGCAGATAGACCCAGAAAACCTGAATATGAATGCTTGTGTTTGGCTGACTTTGCATCTCAATACAGGGCTGTCTATGGACAACAGTCCAAAGGAAAAAATGCAGTTCCCCTTTTGAATGACAAAGGATACATTCAAAAAAGAACTGTAGGAAAGCCGGCCATCATTAGATTTGCCCGCTCCTCCGAGGAGAAAGATCCAGAAAGGTACTACGGGCGACTACTCAAACTGTACCTTCCACACAGATCAAATGATGACCTGAAAAGCAAAGAATTCCCCACATACGAACAGTTTTACAAATGTGGTCGTCAGTGGGGACGTGAAGTACGACCTCTGGTTGATGTCATGAAAAAAAAGTATGAAGGACATGGCCAAGAAATTGAGAAGGCACTGGAAAAAATGAAAGAGGAAGGCCTGGTCGTTGATGCATGGAACACCTTTGCACCCGAGGTTGAAGTGGATCGTTTAGAGTGCATCGCTGAACGAGAAGCTATAAACCCCAATAATGACAACGAAATGGACAACGTACCAGACTTCCAGGTGAATCGTGACAGCAGTATAGCTGTACCAGCAATACAGGCACCAAAGCTGAGCCCGGACTTTGTGAGGAAGCTATATCAAAGCCTCAACGAAACACAGGCATCCATATTTTACACTGTGCGTGAATGGTGCCTCAAACGTGTCTGGGGTCACAATCCTGAACAGTTCTTTTACTTTGTCAGTGGTGGCGCTGGCTGTGGAAAGTCACATGTAATAAAGTGCATACATGAGGAGGCAACCAAGATTCTGCGCCAACTCCCAAGGTTCCGCGACCAAGGAGACATGTCCACGCCTGCAGTGCTACTGACTGCATTTACTGGCACTGCAGCCTTCAACATCTCTGGCAAGACCTTGCATGCAATGTTAAAATTGCCAAGAAGTTTGAAACCACCGTATCAGGGACTTGGAAATGCACTGGATGAAATGAGAGCAATACTGTCCAATGCAGAAATTCTGATAATAGATGAAATCTCCATGGTTTCAAAGGAGTTATTTGCCTACGTCCACTGGAGATTTCAGCAGATCAAAGGCAACAAGAAACCCTTCGGGGGCATGTCTGTTTTGGCAGTGGGAGACTTTTACCAACTGCCACCACTTGGCAAAGCAAAACCACTTTGCGTGTATGAGGAGTGCGTGCTCGACGTTTGGAAAGACAACTTCCAAATGGTCAATCTGACACAGATCATGCGGCAGAAAGATGATCTTGTTTTTGCAGAGCTTCTGAACAGGTTGCGGGTTAAGAGTAAGACAGACGCACTCAGAGACGATGACAGAGCTTTACTCACCCAGACTGTCATCGACATCAAAGACTGTCCACTCGATGCCCTGCACATCTTTGCAACAAACAAAGAGGTTGATGAGCACAACCGAACAACTGTAGCAGCTCTCCATACTGATTTTGTCAACGTTAAGGCACAGGACTACGCTAAAGACCCCACCACAGGTGAAATGATCAAGACAGGAGGCTTCAAAGGGAACAAACGAGACCTGCCTGACTGCATACAAGCTGCACATGGAGTACGCATAATGATACTCAGGAATCTCGATGTGGAGGACGGACTTGTGAATGGAACATTTGGAACCATTGCCAACATCGTTACAGGCCAGCAAGACGGACAAACGACAGTGACAATGATTGGACTGCAACTGGACAATACAACTGCCGGACAGAGATTTCGTAAAAAGATCCAAGGGCAGTCAGATAACCTGGTCTACATTGAGAGAACTGAGGAGAACATGAGCAGAAAAGGAGCTGTTCGAAGGCAGTTCCCAATGAAGTTGGCTTTTGCCTGCACAGCTCACAAAGTGCAAGGCATGACAATGGAGTCTGCAGTGGTGTCTCTGAAGCGTGTGTTTGAGCCTGGAATGGCGTATGTTGCCCTCAGTAGGACAACCTCACTTCAAGGGCTGCACATCACAGATTTTGATGAAAAGAAAATCTATGCTGATCCTGAAATCACAGCTGCAATGCAAAACATGAAACTAGCATCATTCGAGAGAACAAGACCACTCTTGCAGCATGTGAAATTGGCAGATGGAACAGTCCAAAACCTCACAATTGTTCACCACAACACACAAGGACTTCTATCTCACATTGAGGACCTTAAGTGCCACCATGAACTGACAGTTTCTGATGTGTTATGCGTCACGGAAACACATCTGTCTGGATCGTTTGTTTCCTCTAAGTTTCAGTTGGAAGGATACAACATGTTTACACGCAGCAGACAAGTGTCCTACACAAACTTTTCAGACATGGCAACAAAAGATGGTGGCGGAGTTGCAGTCTACTGTAAGAGCCACATTCAAGCAGAGGCTCGGAGATACTTTCAAAATGTGACTGATCTCGAGTTTGTAGTCGTCAAACTTGAGGCCCCAGTCAGAGCAGTGATTGTAGCTGTTTATCGACCACCACACTTCTGTCTCAAAAAGTTTCTGCCAAATATGGAGAGCCTCTTGAACTCCTTGGACATGATGAGTCACCAGCCAATCATTGTTTGCGGAGACTTTAATGAGGACCTTCTATGCAAAGGAAAGAAGGCAATACGAGATTTGTTCCAATCAAAAGGATACACACAACTCATCACAGCTGCAACAACTGAAAACGGGACACTTATCGACCACATTTACGTGTCTCATCCACACACCTGCATCCAATCCGGTGTACTGCAAACTTACTACAGTTATCACAGTCCCATCTACTGTATTTTAACTCTGTGATACCCTTGCCAGCCAACTAAGGCAGTTCGATATCTCTTAGAGTCCGCATGAACGGGGCCTAAGTTGATATTGTTCTGTCAGTCATTATCTCTCTGGGTGCATTTTTTTTTATTATGCCGATCAATGTAAGGCAGTTCGATATCTCTTAGAGTCCGCATGAACGGGGCCTAAGTTGATATTGTTCTGTCAGTCATTATCTTTCTGGGTGCATTTTTTTTTATTATGCTGATCAATGTAAGGCAGTTCGATATCTCTTAGAGTCCGCATGAACGGGGCCTAAGTTGATATTGTTCTGTCAGTCATTATCTCTCTGGGTGCATTTTTTTTTATTATGCCGATCAATGTAAGGCAGTTCGATATCTCTTAGAGTCCGCATGAACGGGGCCTAAGTTGATATTGTTCTGTCAGTCATTATCTTTCTGGGTGCATTTTTTTTTATTATGCTGATCAATGTAAGGCAGTTCGATATCTCTTAGAGTCCGCATGAACGGGGCCTAAGTTGATATTGTTCTGTCAGTCATTATCTCTCTGGGTGCATTTTTTTTTATTATGCCGATCAATGTAAGGCAGTTCGATATCTCTTAGAGTCCGCATGAACGGGGCCTAAGTTGATATTGTTCTGTCAGTCATTATCTTTCTGGGTGCATTTTTTTTTATTATGCTGATCAATGTAAGGCAGTTCGATATCTCTTAGAGTCCGCATGAACGGGGCCTAAGTTGATATTGTTCTGTCAGTCATTATCTCTCTGGGTGCATTTTTTTTTATTATGCCGATCAATGTAAGGCAGTTCGATATCTCTTAGAGTCCGCATGAACGGGGCCTAAGTTGATATTGTTCTGTCAGTCATTATCTTTCTGGGTGCATTTTTTTTATTATGCTGATCAATGTAAGGCAGTTCGATATCTCTTAGAGTCCGCATGAACGGGGCCTAAGTTGATATTGTTCTGTCAGTCATTATCTCTCTGGGTGCAATTTTATCATGCTGATCAATGTAAGGCAGTTCGATATCTCTTAGAGTCCGCATGAACGGGGCCTAAGTTGATATTGTTCTGTCAGTCATTTTCTCTCTGGGTGCATTTTTTTTTTATTATGCTGATCAATGTAAGGCAGTTCGATATCTCTTAGAGTCCGCATGAACGGGGCCTAAGTTGATATTGTTCTGTCAGTCATTATCTCTCTGGGTGCAATTTTATCATGCTGATCAATGTAAGGCAGTTCGATATCTCTTAGAGTCCGCATGAACGGGGCCTAAGTTGATATTGTTCTGTCAGTCATTATCTCTCTGGGTGCATTTTTTTTTATTATGCTGATCAATGTAAGGCAGTTCGATATCTCTTAGAGTCCGCATGAACGGGGCCTAAGTTGATATTGTTCTGTCAGTCATTATCTCTCTGGGTGCAATTTTATCATGCTGATCAATGTAAGGCAGTTCGATATCTCTTAGAGTCCGCATGAACGGGGCCTAAGTTGATATTGTTCTGTCAGTCATTATCTTTCTGGGTGCATTTTTTTTTATTATGCTGATCAATGTAAGGCAGTTCGATATCTCTTAGAGTCCGCATGAACGGGGCCTAAGTTGATATTGTTCTGTCAGTCATTATCTTTCTGGGTGCATTTTTTTTTATTATGCTGATCAATGTAAGGCAGTTCGATATCTCTTAGAGTCCGCATGAACGGGGCCTAAGTTGATATTGTTCTGTCAGTCATTATCTCTCTGGGTGCAATTTTATCATGCTGATCAATGTAAGGCAGTTCGATATCTCTTAGAGTCAGCATAAACGGGGCCTAAGTTGATATTCTTCTGTCAGTCATTATCTTTCTGGGTGCATTTTTTTTTATTATGCTGATCAATGTAGGGCAGTTCGATATCTCTTAGAGTCCGCATAAACGGGGCCTAAGTTGATATTGTTCTGTTTGATATCTCCATGCCATGTCGCTGTTATGTGTTTGTATGTATTTTGTTTGTGGTTTTGGGCCAAAGGCGAACAACATCCAAGAGACCAACAGCAGAAGGAGAAATACAACATAAACAACAAAATAAATTTAAGTACACTTTTTTTTGTTTTAAGTAGTTATGTCATTTACTAAAGACATATTGTTTATGTGTTCTCAGAAAACACTGCATTAATACTACTACTGTTTTTTTGTTTGTTTTTTTCCTGTCCTGAAGGGAAAACAGCAAGACAGAATCGACAACATTAAGCTAAGTGCTTTTCTTACATATTTATTTTTTATATTTCATGATTTCTTACAACTGTTTATCTGTAAACCTATACATTACATTGTGGGTGTTTAGTTTGCTGTATAATTATCTCATCTAATTAATGATTTTCTCTCCTTTTTTCTTTTTTTATGGTTTGTGCATAAATCTGACACCTGATGAACACTATAGAAAGAAGGATGGCAGCAACCCCAAAGACTAAAGTTGGATCATCAGTGAGGACTAGAGCAAAGATGGCAGCCGTTCAACCTGTGAAGAATCAGCATTTCAACACAGGGCCTGACGTAAAATCCTTATTATTTAAGACTGCACTTTCATTGCTTTCTATCACATTTTTGTCAGTACTTTGTAAAGATATAGTATCAACAACTTGTCTTTTTCACAGTAAAAACCAGATGACAACTAGGAAGAACGCACTGCTTGAGTTAATTTGAGCAAATGTTCTCATACTGTATGCTGTTTTCATAAGATGTCTCGATATGTTATTGCTTTTGTTTTTTTTCATAAGACGCCATGTCGCTGTTGCATCGTGATTTTGTGCTGAAGGGGAGCAACATCCAAGAGACCAACAGCAGAAGGAGAAACACAGCATGAACAACAAAATAAATTTAAGTACACTTTTTCTTGATTTGTTTCCAGTACTTTTGTGATTTACTAACGATATATTGTTTTTAGACAGTGTATTAATACTATTGTGTATTTTTTTCCTGTCCTGGAGGGAAACAACAAGACGGAATCAACAACATTAAGCTAAGTGCTCTTTTTTCTTCAATTTTTTATATTTCATTTCTGACAAATGTAACATATTACATCATTGATGTTTTGTTTGCCGTATCCTATTCTGTCATCTAATTAATAATTTTCTTTTTCTCTCCTTTTTTCTTTTTTTGTTGTTTTTTGATTGTGCATAGATCTGACACCTGATGAACAGACCTAAAGACAAAAGTCAGATCATCAGTGAGGGCAGCAAAGATGGCAGCCGTTCAGTCTGTGAAGAATCAGCATTCCAACACAGGGCTTGAGGTAAAATCTTAAAAATTACTAAAGATTGTACTTTCACTGCCTTCTATCACATTTTTGTCAGTACTTTGTAAACACATGTATTACAAATGCGGAAACATCTACACTCAACAGTTAACTAACCATTATTATTATTTGTTTTATTTAGAATTGGTCGCGGCAGATGGCCACCCACCATGATCCGGGTTCTGCTCAAGGTTTCTGCCACAGGCAGTTTTTCCTTGCCACCGTAGCCAAGTGCTTGGTCATGCTGGGAATTGTAATAGAGATTTTTGTTCTGTTATCACAGAACTTTATGATTACAACCCTATATTAAACACTTTGTTAATATCTTATAATGTTTCCTGGTCATTTCACACGTTATATACAAAATTCTATCTTTTCATAGAAATTTCCACAGTTGCATCAGGCATTTCAGCAGAGGGCATCAACACTGCAGGAAATACATTGTATTTCTTATTCCCTTTCCCAACATTTCTAAGCAAACACTTAATTTTTAACAGCCTATTTCTTCTCTCATATGAACACCTGTTGAAAGCTTGATCTGTCACATACCTAAGCAATGATAGAAGTAATATTCTGTAAACTAGTCAACAGTGTCAATAATGCATGGGGGCGACAGGGCCAGAGTCAGGCACACTCAAAATTTCTTTAGAAATTTTCTAGTTGAGTGTGCCTGAAAGTGCACACTATATGTTATCCACCGCGCTTATTCTTCTTATTATTATTATTATTCTTACGCCCTTTTTTTGGCTCGCTTCTCCTCCCAGAGTTTTTGTCACACACACACAAAACGGGTATCAAAACGACCGGCTCGGCCGGGAATCGTGTGCTATGTCTTTTCTAAGAGATTCACGTGTTTTTCGCGAATTTATTCGCGAAAAACTGAGAATAATTTCCCATAAAGAATGAATGGGGAGGCCCGAAGAAAAATAAATTTCAACAGACATTTTCAACAATGAACTGCTCTGGCATACTTTCACCGAGAGACTTCATTTAAAAACTAAAAACGGAGGTATGCTTGCCTTCTCTTCATGGATTCACTACACTCATCGACAGCTTTTACCGTTTTTAAACTATCAAGGCTCAAAGTTGAGCAGGTTTTTAGTCAAATTTCTGGGTTTATAATGGGTGTGTATGTGGCGGAATGTTTTTGCTAGAGTGGATGACATCATCAGCTAGAGTGAGGAGCAGGGAGAAAAATCTGTGAAAAAATAAAACGTATTTCACTACCGTGGGCTCAAATGCCCCACTACAGACACCAAGTATACATAAAACGTAGGAAAATTCGAGGTAATCGCACTGATACCACTGTTGTAGCTGTCGCTCGTATAGTTTTGGGTCCCTACACGTTAATTGATCGACTACTCCCATCCACAGCCTCATTCACTCCCATGGTTTTTGAAGCAGAGAATTTACCGGAAGGAGCAGGGCGCACCTGTGCTTGCTCTGACTCTCGAGGCCAAAGTTTATACAATTTTCGCCTGAAACTTGGCACAGACATTATACACACGATGAGCATTCTTCTGGTCATTTCAGATTTTGGTTTCCAGGCATACCTTGAGGGTTTTTTGGCCCCTTTTCCAGGGGGATCATTCAGACATATACTGTGCATTTCAGTGAGACAGACATGCTGCATGAACACCTGTGTCTAATTAATGAGACCTGCAGCTCACCCTGCTTGAGGAGGAGGGGGGGGGGGGGGGGGGGGCGCACACACACGCACACACACACACACACACACAGTAACATAGACACACATGTAACCCAGAAAAAAAAACATGTGTATTAAAAAGGTATATTTTATATCTAAAAGAGAGAGAGAATATGTGAGTTAAAAGACTGTCAAATTCATGAAGAAAAGACTATTTGTGGTTATTCTTGTAGAAAAACTAGGGGAACTTTAATTTGAAAGGGATGAGTTGTGGTCCCGATCTGTCATACAGTCGGAGGAGCAGACGCAGTCTGTAATCCCACCTGACGCAGGTTCACATTTCGCCGTAGCCTCTAGAAGGAGCAAGAGGAAGCATGTTCTGGACACGGTCTTAATGTCAGGACGGAGAAAACATAAAAGTGGATAAACTCCCCGGACGACCACGATCTGCAGGAGTGCAGTTGGAGGATTCGCTCGGGTGGAGAATCGCAGCGGTGAGAGATCGTCCTGCTGTGCTAATGCTAAGTGCTAAAACGCTAATTCTACAAGCTAAACGGCTAACTCCGTGAGCTAAGTACTAGCTCAATGCTAATACCGGAGCGCTAGCTCCGGGGCTTATCAGCACTGCCAGTCACACCAAGCTCTGATGTAACAATTTTGTCTAGCTTTTACTTGAGTTATGGTGTGCCATGTGTGTGACTGTGAACATATTTGTTTATTTTAAGCACATTAAGTTATGGTTTCTTACTGTGAACATTACAAGAGTTTACATTTTGGTTATTTGTGATAATTAATATGTTAATTGCTATGTTAATAGCATATATATATATGTGATGGTACTGTTCGAAAAATAATCATTTGGTATCATAATATACTTTGAATTATTCACCTTTTGCTACTGAGAAATTGTGATCTTATTTTGCAATACAAGTTAGTTAAAGCACTTATCCTCTACATAATATAGAGACAATTTAAAGTGATTTATGTACAATAATTCATAATTTAAGATCTGAGAAATTGAAGAAATATGTTCTGATCCTACTTATTGTAGGTCAGGTTTTTGAGGAACCCTTGGATTTGGATAGAGCCTGTCTGGAGGACGGAGCCAGAGAGAGACGTTGATGGCGAGCCGGACCCTGGAGGATCTTAGACGTACACCGTGAATTGAATCCTTTTGCTCACTTTTACACATACACACACACCCACACAACCGTGTGGCTGGACTGACACCTAAAGGGTGCACATATAGTGAAGTGAACAGAACAATAAGAAAAACCACACGCAGCTGCGAAAACCTTTATTTTGTTTGTTATTCTCTATACCTACCCGGGTAAGGCTGTTGTATGTATTTTATGTGTTTTATTATTCTCCCCAGCTTCATATTAAAATAGGGGAGCATTGTTCTCATTAACAAAAAGAGCCACAGTGTCGTGTCGTTCTTGTGCATCAGTTGGTTACACCTGGGCTCCGTAGTCGAATTTAAATCTTCTGTTTCTTATTCTGGCCATTAGTTAAAGTTATTATTATCATTACTAATACTTTTCTGCTTCAGAAGGGTTACACACACACACACACACACACCCACTGATAACACTGTTGAAGCTGTCTCTGTTATAAATGTGTCTAAATATACATGTTAACAATGACTATTTGAGGTGTGCTTTTTAAACACAGAACCCCGGCAACAGCCCACTCGTCACTTCCAAAATTTCTTTTCTAGTACTGAATTTGCTGAGCAGTGTCAGTAATAATGCATGGGGGCGACAGGGCCAGAGTCAGGCACACTCAAAATTTCTTTAGAAATTTTCTAGTTATTATTATTATTCTTCCACCCTTTTTTTTGGCTCGCTTCTCCTCCCAGAGTTTTTGTCACACACACACAAAACGGGTATCAAAACGACCGGCTTGGCCTGGACATGTGTGCTATGTCTTTTCTAAGAGATTTGCGTGTTTTTCGCGAATTTATTCCCATAAAGAATGAATGGGGAGGCCCGAAGAAAAATAAATTTAAACAGACATTTTCAACAATGAACTGCTCTGGCATACTTCCACCGAGAGACTTAATTTGAACTTTTAAACGGAGGTATGCTTGCCTTCTCTTCACAGATTCACTACACTCATCGACAGCTTTTACCGTTTTTAAACTATCAAGGCTCAAAGTTCAGCAGGTTTTTAGTCAAATTTCTGGGTTTATAATGGGTGTGTATGTGGTTTCCTAGTGATGACATCATCAGCTAGAGTGAGGAGCAGGGAGAAAAATCTGTGAAAAAATAAAACGTATTTCACTACCGTGGGCTCAAATGCCCCACTACAGACACGATGTATACATAAAACGTAGGAAAATTTGAGATAATCGCACTGATACCACTGTTGTAGCTGTCGCTCGTATAGTTTTGGGTCCCTACACGTTGATTGATTGACTACTCCCATCCACAGCCTCATTCACTCCCATGGTTTTTGAAGCAGAGAATTTACCGGAAGGAGCAGGGCGCACCTGTGCTTGCTCTGACTCTCGAGGCCAAAGTTTATACAATTTTCACCTGAAACTTGGCACAGACATTATACACAAGACAAGCATTCTTCTGGTCATTTAGATTTTGGTTTGAGGCATACCGTATAGGTTTTTTTTGGCCCTCTTCGAGGGGGATCATTCAGACATATACTGTTCATTTCAGTGAGACAGACAGGCTGCATGGAGCACCTGTGTCTAATTAATGAGACCTGGCAACTACTTGGCAACCTCAGCCTGCTTGAGGAGGAGAGGGGGGAGGGGCCAGCAGACAAGCCGAGCGACAGCCATTTTTGTACTTCTTGGCACTTCATTTGAACTTGTATGTGTAAAATGTGCGCACACACACACCCACACCAATGTTAATTAACATTAGCCACTAGGAATTAAATACATGTTGATTACTAACATGGTAATGCTAACATGCTAATGCTAACTGCTAGCGCATCAGTGTTAACATGCTAATGGTAACCTGCTAATGTTAACTGCTAGCCGTCAGTGTTAACATGCTAATGCTAACATGTTAATGCTAACATGTTAATGCTAACATGCTAATGCTAACTTCTAGCGCATCAGTGTTAACATGCGCAAACTAACATGCTAATGTTAACATGCTAATGCTAACATGCTAATGTTAACAGAACCCCAGCAACAGCCCACTCGTCACTCTCAAAATTTCTTTTCTAGTACTGAATTTGCTGAGCAGTGTCAGTAATAATGCATGGGGGCGACAGGGCCAGAGTCAGGCACACTCAAAATTTCTTTCGAAATTTTCTAGTTATTATTATTATTATTCCGCCCTTTTTTTGTCTCGCTTCTCCTCCCAGAGTTTTTGTCGCACATACACAAAGCGGGTATCAAAACGACGGGCTCGGCCGGGAATCGATTGCTATGTCTTTTCTAAGAGATTTGCATGTTTTTCACAAATTTATTCGAGAATAACTGAGAAAAATTTCCCAAAGTTCAGCAGGTTGTTAGTCAAATTTCTGGGTTTATAATGGGTGTGGCCTCAAAGGCCCCACTACAGACACGATATATACATATAAACGTAGGAAAATTCGAGGTAGTCGCAGTGATACCACTGTTGAAGCTGTTTCTTTTATAGTTTTGGCTTGGTACAGGCGAATTGATCGAGTACCCCCCTCCACAGCCGCATTCACTCCCATGTTTTTTGAGGCAGAGAATTTACGGAAGGAGCAGGGCGCACCTGTGCTTTCTCTGACTCCTACGGCCAAATGTAGGAAAATTCAAGGCGGCCGCAGTGATACCACTGTTGTAGCTGTCTCTGGTATAGTTTTGGCTCCCTACGCGTTAATTGATCGACTACTCCCATCCTCAGCCTGATATACTCCCATGTTAAAAAGGAGGGAATTTTTCTGGAGGAAGGCAGAAGTATTGTTTCTCTCTCCTGCTCCTACGGGCACATTTCTTCATTTATCTACACAAAACGGCTATGTAGACAATCAGGAAGGGCTCACAATGCTGAAAGTTGAGCCGGGTTCAATGATTGGAAACACGGTTGGTTATATATCCTTCCTGTTCGAGAGGAGGTCTCAGCATTTATTCTCAGTCTCTGTCAGGATTTTTAACAGGTGCAGACCAGCTGCTGCTGATTAGGTCCTGGTTGCTTGGCAACCTCAGTCTGCGTATCAGTCTCAGTCTGTGTATGATATCAGACTATCAAGACTACATTTTTAATGTCGGCCATTTTATCCTTCTCTCTCGCAGACACAAACACAGACACATAGATAGAGAGACAGACACACCACACACAGGCAGACAGACAGGCAGACGCACACACGCACACACACACACAGACAGAACAAACACATATGCACGCACACACACACACACACACACACACACACAGGACAAGTTTTTCAAAATAAGAGTCCCTTCAAAATAAGAGCCCAGTAAAAAGGCAATGATGACACAGCTTGTTGTATTAATACTGAATTTTCTGAGCAGTGTCAGTAATAATGCATGGGGGCGAAAGGGCCAGAGTCAGGCACACTCAAAATTTCTTTAGAAATGTTCTAGTCATTATTATTCTTCCGCCCTTTTTTTGTCTCGCTACTCCTCCCAGTTTTTGTCGCACATACACAAAACGGGTGTCAAAACGACTGGCTCGACCGGGAATTGATTGCTCTGACTTTTCTAAGAGTTTCGGCAAACAGTTTTGCCAAAAATCGCCAAAAACGAAGCCAAAAAATGAATGGGTGTGTATTACGAGAACTTTCCAGAGCTAGAGTGAGTGGTGTCATCGCTAGAGTGGAGGGGGAGAGAAAAAGTCGTGGAAAAATAAATCTGTAAACTGCGACTGTAGCCGCAAATGCACAGCTACAGATATGATTATCCCCTTAAACGTAGGAAAATTCAAGGCGGTCGCATTGATAACACTGTTGAAGCTGTCTCTGTTATAGTTTTGGCTCCCTACGCGCTAATTGATCGACTACTCCTCCCCACAGGCTCATATACTCCCATGTTAAAAAAGCGGGAAATTTTCTGGAGGAAGGCAGAAGTAACGTTTCTCTCTCTTGCTCCTACGGACACATTTCTTTATTTATCGACACAAAACAACTATTTTAAACGATCAGGAAGTTCTCATCTTGCTTGTGGTTAAGTCGGCTTAATGATTGGAAATATGGTTTGGCCAGAAGCCCTTCCTGTTCGAGAGGAGGTCTTAGCATTTTCTTTCAGTCTCCAAGTATATTCGATATATCGCCCACCCCTAATTCAAACCCTGGCCTTCCGCAGCAAGGACTAAGCCTTTGTACATGGGGCGACTTTATAAAGATTTTAAAAAGACTTTACTGTGTGTGTGCAGAACATAACGCTAGCTAGCTGTTAGCGTTAGCTTGTGGTAATCAAAAGAAACACAAGGCACACTTACATTTCCATCGTCTGTAGTTTTCCATGGACAGTTGGTATTGCTCCTCTTTTGTGTGAGATCTCGTTCCCGTCCTGTGTTGTTCTGTGTGCATTGTATTTGTCCAGCACATACAGATGTAGCAACTTAAAATTTCCAGTGTTTCCGTGACGGGACCGTGACTGGTCCTCGACAGGTCCTTGAACGGTCCTTGGCTGGTTCGTGACCCAAATGTAATCCCCCGCGATGACGTAGTCAGTGAGGGCCCGACTGGAAACGCCCCTAAGCAGTCTGTGTGAAAACCAGCTGCAATGTCCTCGTTTGTCCACATGAACACATATACATACATATAGTACACACACACACACACACATATATATATGCGCTATGTGTGTGTGTCTGTGTGTGTGTATACTATATGTATGTATATATGTTCACGGGTAATGTACACGTTAGTGCTCTTTATTCAGAAACCCTCATGTTACATCGACTTTTCAGGATCTGGTTATTATAGACACAGATTAAATGTTAAATATAAATATTTCAATATTTATCATCACAGTAACAGTGTTACACACATTAGTAGCTGTAAACAATCAGCATTATAAAAATACATACGTTGGTTTGGTGCTTACATAAGGAATAAACATTTATTATCATAACTTTAAAAGTTACATACGTTGTTTTTGGTGCCTGTTTGTTTCCCAGATATATTAGTGTGTGTGTGAATGGGTGTGTAAGAGACATTAACTTAAAGAACTTTGTAGAAAGGCGCTTTATGAAGTTCAGTCCATTTCCTTGTATTAGTTTACGGACAGATCTGCCCGAACCAATATGGCGGCGCTGTTTACGTACGATTCAGCGCTCAATGCGGCGTCTATGTATATATGTATAGACATATATAGGTTGGCCTCTGCTGGAGAGTTCAGGAAGTGTGTCTGGTCTAAAAGGTTGTTACGTCACATTCGGAGCGGAATCTGACTGACATTCTCAGAGACAAGCAATAGTACCCAACAGCAGCCACCGAAGCCACTACAAAACACGCCCCCTACAAACCACGCCTCCTATAACGGTGTAACGGTGCATCGTTACATCCCTACAATTAATGTTTGCTTTCCACAGGACACCGACCCTGCCACAGACCACACGTAAAGCAAGAGGCCTTACAGCTTTCCACCCAGAGAGCAGGTTAATTTGAGTGATTATTGTATGAGAACAAAAATATCCAGTGTTTACAGCTGTGCACTAAGTCATGTCTTTGTCTTGATTAAGGACAATAATGACAGCATGGACCAACATAACGTGGTCACCGCAACCAGATATGTTGGGATCCTGAGTGAAGACACGTCTTTCGACAGGCTTGTGGTAAGGACATGCAAAAGATCAAGAAACAACAAATTTTATTTAATATACTTAGCTGGAATAATCACGTTTAACATCTAAATGCTATTTAGTCAAATTTTAGGAAAGGGCTAAGCAAGCTGAAAACCAAAGAAGAGCCACCAGTGACCTTCTTGTAATGTGCATCACTCAGAATTAAGGCCTGCTGCAACATCTTGAAGTGAGTTTGAAATTTAGAGTCGCATACTGTAACTAATTTTGGTCAAAACATGATAAATGAATTATTGAAGTGAAACATTTTCTGTTAGCCTAGTGTTTGTACATTTACTTTGAGCATCCTCCAAAAAAATATATATGTTTACAGGCCGTCATCATTAGAAAATTTGCATCTTCCTGGGCATCATCGAAAGGCAGGGTAAAAAAGAGGATGAGCAGCTGGACAGAGTGCTGGGCTTCTTGACAAGCCTGGTTGAAGCACAGACAACCAAATATGGATGTGCTTCTGCCAGAGGTAAGTTCTAAAACTTTTTTATTTATCATATTAACATATTTTGTATTACTGTTGTCAGTCTTTAACTTATGGTTAATATCTTGTTAATTGCAACATGGCAGACTACTTTAATGTCAAATTGAAAGATGTCCTTTTGTTCACCTCATGACACAGGCAACAGTCCACGCACTTTCAGCTGTCCATCAATGTTCCATTGACAGAGCCACAGAATTGTACAACTGTGGAGTGCAGTATGACTTGAGGTATGCTACAAACATAAAGAGAGTGCTAATACCTATATGCATTGTTTGTCCATTGTTTATGACAGCCTCTCAGTGTGAATGTCCTTTTACTAATCACTATATCATTTTGTCTCATCAGTGAGAAACAGGTGCTGTCTCATTTCCTGGCCAAAAACATGAGCAAGGAGGCAGTACAGAAAAATATATAATATATATTCTGTATAAAAAAATATACAGAAAACCTCAGAAGACCTCTGGACTCTAAGGAGTTTTTTGAAGAGGCTGTAGTTGAATGTTTGTTTTATTTTATTGTAAATAAAAGTTCTTGCTGGTTGTTTCATTTGTCTGAACTTTTTACTAAACTAAAACAAAACTTTTCAACTTTTGTGTTTTACAGTATATATTTTAAACATTTTTGTATGGTCTTGTTTATTTTACTAGTCTTGTGAATTGCATACCTAATTTAAAATATTTGCAGTGACAGTGTGGCTCTTAGAAAAACAGACAGTGGAAACAATTTAAATTAAAAAAATTACCACTAATTAATATAATTATTGCAAATGTGTGTATATATATATATAATATTTTTTAAATAAACTTGTGCACATACATTAGTCATTTATATGAATAAATATACAGATGTCTAAATCTGCAGTGCTATATAATCTTTTAAATTACATTACTTTCTATTTTTGTATAAATGTATTGTTTCAAGCGCATTGCTTGCATTGAAAGGCATTTAATGTTGTCAATCAATCGATAAAGTTGTTAGAAAGTAAACAGGATGGAAACAAAGCAATAATGTGAACAATTTTAAGTGCTATGGGCCTCTACAGCCACTGAGGCGTGTTTTGTAGGGGGCGTGGTTTGTAGCAGCTCTGGCTGCAGCTAAACCCTTCTCGAGAAAAGCAGCGGGGTGTGGCTGCAGCAGCTCACGCAAGATGGATGCCATTGTTGTTTTTAACAATGTGGGGGTTTGTACGCACCCCGAATTCAAAAATATTAGTGTAGAAGAGCTGGAAAAGTTATTTTTTGCATAATATGTCCCATTTAAGTATCAGGCATAGATGATTGTGAATATTTAATCCTACCATTACTTACTTTGGTCACCCATTAGTCAATTCTGTTTACCACGTACAGTCCTTGTTCACTGTAAATCACCACTGAAAATAAACTTTTCAAAGTGTTCCAAACCTTCCATTTCTGTGGGAAGCTTGTACATTCAGAGAGGTATAAACAAAAGTAGTGAAACACTCACATATGTGCTGTTGTTCTTGTGTTACCACATGGTCATAAACAAACCCAAGTGAAATGGAAAAACTGCTTCAAACACTGGCTGCAGTTACTGTACTGAGTCTGAGCATGTTCTCACCATACTGACTGTCCGACACCTTATAGCTGAGAGATTTCTCCTTTATCCTTGTGTAAATAATCATGTAAAGCTCTTTACTTATGTTTTTTGTTCTTTGGGTTAGATCAGTGGTTCTAAATAAACAAACTATGGCCCTTAGCAAAACCTGATTTTATATCAACTTTATTGAATTTCATGAAAATTGTTGTACATGAAGTACTATGGACAGGGATTCCTATATATGCAAATAGCTTTTTAAATAAACTATATACATATCACCATAACATTGCAGAACAAAAGAAAATACAGAAAACTAAAAAACCTAAAATAGAATAAATAAATATATACTGTACCAGTGACAAGTTTGGACACATCTTATCATGTTCATTTATTACTTTCTATATTGTAAATTAACAATGAAATGACAGAATTATGTGGTGAACAAAACAACAAAAAGTGCAAAGAAAGCAAAATACGTTTTAGATTCTTTTTCTTTGGTAACAGCTTTGCACACTTGACATCTTCTCTTTCGGGTTCATGAGGTAATCACCTGGAATGGTTTTCCAACAGTTTTGAAGGACTTCCCATATATGCTCAGCACTTGTTGGCCGCTTTTCTTTCACTCTGTGGTCCAGTTCATTCTTAAACCATCTCAGGTGGGTTTAGGTCAGATGATTGTGGAGGTCAGATCATCTGATGCAGCACCCAATCACTCTCTTTCTTGGTCAAATAGCCCCTTGAAGGTGTGTTTTGGGTCATTGTCCCGTTGAAAAACTAATAATAGCCCCACTAAGAGCAAACCAGGTGGGATGGCATGTCGCTGCAGAATGCTGTGGTAGCCATGCTGGTTTTGACTTTTGAATGAATCAGCAAGTATCACCAGTAAAGCATACCTCCTCCTCAATGCTTCACAGCAGGACCTAAACATGCAGATACCATCTGTTCGCCTTCTCTGCTCCCATAAAGACAGGGCGGTTTGAACCAAAAATTTTAAACTTGACTCATCAGACCAAAGTCCAGATTTCCACTGGTCTAATGTCCATTTATTGTGTTTCTTGGCACAAAAAACTATCTTCTTCTTCTTGGTCACATTCAGTTGTGGTTTCTTTGCAGCAAATAGACCATGAAGGACTGATTAACAATCTACATCTACACTGTTGTGGAGAAATTGCTTAAGTCAAAGGTCAATGGTGAGATCAGGAACGAAGGAAGTCTTCAGGAGCCTCTGATGTCTTATGCTGTATTATTTATTAACGCTTGATCAAGGAGAAGTAGAGACACTTTCAAAGTTCATAAGAAGTGCCTGAGTTGGTCTCTCATTCTGCCCAACTCATCCTGGTGGACAGACTTTAAACCCCTACAGATAAAACCACAAATACTATACACCCAGAATTAGTCAAAGAGAATGTCTTTATTCATGCAGGTGTTATTGTCAGCATATTCTAGTCTGGAGACACAGATGTCTGTTTATGCAGATTGGAACGCCAATGGCAAGCTATCCATTATGTCTAGGAAGCCCGCAATAGGTCTCTTCGACCCTGGCCACCACAGTGTTAAGATAGACTGGCACCTACTGTTCTCAACCAAAGCCAAACAACTAATACTGTTGAGGACTTAGAGCAGGGGTCGGCAATTAAGTTTGGACCCGGGCCAATTTTTTTCTGACAATTCCATCGCGGGCCATGACCATGGGGGGGGGTAACAAGGTGTATAAAAGTGTGTGGTTAGGGGTTTTACGGCCTTAAACGCCCACTGCGTCTGTCATGAAACAGTCAACCTGCCCTAGCAACCTGCCGTAATTAATGTATACAGCAGCGCAGATCTGCCGACCTTGTTTGGTTTTGTTTTTTTCATTTAATGAAACATATTTGTTCACGTTGTCCGTTGCAAGAGGGACACAGGACACTTTTATTTTCCACAGGTTACAGCGCACGCACGTGCCAATTGGTGTTCCGACCTGTGCGTCAAGTAAAGAGGCTGCGTAGATGTTCTGGCTGCTGTTTTGTCACGTTACTTATCAGCTACTTTTCAATAAATGTTGTGAAATCTGTGGAATTGTTGTATTTTGAAGGGAAACATGAGGTTTAAAAGATATATTTAAAGATATATATGTATATATTAAAATAAATCAACGTCATCGAGCGGGCCAGATATAATTGATGGCGGGCCAGTTCTGGCCCGCGGGCCGCTAATTGCCGACCCCTGACTTAGAGGCTCACATGTGACCTCATGTAACCTAAGGATAGAACATTTTTGTATATAAAAACATTTATCAAATGACTATGAAAGGTGATACTTGGAAAGATAATTAGGCTTGATTCATGTCCTGCATTCATTAATACAGGACGCAGCAAGATTCAACTTCTTTAGACTTTTGAAACACAACCCAATATCATTTCTCTTAGGGGAGGTCCACTATCCCACACTTTGAAAAAACCCTGTCCTCGACCCTACATATTACAATAACTTAAGATTCCATTCACTGACTGGTAATACCAAATTCTACAATGTCAGATTGTGAGGGCATCTCCTGTGCACAGCCTCTTCAGATCACCCCACAGATGTTTCATTAGATTCAGGTCTGGGCTCTGGCTGGGCCATTCCAAAATGTTAATTTTTTTTTTCTGGTGAAGCCATGCGTTTGTTCATTTGGTTGTATGTTTTGGGTTGTTTTTGTCCCGAAAGGTGAAATTCCTCTTCATCTTCCTAAAGGAAGGCTGAAGTTTTTGTGCCAAAATTGACTGGCATTTGGAACTGTTCATAGTTCCCTTCACCTTGAATAAGATCATAAGATAATAAAATCAAAAGGTTCTTCAACAAAGTATTAATTCAAAGGTGTGCACAATTATGCAACCATGTTATTGTAACTTTTTGATTTATTATTTTCCTCCCTAAAAGATTTCAGTTTGTTTTTCCAATTGAATTGTTCATGTCGTAGATCACATTAAAGGTGGAAAAAGATTTATCTTTGTCGAATTTTTTTGCATCACAAAAATCTGGCAATTTAACGGGGATGTGGAGACTTTTTATATCCACTGTACTACTTCTGCTACATTACTGTACAACGGCATAACCTGGCTAGCTACCTTGCTAACAATGCAAACAGAGGTGATAACCATGAGTAACATGAAGGCTGTCAGAGAGTTATATTGCACACCTTTCGTCAAACTTTGACAGTTTTACGACTTTGAACTTTTACTGAACTTTTACCTAGAAACCCAGTGAACTTTTACCCAGAAAGCCCCCCCCCTCACCCCACCCCACCCCACCCCTGTACTGACAGCTGTGCTGACATCACACACACACACACACGCACACACACACGCACCCACCCACTCACACACACACACACACAAAGACTAGAATTAGAATTAGAATTAAAGTTCTGTAAATGGACCCCAAATGTTGTAGAAAAAAAATAAAATTTGTAAAAACAACCAATGAGAGAAAGGAGGTGTGGAAAACACTTTGCACGATTCCTTTAAAACGGGTGTGCGTCTGAGAATGACTGAAAACCATCTTGGTGAAGAAAGAAACTCATCATGCCGCTGAAAAGATCTACTCCCGACAGAGCCAATGATGCTTCTGACTCGAGCAGCGAAGAAATGTTACAACAGCAACAAGTTTTACAACTTTGAACCCAGAAAGGGTTCACACACACACACACACACACACACACACACACACACACACACACACACACACACACACACACAAGACCCCCAATTGTAGAAATGAAATGGCAGGAAACTCAGTTGTAAAAACAAACTCGGCCGACATCCCAGGTTAGAGAGGTGGAAGGCTTATCCTCAAATGGCTGAAATAAAGTCATAAACGTAAACGGTTGTCTGGCATTCGTTTTCTGGGTATAAAAGCGTATCTTACACTCTGACCCACACAAGACCCTAGAAATGAAATGGCGGGAAACTCAGTTGTGAAAACAAACTCGGCCGACATCTGGTGTTGTAGAGATGCAAGCTAACACCTCAAATGGTTGAAACACCATAAACTAATAAATTTTCCTTAGCATTCGTTTTCTGGGCATAAAAGCCATACCTTAGAGTTGGTTAAAGTCAGACTTCAAGAGTCAGTGAACGCAGAAAGGTTGGCGCGGACACCAAAGTCATTGAACGTACGGTTGACGAAGATGGAGCATGGTATGCAGCTTTAACTTTTGTCTTTCTACCAAAAAAAAAAAAGTAAACTATAATATTTATTTATTTTTAGAAAATAACATTTTATCCGAGGTTCAGCCTCCTACTTCTCCTTCTGACCAACAAGTCATAT
The DNA here is from genome assembly GCA_004119915.2 of Collichthys lucidus. Taxonomy (NCBI): domain Eukaryota; kingdom Metazoa; phylum Chordata; class Actinopteri; family Sciaenidae; genus Collichthys; species Collichthys lucidus. Next base: position 264,810 of record CM014097.1, read on the forward strand.
TTCCTGGTAAGTGATTTACCTTTTTCTTTTTTTTTTATTCTGCTTTGTCTTTTTCATTTCTTGAAGTGACTTCTGACTAGTTTGAGAAACTTCTGAAGTTTACACACATTTTAGAAACCAGCCGGTAATGTTAACATGTTTTTCTGTGTTATAAGACATTTTTTATGCTTTTTGGGTTGTTGTTGTTGTATCCAGGATTTTGTTTTCTACACTGAATGTCTTTTTCAACTTTTCAACTGAAGAGTTTCAGGGCATCGATCTCACGCAATCAGATCTCGGTGAGTCTATTATATGCTCTTTATTTTCTCTGACTTTGTCAGTAAACTGATGAGATGTAACTATTTAAACTTTTTCCTCGTCTCCAAACTTTCATATATAGATCTTCTAGACGGAGCGACGCAGCTCCAGAGTGTTAGAACGCCTGTATCTAACTATCTATTAGATGGTGATGCAGGAAGCACTCCTGCAGCATCAGCTCATGCCCGTAAAGGGCGTCTGGGATTAAAACGACGCGAGCACCCAGGAAACGCAGGAAATTCTCCCGCCACGACAAGTGGAGCATCGGGTAAGTCGCAAAAACTTTCATAAAGAAAATATATATATATATATATATATATTATATTTCTGACGATGGAAAGAGTGACGTTTGGATTTCAATGATGTTTTATACAGAGCCCAGGCCTTCACTTTCTGTGTTAGCTACCTAGACCAAAAAAACCCAACCTCCGTCAACAAGGTAGGCAATGTTTTTCTAAATATAAAATGATTTGATGATTTTTTGAATTAAATTAAAATTAAATTAAAATATGTTTTGTTTTTTTCCCCAAGTTTTGGAACAAAGGAGCCGTGGGACCGAAACCCTGGAACCAGTGCAGCCTCACGGCGGGGACACGACGCGGGAAGCCCGGCGCAGTGAGACCGGATCCACAGACCCCGAAGCCCGTCGCAGAGAGCCTGACACACGATCCTTGGAGTCAGAAGTGCAGCCTGCGAGGGAGGGAGTTAACTCACACCCACTGACTGCGAACGAACGTGAGAGACTGCAAAGGTTTGACGTGTTTTGTGAAATTGCTGATTTCATTAAGAAACCGGACGATCTTGAGAGACTGCAAAGGCTGGATGCGCTTTGTGAAATTGCTGATTACAGTAGGAAAAAGTCCTAAACGTGTGGTGTGACATTTAAAATAAACAAAAAAATGGATGAAGAAAACTTTTCTTTTGGTCTGTCTGATTTAGAGTTTATGGTTGAGCAATTGAATCAAATCTCCCCACCTCCTCCTGTAGATGTAGCCGTTGCTAATGTGGGTGAACCGTCATCATCGACTGCTAATAACTCTTTCCAACCATTAGAAGACGCTCTGCTGCTTCTAAATCAAAACCCATCTTCCTCCGATGTTGAAAATTATTCCCATTCTTTAGAACTCGCTCTGCATCAGATTGACCAGACCCCTCCCTCCTCCTCACCCCCTTCTCCCTCCCCCTCCTCTTCATCCCCTTCTCCCTCCTCCTCACCCCCTTCTCCCTCCCCCTCCTCTTCATCCCCTTCTCCCTCTCCCTCACCCCCTTCTCCCTTCCCCTCCTCCTCATCCCCTCTTCCCACCCCCTCCTCCTGCTCACATGCAAATGAGAGCCAAGTCCCCCCTCCCTCTCCTCCTCCTAACCCACAAGTCCACGCCCAGCACGGTGGAGGAGGAGACGAAGGGAGAGGTCTGTCTGATTCACCCCCCAGGCCGTCCACCTCCTCCTCCTCCTCCTCCAACATCACGACTGTGCCCCGCGAGCGGTTCAACAATCTGGAGTTGAGGCGAGTGTTCACCGTTCCCCCTGCTAGAAACATACCGGATCTTGCACAGTTTTATGACGATGTGATGTTGATTCTTAGAGAAATGGCTGATGCTGTCAGAGCACAGGTTGGGCGTAATGATGTAATACAGCTAGAGCTTTTTGGTGAGAATGTTCAGAATCATGTCTCTGTGGTTGTTGAGGATGAACATGGTGATGCCATCTTACCTGCTTTTGAGGGTTTGCTGGAGCGCTTGGTTCAATCTAACGCTGAGATAGCGTCAGATGCTAGGTTAGAATTAGTGGTTCAGGTCGTGCATGATCCTAGAGGCGGTGTTAAACGCAAACTGGACAAAACTTTAGACTGTGAAATAATACGAATTAAAAGACAACATCTGTACATTGTGGACAACAGGAATGATCACCTCTGCTTTGCCATTAACTTGGCCCATGTAAACGATCCTCCAATCACTGATAATCAGGTCTTAGAACAAGGGAGACAGTTTCAGAGACTCGTCGGTCTGACACCTCAGACCCCCGTCACCTTTACTGACGTGTGCAAATTTGAAAAAATTCTGAACCGCAAAATTGTTATTTTTTACAGAAGCCCAGATCGGCAGCCGCTCTCTCATTTTGAGACGGCTTTCTCCGATAGATCAAATCCTCTGTTTCTCTTTTTGTTCCAGAACCATTATTACGGTATAAAAAATCTGAAAGCCTTTCTCGGGGTTCCGTACGTCTGTCATTACTGCTACAAAAGCTACACGAAGCCCTACGCACACCAATGCAAAGGTCACTGCTCTGTGTGTAACAATCCTGATTGTATTAAGCAGGAGCTCAAACCAGTAGCATGCAGTGACTGCAACAGGACGTGTCGTACGCCTCTGTGTTTTGACAGGCACAAGGAGCCTAGAGAAAGACCTTTGGGTGCAACACATAGCAGTATATGCAACAAAATCAAAAGATGTCAGAGTTGCAAAAAAATTACCACATCTCATAATCACAAATGCCAGCGGCCTAAATGCAACATTTGCGGAGAGAAAATAGACTCTGACGCCGGTGATCACCTCTGCTTCATTCAGCCTTTGCCTCCGACTAGAGATCATACAGATAAATTGATTTTTTATGACTGTGAAACATTTGTTGTTCAACAGAACGTGCACAAGCCTTTTCTTGTCTGCACCAAAACACTGAGTGGCGTGCGGTGGGCGTCTTATGGCTTGAACTGTGTCAGGGACTTTCTCCTGCATTTCAGAAGGCCCGCGTACCTAAATAGTGTGTTTGTAGCTCACAATGCTAAAGGTTTTGACAGCTATCTGATCCTCAACACCATGATAGAGATGGGAATGCAACCTTCTCTCATCATGCAGGGCAGTAAAATTCTCTGTTTCCAAGACCCTGATTTTAATCTAAAATTTATCGACTCTCTGTCTTTCCTCACCATGCGTCTCAGCGCCATGCCCAAGGCGTTAGGTTTCTCTGATCAGACCAAGGATCATTTCCTTCACGGTTTCAGTTCAGAAAAGAATTTGCAGTATATCGGAGCTTATCCCCCGCCGCATAATTATGGCGTGGAACGTATGACTCGTGCTCAGCAGCAAGAGTTTTACGGCTGGTACAGAGAGGTGAGTCAGGGCACGTTTGACTTTGAGAAGGAAGCTCGGCTGTACTGTGAAAATGATGTTGACATTCTTGCCAAGGGCTGCGTCCTGTTCAGAAATCAGTTCCTCACTGACACAGGCGTAGATCCTTTTAGCTGCATCACTATCGCCTCCGCACAAAATTCCTCCCACCCAAAACCCTGGCCGTACCTTCGCCGGATAACTACAGGTGCCAGACCAAAAGCTACTCCCACGCCTCCATTCAGTGGTTGGAGTGGGTAGCACGCAGCACTAATGTTTTTATCCAGCATGCGTTAAACAAGGGGGAGAAACAGGTAGGACCGTACTTTGTTGACGGTTTTGCCGAAATAGATGGTGTTGCTTATGCTTGGGAGTTTCTGGGGTGCTTTTACCACGGTTGCCCGTCTTGTTTTAACCCCCACGACATTTGCCCTCTGAGGCGAGTCCCGTTTGAGGAGCTGCATGCGGCTAGTGAGGAGAAAATGCAGGCTTTGAAATCTGTTTACGGTGTTCAGACGGTTGTCATGTGGGAGCATGAATGGTCCGCTTTGAAAAATGTGCATGCGGGTGTAAAAGCTTTTCTCTGGAGTTTCCTTCCTCCCGAACCTCTGTGCCCCCGCGACGCTCTCTTTGGTGGTAGAACGAGCGCTGTGAGGCTGAGGTACACGGCTGGGCCTAACGAGACCGTGCACTATGTAGATGTCACTTCTCTGTATCCGTATGTAAACTGTAACTTTTCTTATCCGCTAGGTCACCCCACCATCATCCACAAAGACTTTGATCACCCTCAAAACTACTTTGGGTTCATCAAAGCCACCATCCACCCTCCTAGAGGGCTCTTGTTCCCCGTGTTACCTTACAAAACATCTAGAGGTAAATTGGTGTTCACCCTCTGTCGTAGCTGCGCTGAAATCAACAATCAGACGGGTCCGTGTAGACACGACGAGCGGGCCAGAGCATTGACGGGAGTGTGGGTCAGCGTTGAAGTGAACAAGGCTCTTGAGGTTGGTTATAGAGTAGGTAAGATCATTGAAGTGTGGCACTTTGACAGGCGTAGCGACTCCATTTTTGTGGGCTACATGCACACCTTCCTGAAAGGTAAGCAGGAAGCTTCAGGCTACCCACCTGAGGCCACTGATCAGGAAAGCAGAGAAAAGTACATCAGGGACTATGAGCTGCATCAAGGCGTGCGGCTGGACGCTGACAAAATTGAGGTGAACCCTGCAAAGAGACAGGTGGCTAAACTGTGTCTCAACAGTTTCTGGGGAAAGCTTGCGCAGAGAAGCAATCTGCCTCAGACCACCCTGGTCAGCGACCCTGAAGACTTTCTCCGCTTAATGTTTTCCGGTCAGTACAATGTGAAATACTTTAACTTTCTGAACGACAAGGCCGCTATGATTCAGTGGAATTACCACAAGCGGTGCGTCGTGCCTCCAGGTAGAGCTAATAATGTGTTCATCGCTGCATTCACTACCGCTTATGCCCGTCTCAAGCTGTACAGTTATCTAGAGCAGGTGCAGGAAAATGTTCTCTACATGGATACTGACAGTCTGATATATGTGGTGAAAGACGGGGCGACGCCTCTGAAATTGGGGAATTATCTGGGGGATTTGACCGATGAGCTGGACGGTGACAGCATTCAAGAATTTGCAGCCGCTGGTCCCAAAAGTTACGCCTACCAGACGAGACAAAAGAAAAAGGTAGTATTGCGTGTCAAAGGTATCACTCAGACTACAGAGTGCTGTGGGGTCTCAATAACGCCCCCTCGAGAGCCCTCAAGGTAACCCTCCACCAGCTCTCTGACGCTGTCAAAGTTGACCTGCTCACAGCACTCTGGCTTAAGAGTAGACTTAAAACTTTCCTTTTTGATAAAGCGTATAGTTAGGGCTGGCTCAGGCCATCCCTTAGTTATGCTGCTATAGGATTAGACTGCCGGGGGACTCCCCAGGGTTATGCCTAGCCAGGCACGGTATTGGTTAAAGATGTAGTCACATCTCCCTTACCGAAAACCCTCCCTCCTACTCTGCCTCTCTCTCTCTGTCTTTCTCTGTCTGTCTGTCTCTGGACATGTCTCATTAATGCATGCTACTAACCAAACTTCCCCGGAGTTTCTGTGCTCTGTCGTCCAGCAGGTTTTTCGTGGATCGTGGCTGCTGCTGTGATCCTGCACGACGCCCACTACACATATTACTACTGTCATTAATACTACTATATCTACTACTGTGGTCACTTTATCATTCATTGTCATTCTGTCAGTCATTGTAACTGTACAAAATGTTTATGTTGATTGTCCTGTACACGTGACATCCATTGCACGTCTGTCCGTCCTGGGAGAGGGATCCCTCCTCTGTGGCTCTTCCTGAGGTTTCTTCCACATTTTTTCCCTGTTAAAAGGTTTTTTGTGGGCAAGTTTTTCCTCACTCGAACCGAGGGTCTAAGGACAGAGGGTGTCATTCTCTGTACAGATTGTAAAGCCCTCCGAGGCAAATGTACTTTGTGACTTTGGGCTATACAAATAAAATTGAATTGAATTGAATTGAATTAAAAGGATCTACGCCTGTGTCAGTGAGGAACTGATTTCTGAACAGGACGCAGCCCTTGGCAAGAATGTCAACATCATTTTCACAGTACAGCCGAGCTTCCTTCTCAAAGTCAAATGTGCCCTGACTCACCTCTCTGTACCAGCCGTAAAACTCTTGCTGCTGAGCACGAGTCATACGTTCCACGCCATAATTATGCGGCGGGGGATAAGCTCCGATATACTGCAAATTCTTTTCTGAACTGAAACCGTGAGGGAAATGACCCTTGGTCTGATCAGAGAAACCTAACGCCTTGGGCATGGCGCTGAGACGCATAGTGAGGAAAGACAGAGAGTCGATAAATTTTAGATTAAAATCAGGGTCTTGGAAACAGAGAATTTTACTGCCCTGCATGATGAGAGAAGGTTGCATTCCCATCTCTATCATGGTGTTGAGGATCAGATAGCTGTCAAAACCTTTAGCATTGTGAGCTACAAACACACTGTTTAGGTACGCGGGCCTCCTGAAATGCAGGAGAAAGTCCCTGACACAGTTCAAACCATAAGACGCCCACCGCACGCCACTCAGTGTTTTGGTGCAGACAAGAAAAGGCTTGTGCACGTTCTGTTGAACAACAAATGTTTCACAGTCATAAAAAATCAATTTATCTGTATGATCTCTAGTCGGAGGCAAAGGCTGAATGAAGCAGAGGTGATCACCGGCGTCAGAGTCTAATTTTCTCTCCGCAAATGTTGCATTTAGGCCGCTGGCATTTGTGATTATGAGATGTGGTAATTTTTTTGCAACTCTGACATCTTTTGATTTTGTTGCATATACTGCTATGTGTTGCACCCAAAGGTCTTTCTCTAGGCTCCTTGTGCCTGTCAAAACACAGAGGCGTACGACACGTCCTGTTGCAGTCACTGCATGCTACTGGTTTGAGCTCCTGCTTAATACAATCAGGATTGTTACACACAGAGCAGTGACCTTTGCATTGGTGTGCGTAGGGCTTCGTGTAGCTTTTGTAGCAGTAATGACAGACGTACGGAACCCCGAGAAAGGCTTTCAGATTTTTTATACCGTAATAATGGTTCTGGAACAAAAAGAGAAACAGAGGATTTGATCTATCGGAGAAAGCCGTCTCAAAATGAGAGAGCGGCTGCCGATCTGGGCTTCTGTAAAAAATAACAATTTTGCGGTTCAGAATTTTTTCAAATTTGCACACGTCAGTAAAGGTGACGGGGGTCTGAGGTGTCAGACCGACGAGTCTCTGAAACTGTCTCCCTTGTTCTAAGACCTGATTATCAGTGATTGGAGGATCGTTTACATGGGCCAAGTTAATGGCAAAGCAGAGGTGATCATTCCTGTTGTACAATGTACAGATGTTGTCTTTTAATTCGTATTATTTCACAGTCTAAAGTTTTGTCCAGTTTGCGTTTAACACCGCCTCTAGGATCATGCACGACCTGAACCACTAATTCTAACCTAGCATCTGACGCTATCTCAGCGTTAGATTGAACCAAGCGCTCCAGCAAACCCTCAAAAGCAGGTAAGATGGCATCACCATGTTCATCCTCAACAACCACAGAGACATGATTCTGAACATTCTCACCAAAAAGCTCTAGCTGTATTACATCATTACGCCCAACCTGTGCTCTGACAGCATCAGCCATTTCTCTAAGAATCAACATCACATCGTCATAAAACTGTGCAAGATCCGGTATGTTTCTAGCAGGGGGAACGGTGAACACTCGCCTCAACTCCAGATTGTTGAACCGCTCGCGGGGCACAGTCGTGATGTTGGAGGAGGAGGAGGAGGAGGTGGACGGCCTGGGGGGTGAATCAGACAGACCTCTCCCTTCGTCTCCTCCTCCACCGTGCTGGGCGTGGACTTGTGGGTTAGGAGGAGGAGAGGGAGGGGGGACTTGGCTCTCATTTGCATGTGAGCAGGAGGAGGGGGTGGGAAGAGGGGATGAGGAGGAGGGGAAGGGAGAAGGGGGTGAGGGAGAGGGGACGAAGAGGAGGGGGAGGGAGAAGGGGGTGAGGAGGAGGGAGAAGGGGATGAAGAGGAGGGGGAGGGAGAAGGGGGTGAGGAGGAGGTCTGTGGATCCGGTCTCACTGCGCCGGGCTTCCCGCGTCGTGTCCCCGTAGTGAGGCTGCACTGGTTCCAGGGTTTCGGTCCCACGGCTCCTTTGTTCCACAACTTGGGGAAAAAAACAAAACATATTTAATTTAATTTTAATTTAATTCAAAAAATCATCAAATCATTTTATATTTAGAAAAACATTGCCTACCTTGTTGACGGAGGTTGGGTTTTTTTGGTCTAGGTAGCTAACACAGAAAGTGAAGGCCTGGGCTCTGTATAAAACATCATTGAAATCCAAACGTCACTCTTTCCATCGTCAGAAATATAATATATATATATATATATTTTCTTTATGAAAGTTTTTGCGACTTACCCGATGCTCCACTTGTCGTGGCGGGAGAATTTCCTGCGTTTCCTGGGTGCTCGCGTCGTTTTAATCCCAGACGCCCTTTACGGGCATGAGCTGATGCTGCAGGAGTGCTTCCTGCATCACCATCTAATAGATAGTTAGATACAGGCGTTCTAACACTCTGGAGCTGCGTCGCTCCGTCTAGAAGATCTATATATGAAAGTTTGGAGACGAGGAAAAGTTTAAATAGTTACATCTCATCAGTTTACTGACAAAGTCAGAGAAAATAAAGAGCATATAATAGACTCACCGAGATCTGATTGCGTGAGATCGATGCCCTGAAACTCTTCAGGAGTCACTTCAAGAAATGAAAAAGACATTCAGTGTAGAAAACAAAATCCTGGATACAACAACAACAACCCAAAAAGCATAAAAAATGTCTTATAACACAGAAAAACATGTTAACATTACCGGCTGGTTTCTAAAATGTGTGTAAACTTCAGAAGTTACTCAAACTAGTCAGAAGTCACTTCAAGAAATGAAAAAGACAAAGCAGAATAAAAAAAAAGAAAAAGGTAAATCACTTACCAGGAAATATGACTTGTTGGTCAGAAGGAGAAGTAGGAGGCTGAACCTCGGATAAAATGTTATTTTCTAAAAATAAATAAATATTATAGTTTACTTTTTTTTTTTGGTAGAAAGACAAAAGTTTAAGTTAAAGCTGCATACCATGCTCCATCTTCGTCAACCGTACGTTCAATGACTTTGGTGTCCGCGTCAACCTTTCTGCGTTCACTGACTCTTGAAGTCTGACTTTAACCAACTCTAAGGTATGGCTTTTATGTCCAGAAAACGAATGCTAAGGAAAATTTATTAGTTTATGGTGTTTCAACCATTTGAGGTGTTAGCTTGCATCTCTACAACACCAGATGTCGGCCGAGTTTGTTTTCACAACTGAGTTTCCTGCCATTTCATTTCTAGGGTCTTGTGTGGGTCAGAGTGTAAGATACGCTTTTATACCCAGAAAACGAATGCCAGACTTTCTGGGTAAAAGTTCACTGGGTTTCTAGGTAAAAGTTCAGGAAAAGTTCAAAGTCGTAAAACTGTCAAAGTTTGACGAAAGGTGTGCAATATAACTCTCTGCTGTCAGGGACAGACAGCATATTACACTGGGGAACACAATTTTTGTTTTGTAAGGTCTGACAGCTGGTTTTAACATCTCAGTTTTTCTATATCACATCAAGTTTTTTAACTATAGGATCCCCGTTTTCTTAAAAAATATGAAAAATACTTAAAGGATATGTGCTTGTTTTCACTAAACAAAAGTAACAGTCTTTCATCAGTCAATCATCTTGTTGCTCTCACCAAACCATGAGGTTACCAAATGCCAACTTTTCATGTGTTCCTTTGGTCCACATCCGTAAGCTCTCAACACGGGGCCCATGGGTTGTCTTGATCACAGAGTTTTACTTAAAAATATGCAAAATATGCTTGTTTGATAAATGCACTGACGTTTGCCCACTGACTTGGAATGGTGAAACTACCACAAATATAGCAAAAGGAGTCAGGGTTGTTTAAGCATTTACCACAAGAAGTAGCAGAGGCAGACATGATTTGGAACAAAGGAACTATATACCTATGTCAATAAAACACTAAGATTAAATAGTTACAAGATTTAAAAACTACAAAAACTGCATAAAACCAAATAGAACTTACAACGGTATGCCCATGGTTACAAGGTTAGCTTTCTGTCTGCCAATATTGATAGTACTGACCTATTGGGAGCTGCACACACCTCTCACCGCACTGTCGCAATTGTGACTGCACAAACAAGTTGCCACGTAGCTGTAGATGAGTCCAATCGTAATCAGCTGGCAAGTCTTACTACAGCTAATGAATGGAATTTTGCTTATCTGGAGGGTAAGCTGTGGAGAAAAAACTTTATTTTTAATTATTATTCCCCAGTGTTATTCAAGCAATGTATTTCACAAAATAGTTGTCAACTATGAACTGTCTGCTCAGCTGTGATGCTACACTGCAAATGCTACAGTAACAGTGCTGTAGACAGGTCTATGATCCTGCCTAGAGTAAACACTCTGATCCCCTTACCAGTCAGTCAGAACTGAAGAAGGCTATCTTCAAGGATCTACAAAGTCCAGTTGCCCCAGATTTAACCCATTGTCAATGGCAATAAAGCCATATGTTTGGAACCCCTAATGGAGATAATCTGATATGCCAACCCGTTCTCATTCCCAACGCGTAAAATACCAACGATTTGTCACGCCCCTTGACGTCTGATACCGACGTAAAAGGTACCCTTCCGCATCTGTATGAAACACTCTGGGTTGTCAATTGACTCCAGTATAATCTCTTTGCGCTGGTAAGAGACGCTCAGAGCAGAGCTCCAGCTGTCCATTCACTCCAATAATAACCCGACCACAGCGATACATGACACTGCAAGCTACATTCTGACTGGACAACCGAGGACCCTCTGCCTAGAACTGTTTTTCTTACTATGTCAAGGATTTCTTTTATTAAAATCATCAACATTTCTCAGCACAAATACGCCAAAGTGTCACTGATAATGCAACAATAAAATAGCTTTATGTTGTGGCCCTCAGTATGTTTTTTTTCTCCTTCTAGCCTGAGAAATAAACTTTTATTCCTATGTTTTGGATAGCGGAAAGGCCTACACTACCCAGAATGCTCGTCCACTGACGATTTGCGAGCTACAATCTGATTGGAGAACCGAGGACCAATCATTTACGCGTTGGGAATGAGAACAGGTTGGATATGCAGGTGAACTTTCTAAAACTTGCAAAATTGTATTACTACTCTATATTAAGATCTAGTTAGCCCTGGTGACTCATCAAGGTCCTCTTGCCCAATGTCAGCTGGGATAGGCTCCAGGCCCCTTGGCCCTAAGCAGTTACAGAAAATGGTTGGATGGATATTTGTGTTCAAACAAAAACATCCAGATTTAGAAGTACAACATAATTCCATCAATTTCAAGGTCCCCTACATGCCCTTAAAACTGAGAGATTAAAAAGCCATTCTCAAACCCACATATTCCAGTTTCTACATTTGCACCACTTCTGTTTTTAACTTCCATTTTTCAAGATTCAAGTGAAACATTTTAGACTCTACTCCTGCATTTCTGATTCATTTATGGGTAATTGGCTAATACTTGTTGCCTCTGTTGGAACATCAAATAAGCCAATCAGAGGCAGAATGCCTAATAAATGGATGGATGCTGTCTATGTAGCATGTAACAGTGGTATCTATGCCTGTGTAGCAACATTCAACATTCGATTCAAAAATTCTAATAGTAACAGCTATTTTACGCATATGCAGTTTTTTGTCAAAATGAGACATAAACCCTGTCCATATAGCCTAATGCAGTGTTACTCAAAGTGTGGTCCGCGGACCACTAGTGGTCCGCGAGCGACCTCAAGTGGTCCGTGAGAGGATCTCTTAAAATATTCGAATTTCCCACACAAGTTTGTGGAGTCCTACCTAGGGATACTCGATATATCGCGGCTTGTTCTACGTGAGATGTATGAAATGACTATATCGCGACCATCGAGTACTTGTCACGTAAATGTTTTAAGCCGTCTGCATTTAATTCTCCGGGGATTCGCCTGTCACTCACTCCTGCTGCTCACAGCACGCAGCACACTGCCCCGCCCACCCAGAAACATCCCCTGCGCGCATGCGTACTTTCTGTATCAAGTGAGGAGAGGTGAAGCCAAGAGTCCAAGTGAGGTAATTGAAGATGGAGACGGACGACTTGGTTCTGAAGAAAAACAGCTGCGGTCACGGTCACGTCAGCTGCTCCAATATTTTCAAGTGCGCCCTTATTGCCGACTTTATGGCAAACACTTTTAAAAAACTGGAAAGTCGGCGCTAGCTTACTGCAGCGTGTGGACACTTTCGGTTTTCAAAATAAAACGTGGGTGTTAAATGTATTAAACGTTTATTTATAAAATATGAAGAATGGTTAAAATTTGATTTTAAAAAGTGTGTCATATGCCAAGTATGATCCTGCACTGCTTCAATGCTCATATGTACATTATGAAATATATTAAAAATTCATAAAAAATATGACAAGTGTTAAAATGCTATAAAAAAGAGTGTGTGTCGTATAGCAGGTGTAGCTCGACTGTTCTACACTGATTTTGAGCCAATAGGTCACAGGACCTGGAAGCTATTGAGCTTTAAAGCTCATATTTACATCATGAAATGTATTAAAAATTCATAAAAAATATGACAAGTGTTAAAATGCTATAAAAGAGGTGTGTCTCACAGCAAGTGTAAATCTACTGTTCTACGTTGATTCTGAGCAATTACAATGCTATCATGGAAATAATGACAATATTTATTAGAAATAAACAATACAAAACAACAACAACAAAAATATCGTGTATCGCGATATAGCTTAAAAATATCGAGATATTGGTTACAGGCCATATCAGCCCTAGTCCTACCTAACATTATTTGAAGTGTAAAGTGAATTTGTTCTCTGAACAAAAATGCAGACAAATATTTTTTTTTAAATATGTATAATGGATATATGAAGATAAATCTGAATTAGCAGTGCCCAAATTGTTGCCTAAGCAACCACGGCGTCTCCTATAGACAAAATCATTCCGCTGTCACGTCAGTAAGTAAGGAAAAGAAAGCAAGGAAAAGAGCAGCAAAAGCTGTGAACTTTAACTAAAACAAGGCACGGAGAGGATGGGAAACAATGATGGATAGGTGGCTGAAGACGGGGTCAGGTGGTCCCTGAAATTTTTTTTTTTGACAAAGTGGTCCTTGGTCTGAAAAAGTTTGAGAAACACTGGCCTAATGCCATCAGTTCATGAAAAAAAAAAAAAACATAAATCTTGAACAATTGCATCTTAAGCCTGGGCTGATGCGATCAGGAAAGAAAACTCCACTGATTGTAGTCAGCTGACCTCACTTGTTGGGGAGATAACGTTGCTGACCCTAGACATGGCCAACTGCAGCAATCCCAGATTATAACACTGTCCCCACAGGATTGGACAGTAGGCACTAGGCATGATAGGTGCATCATTTCATCTGCCTCTCTTTTTATCCTGATGTGTCTATCACTATGGATCTATGGGAGTCCACTTTGCTATGAGTCCAATTTTTATGCTTCCTAAAGCTTTTTTTTAACGATTAGCCTCACTGATCAGTGGGTTTCTTAAGGCTACACAGCTGTTTAGCCCCGATCACTTGAGTTCCCATTTATTGTGTGGTCAGTGTAAAGTAAGAATAAATGTGTGTTCTGAGTTTGTCAGACCAAAGAAGAGAGTGTTATTATCAACCCAGCCAAATTTAAATGATTAAAAATATTGACAAGTTTGTGAAATTAGGTGTCAAAATCAGGTATAAATGAATTCTCAGCTCCAGGACTGTAGAGGTGTGAGCTTTGAATGTGCGGAAGACAAGGCCACTTGTGGAGGCAGTCAAAGCAACCACTTTGAAGCAACTGAAACAGGTCAGATGAGTTCAGAAAATGACATGACTAACTTTGAAACACTGAGTAAGAGGAATTCTCTGCTAGGGGTGCTCAGGATGGCCTCAGCGTGTCATCGAGCCACCCTTTAAGGACTGAAAAAATCCTGGACTGAAAACAGGTCAAAAACTGTTTAAACCTCTAACTCCACATTTCAGTAATGTATCGTTTAAACTCTTTTCACATTTTTAGCAACTATTTTCCAACATATTTATTGTATTTTGAAAGAAATCTTAGAATTGCATTTCCATGGACTTAATGTCTGACCATCATTCAAGAGTTTTTTCTGACCACATTTCTTCCTCGAAGTTCACCACTATCCTTCCAGGTTTTAATAAAACGTTAGGCAGTTCTTAACTTGATATTAGTAGTTTTACCAATCTCCTTAATTGTGTTCTTTGTTTGATATAGGCCAATAATTTGACCCTTCTGAAACTTCATACACTCCTACTCAATCACTCGCTCAGCTCTGCTGCTATCCGCTCCGTTTATAAAAACACAGTTATAACATTATAGATAGTTAACTTACGTTATCCACAGAAAAAAAGCTGATCCTAAGGTCAAAGATAGAGAGTGCTGTTAGCCTACAAGAACTCTAAATAGTGCTAGTGTGACTACTTTTTAAAAACCTAGGACCCCAGCTGAGGATGTACTTCCTGCAGGAGCTGCAGAAGTTCAACCTGCCAAAGACAACGACCTTGCACTTCCACACTGCCATCTTTGAGTTCATCTTCACCACCTCCACCACCATCTGGTACACTGCTGCTGCCAAGGACAAGGGGAGACTGCAGCGTGCCATTCACTTTGCTGAGAAGGTGATTAGCTGCAACTTTCCATCTCTTCAGGACCTGTACTACTCCAAGATCCAGAAGCCTGCAGGAAAAATTGCGGCAGACTCTCCTCTCCTCCCCTCGGGCAGGACTAAATTCTCACACCAAAAAACAGTTTCTTCCTGTCTGCCACTGGCCTTATCAACGAAGCCCAGAGCCCCCCTCTGACAGTAACTTGTACCCTCCACCCCAGTCGTACACATTAAATGAACATAGAATCTACTAACCCTCTGCATTACAACACATATCTTTCATTATATCTTTTGGACCCCCTCAAATAAATAAAATGTAATAAAATTGAATTAACTTGAACTTAAGACCTTTTCAGTCAGTCAGTCCAACCAACCAGTCCTACCCCAAGGTCACACCAGTGCTCACCTGGGGCTTCTGATATTTTACATACCAAATCACTTTTGACAATTAAAGGAAAATTGAAATAAGTTTTTAAATGTTATATCTTAAACTCATATTGTACCATATTATCCATCCTTCCACGATCTATAACTGCTTCCTTTGTTATTCTACACTCTTCACCTTACATCATCAGTAACAGTTGGGCAGAAAATTATGAGAAATACTATATGATCATGTCAGTATGTCATCTATATGATCCCTTCCTTTTAAGAATGAAGAATGCAGTAACACAGACATGTACAGAGGACAAATAATGTGAGTAGCTGATTTACAGAGGACAGCATTTATCCACTCTGTTTATGTTGGTAGAGCGGCAAGGCTCAAACTGAGCAGAAATACACATCAAAACAGCATACTGTGATCCTATTTCATTACACAAAAATTCTCAGCGTGTGCTGGAAACTTGCGTGACACAGGAAACACAGTGTGTCATAGAGCAATTATCATATTGGTCATCTTCTGTTTTCCAACCGAGGAAGCAGAACTGAATCTATTTCACTCCTGGGAAGCCACAAGTTGTGTTTCATGATAGGAATAAACAAAGTCTATGGAGGCTAAAGTACGATGTGGAAGGGTGGAACCACACAGGATGATCTAATAGTCTGTGATGCAAATGCAACATAAGCATGCCCGCGATTCTTTCTAAGACGCTCAACAGATGCAGGCTGAACCCGCTGGTACCATCTTAATAACTGGATTCACTTAGCCTATGACAAATCAGCAAATATCTTCTTCAATCGACGGGAATAAAGCGTGCTAATCTTTACCTTAACGATGTACAGCCGTTCTCTGTCGTGCCGTGTCGGGCTATGTCCTTTAAATTTGTGTCTGCCGTGTGGAGGCTACAGACAGGAATGTGCCTGACTGACCGTGCTGCTGCATTCCCCTACGACAACACGCACGCGCGCGCGCACACACACACACACACACACACACACACACACACACACACACACACACACACACACACACACACACACACACACACAGTAAGAAAGAACCGCGTTCATTTCATTCGGCTGATCTAACCGCAGCACCGAGACTCCACATGCTGATTAGTAATCCAGAGAAGCGTCTGCTGGGCAAAGCCCTGCTGTCTGGCTCCTTTGCGATTCAAATTCAACCACCCAGCAGTCCATTACACATTTTTAGAAACTTGCCTGCATTTCTTGGATCCTGTTGCAACTTGCTCATGGTTACAGGACCCCGAACATCCTGGTGGTTTGGAATCAATAATCTTCGAGGCAATCCAGCTGTAAACTATCTCAACACATTCACAGGTGGCACAGGACCGGAAAAGGACGCAATGTCTTCACCAACTCGCCGGCTGACACAAATCTTGAGAACAATTGAATCCAGTCCAGGAGTCCAGGCCACCCACTCCGGAGTCACTATGCGTCCTCTCCAGACGGAACAACAGAGTCAAGTGAGCAGCAACTAATACCTCAGTTTCAGAGTACACCCTGTGTTTTTCAAAATAAAGGTATTCCAGGGGCCCCAACAACATGACAATAAGGAAGTGTCTCCATTCCTGAAGGAGGCTCACCTGCACCTGTTCTTTTTGAGGAGACTCAAGCAGGTCCATCGGTCTCAGATCCACTCTTCTCGGTCATGGAGAGTGTTCTTACCTGCTGCATCACAGTATGGTATGCCAACTGTTCTGTGTTAGACCAGAAAGAACTGCACAGGATGGTGAAAACTGTCCAATGTTCACTGTTCATATTGTATAATCTTATCTGATCGTATTCATATAATTTGCACTGTTATTTATATATCCCCATACATATATTACTCTGAACTTTATTGCTTCGGGTTAGATGTAAACAGCTGTCTCACTACTTGCACTTTGTGCAATAAGAATAAAGTTGAATCTAATCTAGGTAGAGAGATGGAGAGACAGAGAGACACAAATGCACACTGTGATGGAGATATGGTAGCAATAATAACAGTAATATATGTAGTGAACGTCGTGCAGGACCACAGCAGCAGCCATGATCCATGAGAACCTGCTAGACGACAGAGCACAGAAACTCCGGGGAAGAAGTTTGGTTAGTAATATGCATTAATGAGACTTGAATGTTTACAGATGAAGATAGTAGTTTGTTCCACAGAACAGGAGCCTGATGGCTGAAAGCTCTGGCTCCCAATCTACTTTTGGACACTATAGGAACCATAAGGAACCCAGCGTCCTGAGAGTGCTCTAGAGGGGTAGTAAGGTACTATGAGCTCTTTTAGATATGATGGTGCCTGGCCATGAAGAGATTTGTAAGTAAGGAGAAGAATTTTAAATTCTATTCTAGATTTAATAGGTAGTCAATGCAAGGAAGCCAAAATAGGAGAGATGTGATATCTGATCTTGGTTCCTGTCGGAACACGTGCAGCAGCATTCTGAATTAGCTGCAAAGTCCTAAAAGAGACTTATTGGAGCAGCCTGATAACAAAGAGTTACAATAGTCCAGCCTAGAAGTAACAAATGTGTGGACTAGTTTTTCTGCATCCGCTTGAGACTTGGCTTGGCGATGTTACGTAAGTGGAAGAATGCAGTCCTCGAAATTTGTTTTATGTGGACGATAAAGGACAAATCCTGATCAAAAACAACTCCAAGATTCTTTACAGTGGAGCTGGAGGCCAGGGTGATCCCATCTAAAGTAACTATATACACACTAAAAAGACTCACATTTTTGGATTATTTTGATTTTCCATATTCTTATTTGTGGTTTTCCTCCAGGATATTAAAACCCCAATATTCCCAGAAAGAATCTAAAGGAATACAGGTTTTAAGAGTTGTATTTTGCTAATCTTACTTTTAATTATTTTATATTCAGCTTCCATTTCAGGGGAAACTTTTTACTTTGAAACATGTATTTGACAGCTAAAGTATTTTCTGGTTTGGTTCATGAACTTCTATCATTCATAGTTCAATACATTAGCTGTCATTTGAGATGTGGACCCAGATGCCATTCTCAAATTATCAGAGTGCATAATCTCAACAAATCATCAAGCATTAGTTTTACAGACAGGGCCTGTTTTTCGCTCACTTAAGCCTAAAAAAGAAGGCAAATAACTCAGGTTGGGTTTTGGAGGTATTCCCATAGAGGTCTCCATAAATTCAGGAATTTGTACAAAATAGCAGTCTTTAACACAGCCCCAAATTTGTTTCATTTTTATTTAACTGGTCGCTAAAAGGCATTAGACTATTTATCTACACTATCTGTTAGACTATTTAAGAGTTTTGCTTTCTCCTCTGAATGTAGATTCAGTATTCAGTAGTAGTGTGGCACCATAACACACTTTAGAACTTTTCTAAAGAATTGAAGTAATGTTTGGTGCCCATCATCAAACAAAACAGTTAGTGTACTTCATATTAAGTTTAAGTACATTTTGTTTAAAATATATATGTGCATACAACATATTTAATTTCAAATGCAGCACTTAATTTTTTTTTTTAATGTAATATAGCTGTGACTCAATCTGATTTGAATCAAACCTGAATCAATCAAAGTTCAATGTCTATTTACTTTATATATCAGTGACAGTAAACAATAATAAACGATAACCAAAATATACATCTGAACTTTTTTCTTTTGGGTAATGGCGTGAAGTCCCAGGCACTCTGAACTGAGGCCCCAGTATGCTGTAGTGTGTGTTTACAATCTTTAAGCAATTAATCGTACAGAGCAAAATCAGTCATGTGTTGCTGAAGGGGCCGTATTGCTTCAGGTGCTAGTGACACACGACACACTACTATGACACATAGTGACAGGTCCATGAGTTTGAAGGATTCACAGAGGCGAGAACACTATGCAGCAGTTGGATGTAATATGCTGTTGCAACAAGAAGTTTGTGTTTGATTCGTTTTTTTTTATTAGAAATGAAGTTGATCAACTTTTTGCTTGAGACATACTGAATTTTTTTATAGATTCAGTATATATGAAACAATTGGAATTTCTTGTGTTTCTACTTTGAAACAATGAGAGGCAGATCAACAGTCCTGCTGTCATTGCCTCCTCTTGAATGCATCCTTGATCTTGAATTATATCTTATTATAAACTGCCTTACAGTTTGGATCAAAGTCTTCTCAAAGACATTCATAAAAGTAAAAGGAAAGGGAATGTTACACATTCCAGGACACTGTACTTAGCTAGAGGCCAACACCACCAAATCTGGATCATCATGTAGTTTTGATCTGCAGTGATGTTGTAACTACTTGGTATCACTGATGAGAGTTCACTATGTGGCCAGCATGAGAATTGCTGCTTTAAGATTTGTTGTCACAACAGCTCAAGATATACTTTAAGCCAAGAAGCAAAAAAGGCAGGTTTGCTTAAATCAACAATCAAAAAGGTTAACTATTCTGTAAAGGAGCCCGAAAACAAAAAAAAACGTGGCCTCCCTGATTTTCTATTAGGATTACCACTGCTTAGCTATTATAATCTATCCAGTGAAAACTTCCAAATATTTCATGTAATAAATTTGGATATATGGAATTGTTGGGTCTCTGTAAATAATATTATAAAGAGTACAGTCTAGACCTGCTCTGTATGAAAAGTGTCATGAGATAACTTTTGTTATGATTTGGCGCTATATAAATAAAACTGAATTGTATTAATATTACAAATATTAGCTACTTGAAACCTTGTTCAAAAATTCTGCCTCACTCAAAAGGGACATCGACCTACAGCTATAATCATACAATTTCTACATACATTTAAATTACATTATATAATGTATATTTTATCTATAGCCAGGGATGTCCGTTTATCTGCTTAACACTTTTGGTTTATTTGAGATTGTATGGAAGAATAATCCTATCTTTATTCAAGAGCGCACATTTTCAGTTTGAGAGCATGATTTCTCCTTCTCGTGCTCAGATTTATTGTCATCGTGCTCACATTTCATGCTCACACTCAAAACGTATGTGCTCGCGCTCAAAACATGTCATGCGCGCTCAGATTTTTTCTGCTCGCGCTCAAAAAATGTTCTCTGCGCTCTCAAATTTTTTCTGCTCTCCTACAAAACAGCACGTCCTCTCAGGTTGAGGTGTCTGCACAGAATGAAGGATGTCCCGCCCTGCGTTTAAATTAGTGTGTTTCACCAGCCAATAGGGAGACAGCTAGAGTCTTGGGTGTGTTCCTTCACACTTTTTGGGCACTTCGCAGGGCCGGGTCTATGGTCTGTTTGTAAAAATGCCTTTCTTAAAAATACACCAATTTACAATACTAGCCAGCTATTTGAATCGTCACCTATTTAAGACGCCAGTTTATTTATGTATAAATAATCTTAAATAATCCTTAAAAAAAGAGTTATCGTCGTTTAGACATCGTATGAGACTTTCTAAATTTATATCAGCGGGATGTTTTGTATATTATAAATTATATTATATATTAAATTATATTATATTTAATATATTATAAATACACCTGAAAGCATACCTGTGTTATGGTAGCTGAGTGGTTAGGCACACTGCCACCTGTTGCATTTTGAACCATGGGACGCCGGTTCGCATCCCGGCCGTTGCACTCTTGCTGCATGTCATATTATGATTTTAAATTAAAATTATGTGGTGACTGTTACCGTAATATAATTAGTGTAATTCTCTTATTGTAACGTTCAACAAAAGGTGGTGGGTGAATAGGCTAGGCTACGTGATTAAAAAGGTATAATATAAAATACTATTATGATAATGACTTGAGGATAACATTGGTAGCCTATTTACGACGTACGATTCAGCGCTCAATGCGTCTACATATATATGTCTATGATTACTTCGGCGACGCCCCCTGACTAGGCATGATTAACCAATATTGATCCATATATAAGGCGCAGTGACGGCTTTTGAGAAAATTGAAGGCTTTTTAAAAATATTATCATAATAGCGTATTTTATATTATACCTTTTTAATCACGTAGCCTAGCCTATTCACCCACCATCTCTTGTTGAACGTTACAATAAGAGAATTACGCGGATTATATTACGGTAACAGTCACCACATCATTTTAATTTAAAATCATAATATGACATGCAGCAAGAGTGCAACGGCCGGGATGCGAACCGGCGTCCCATGGTTCAAAATGCAACAGGTGGCAGTGTGCTTAGCCACTCAGCTACCATAACACAGGTATACTTTCAGGTGTATTTATAATATACAAAACATCCCGCTGATATAAAATTAGAAACAGTCTCATACGGTGTCTAAACGACGATAACTCTTTTTAGGATTATTTAAGATTAATTATACATAAATAAACTGGCGTCTTGAATAGGTGACGATTCAAATAGCTGGCTAGTATGGTAAATTGGTGTATTTTTAAGAAAGGCAGCACAAACAGACCATATACCCGCCCATGCGAGTGCTCAAAAAGCGTGAAGGAACACACCCAAGACTCTAGCTGTCTTCCTATTGGCTGGTGAAACACACTAATTTAAGCACAGGGCGGGACAGCCTTCAGTCTGTGCAGACACCTCAACCTGAGAGGACGTGCTGTTTTGTGAGAGAGCAGAAAAAATTTGAGAGCGCAGAGAACATGTTTTGAGCGCGAGCAGAAAAAATCTGAGCGCGCACGACATGTTTTGAGCGCGAGCACATTAGATCTGAGCGCGCACAGGACATGTTTTGAGTGCGAGCACATAAGTTTTGAGTGTAAGCATGACATGTGAGCACGAGGACAATAAATCTGAGCACGCGAAGGAGAAATCATGCTCTCAAACTGAAAATGTGCGCTCTTGAATAAAGATAGGATTATTCTTCCATAAGATTGGTGTACTTTTTCAGATTTGACTGTTGATGATACATTTTGTTCAGACTTCTTGCTTTAACATGTTATTCTTTTATTCAGTGCATTGTGTAGATCCATAAATAAATCAAAATACTGGATGTTGTAACTCAGAATTGTATGTATAGTACATTGTTAAAAAAGACACTTTTACACTTGAATAGGATCCATGACCATGACTCATTTCATTTTTATGTCCTTACAAAAATAATCCAGACTGTCAAAATGTCATCAAACAACTGCAAATGAAATACCCCAGGGAGATAAAGTCAAAAGAAGAAAATGTGTTCCCTTTCAGCAGTAGATGGGCTCTGGCAGGCTGGATGTCATAAAGTCCTGTTCTGTAGAGAGCTCTGCGGGCTGCCAGTGGCACTCAATCAGAGCATCATATAGTTCCTCACTGAGCTCCATGAACTTCCTATTGGCCTCCACCACATCCAGCTCCAGACTGGGATCTGCTGATGAGGACAGTTGGTCATGAAGTACAGTAGACTTAATAAGACAAGTTATACCAGGGTCTCACACAAGCACATAAAATACATTGTTAGTTTGTTTTTGTCATTATGACTCAGTTAGACACATTAGTAAAGAATATGGTTGCAAAGGGGTGGAAATTGAAAACTCTATGGGAGTTATGGAAAATTATGGGAATCAACTGGAAATTGATTGTTAATTTAAACAAAGTGTATCATATATAACAGAAATCTAAACATTTTGTTTCATCACAAGCAGACATGCAAAATAAAACAATTTAAAAAACATTTCAACAGAATTATTTGTAAGTAGAACTTTATCACGTTTGCAAATGTGTGTCTTCAATAGTCTCTGTGTGCTCTGGGCTCTAAAGTGTTTTCCAGGTACAGAAATCACCTGTGCAGGTAGAGAGCATGGCCTCAATAGCCCTGCAGTAAGCAGTGTGCTATGTGCATGTGATTGAGGAATAGCAGATATTCAAGTGTACCTGCATGATATCTGGTTGTTTTAGTCAAGATTATACTTAAATATATTTTCTCTAACTATATTAAATGTTCCCTGTTAAGGGACCTTAAATTTTGTAAATTCACGGTTTATTTTATTTAATTCCCATGGAAAGTTTCCAACATTAAACATTCCCAGAATTTTGCAATCTTGGTACAGAACCCTTTAAAACACCAAAGTCACCACAATGCCGATAATGGTAACAAGAACGATCATGTGTTCTGTGGCAAAAAATGACTTTTGTTTTGGAGTTTGGTGACTTAATAAATAGGATCTTACACTTTCACAAAAAGGTTGATCTCTGTAGGACCCTATCCATAATGTTGTGAACTTAAAATACAATCCAAGCAAAGTGGCACAGACCAACACATTTATTTGATAATTGCGGTCTCTGCGGTCATGTGCTCTTAGCAACAAATGGACGAGCTAACGCGGAGCCACGCAGAGTATGAATGCAGTCTGATGTGCTTCACAGAGACATGGCTGCAGGGACACTACGGACCAGAACATCTTTGTCAATGGCTTCACACTGTCCGGGCCGACCGGGATTGTACCTGTCACATCACAACCAAAGAACAGCTCTATAGCCCAGATGTTGAACTGTTAACCTGCTAGCCGTTGGACTCAGTCTATACTATCTGCTGAGAGAGATCCCGCATGTCAGCGTTGTTGTCCTGTCCATCCCTCCCCCTGCAAAACAATCTGCCTGCAGCACCATACACACCATCATTTTCATTTTTGATCTTTTATATAAGAAAACATTTACAGTCCCCAATCCAAATACTGACCTTCAAGTTCACTATCCTGAATAGTTTCACTTTCACTTTCCTACAAAGAAAAACATGTTAGAATGATTTACGTCTTTAAACAAAAACTGATGGGTGTCAACATGTGAAAACTGGCTGTCCACAGAGAGAGCGTACCAGTGGTGGGGGATACTGCGTGTAATCATACTGCTGATAGTTGTAGCCATAACCTCCTCCAGTCTGGTCGTAGCCCCAGGACGGGTAATATCCAGGATAGGCCTGCTGCTGGTAGTGGTTGTACTGGTCATAGTTGTTTCTATATCCTGAGCTGGACTGCCATGATCTGTGCTCTGACGGCTGCTGCGGCGGCTGCTGCTGCTGCTGCTGCTGCTGCCTGTTCCTTAAACTCAAGAGGGAGGAAAAGACACACACACACACACACACACACACACACACACACAACTGCACCAATCATTTAGCTTTGCTTCAGACACAAATACATCACCTTGCAGAGAACAGGAGAAATTTTTTTAAGAACTCACTTGTTGGCAGCCAAACTGAGTCTTAGAGGTTTACCACCCAGTCCAACAGCACCCTGACACTCCTCTAACGCTCGCTTCTGTAGTCGCTCATCTGGGAACTGTACAAAGCCACAGCCCCTACAAAGCGATAGTCAAATTACTGGGATGGGGGACCTTGTGAGCTCCCCTAAAAGCAATGCATAGTATTTTGGCAGTACAGCCAGCCTGAACCCACCAATATATAACAAATTATATTTAATTTGTTATATGTTGGTGGATATTATATTTTACCAAATATATATGGGCACAGTAGGTAGGTTTATGCAGTGATTCTCAACATGTTGACCATAGTATAAAAATGAGATGGATTTTCACACTGTGACATACTGGCATAATGTCACACTTGAGCTAACAGTGAGCTGACAATAGAATCACTCTCGTTTTGAAGCATGATTCATTGACTGAACTTATCTTATTTATTTACCTATTACTTTTTGTTGACAAATTATCTTGAATAATAATTTCATGCACAATTTGACACTAAAAGCCTGTTTTCATGTACATCTGCGGAAGGACGAACATTTCTTTTAGCTCAACTTAGCAGACCAGTATCTAGGCGTCAGTAGTATGAAGCAGTGAAGATACTGACTTGCCAACTCTCTTTCATCAAAGCGAAGGAGAAACTATGGTGGCCGCAAAGTTCATGAAAAATGCAAAAGGCCTTTACTGATAACCTAACCAGTGTTTAGTTTGTCTGTTTTGGGCTACCATTGATACATAGTAGTTCAATCTGGAGCATGTGTAGATATAAAAGGTTCATTCTAAGGTAATAAAAACATAACTATTCGTATTCCCAGGTGATTATACACTAATGAAAACATATAAAAGAAATGTGATGATTAATCCATTTCTTTCATATTCGTTAAATAGAGCCCCAAGTCTGACACTCTGGACCTTCAAGTCAAAGAAAAAACACAGTTCTACCAGCAGGTTTTTGTCACAGCCAGCCAGCCGTGGCAACCATGTGACTTGCGTGACTAGGATATTCCTAAAATCTGTATTTTTCCCCTATCAAGCAGGAATTATATCTGTCACACATCTTCTCCATATTGTATGGCGACATGTTAATACTCACTTGGAGTTGCCCATGCTGTCCAGCACCACTTTTCCACCACGACAGGAAGGGTAACGGTTGTAAAAGAACTCATAGAGCATTCCATCATCCACCTCTGGAGTCAGATCTCCCACAAACAGAGAATACATCTGACTACAACAGGAGGAAAGAGAGGCCAGTGCAACCATGAATACAAATTATGTGTCAATGAAAGGAAGAACTAATGCCAATGAATGTCATTAGGTAGACATCTAAATGTCACCTTTAATATATTGCCTGTCCATTTAGCCTTACCCGCCGTCTTGCTTCCCAAAGGTAGCTCGGTTTAACTTGAATCTTGTGGGCTGTGGGAAAGACACATGTAAAATCGTACTAGGGCAGCAACTAAAGATTATTTTGGTTGTTGACTAATCTATCAATTATTTTTCCAATTAGTTATGATTATTTCTGCTGAAATACAACAAAACAGAAAGATGCATCATTTCAGAATCTAAAGTCTGTGCATCATGTTTTCAAATCACACTCTAATATAATACCAATTATTACAGCTTTTTTAAAATTGATTAAATATCTTACAAATTAATTAATATAACTCCAAATCATAGATTATCACTGGCATGAAGTGGAGGTTTACTATTCACTGATTTGTACTTATTTAATATCCACACATTAATTATTATTGATATTGTCAATAATAATAATAATAATAATAATAATAATATTGATACCGATAGTAGGTGCCATATGCTGGGACGTTAATGTTTATGTTTGTGTTGGTCTCAGCCAGTGATGGGGACTCGAGTTAGCGACTTGGACTCGAGTCGGACTTACGTCGCGCAAACAAAGACTTCCGACTTGACTTAGACTTGCTCCCAATGACTCGAGACTTGACTTGGACTTGTCTGTTGTGACTCGTGTGTGACTTGTGAATATTTTTTAATTTCATTATAAGTAGAAATGTTTGCAAGGTCATATTTGACAATGAAAACCGGAGGCAGCCTGAATATTTCCCTCCATTCACTCACTACCCATGCGTGCAGCAGCGAAGGAACAGACGTCAGTCGACCGATAGATAATGGCAACAGCGGGTTCGTCTCGACCTGTGCCATTTGTCATTTCATTCGGATATAAAGAGTTCACACAGACTGGTAATAGACGAACAGCATCGTGCAATGTGTGTGGGTCCGTGGGGTCGGGGAAAGGGAGCGGGGCTGGCCCCCGTCGTTGGCC
This sequence comes from Collichthys lucidus, assembly GCA_004119915.2. NCBI lineage: Eukaryota > Metazoa > Chordata > Actinopteri > Sciaenidae > Collichthys > Collichthys lucidus. The sequence goes on from CM014097.1 coordinate 291,298, forward strand.
CGCACGATGTCGGTCGCGGCTGCAGGTGGACGCCCGCGTCTCCGCGCTGACCGCGCCCCGCGTGCGCCGGCCCCGGCGCGGGGAGAGGAGAGGGTTCTTCGGGTGGGCGGCGGGTCGCTCTTCTCTCCGGAGAAGCCCCTTTCGACTACGACCTCAGATCAGACGAGACAACCCGCTGAATTTAAGCATATTACTACCAGGACATGGTCATATTTGTTGCCAAAGATTTTTTGTTGTAGGTTCAATTTAGACACACTACAGTAGCCTCTTTATTTGCTGCTGTTCAAGTTCAAGGAGCTAAGTCATCTTGTTGGCTTTGGTTGGCCATGGTTGGTTAAATACAAAAAAAAAATACACTAATCAATATCAAATGCTAACTAACAATAACCATTAAAAAAACTTTGTTTGAACAAAGCTTTCAGGATGTTTCTTCACATTAGAATAGCCCTAATTATGTGTGCCTACTATTTTAAGGTTTCGTTTGGAATTGCACAGTAGCCTACCTCTTAACAAGGCTCCTGTTCACACATACTTTGACCTTCTTCAAATGTTTGATATCCCTGGGAAGCTGAGCTTTAGCAGATTTCATTAATGTGGAAAAAGTAACTGTGTTGGGCACTGACAAAGCGACACAGACAGATCATAGCATTAAATAAATGGAAGTGTCCACATTCTAGTCCCCAAGTGATATGATGCTAAGTGAACATGCTCTGACCCATTTTGATATTGCATTTTGATATAATAATAATAATTAATAGGTTATTGTAAATGGACTGCATTTATATAGTGCTTTCCTTACATGGTACCATAATGATAACGTTTATTTCGGTCATTTGAGACTTGATTTGGGACAAAAGACTTGAGACTTGACTTGAGACTTGACTTGGCATTGCCGTCAAAGACTTGGACTTGACTTGGACTTGACTACAGAGACTTGAGACTTGACTTGGACTTGGAAAAAATGACTTGTGAACATCACTGGTCTCAGCTGTCAGTTTGACAGCTTTCACGCATGTCACCGGGGGTGTGGTTGAGGAGATTGAGTGATTGAATGAATGGGCATACAGTCACCTGTTCACCGTGGCGGCTGCATGGAGAGGGGGTGAGTAGGGAAAGCGTATTTTTTGTTGACGGCGTAATTTAACTGCAGACTAAGTTTTTGAACATCTTGCCTTGCCTGGATTTGTCTGTTTTGTTACGCTGGAAATAAATACGGAGATGGCTTTGTTGTTTGTGTAGCGAGTCAGCAGTACAATGCTCCCTCACTTAGCCATATGTGGACACACGGATCACGCCACATGGTGCATAACTGCAATGCCAGAAAGCTTTTGTTGATTCACTGTGCAAATCACTAAGTTGCTGAGCTTTAAAAGGCAGTATGAGTGAAATAAATGAACGAGTGGAAAACAATGGGTCTGAAGCAGTGGATGCTAAACGGTCAAACTTACTGCAAAAGCCTTGGCAAGTAAACTTGAAAGTCTGCAAAATGAACGTAAAATGCATGTGAATAAAATAAAACGCTTAATACCTGTAATAAAAGAGCTTATGAAATGAAATGAAAATGCACAAGAGTTGAAATCACAGTTGCAGTTACTCTTATTCAGCTTCTTGACACTGCTGTTACAGATAATTTCCTGCTTCTCATGGCCAATACCAATACCGATAACAGTTAACTTCATATTTCAACCCTAAAGTGCCCACAGCGTAAGATGTACGGGGCCAGGCTCCGGTCCCGCCAATAAGGTGCTTTTGGGGCTACTTGGCCTGCAAACAATTTCCCCAATTTCATTAATTTATCAGATCTTGTTATCAGTTAAAAATGAACCTATCGGGGATAAAAAAAATGACAATTTCTCCTCATATCGGCCGATATTTTATCGGTCCGATAAATATCGTGCATCTCTAATATTGTCGTTATTGGGCAGAAACCTCTTATTTTTCATAAATGATTGTACTGGCTACCCTTCAAGTCTGTGTACATAATTAACTAGAGTTGTCACGATACTAAAATGAGTAACCACGATACTATACCAGACAAAGTATCGCGGTTCCGGGTATTATCGCGATACTGCAGCCTTTTTTTATTATTATTATTTTTATAAACTGCAATGTATTTGTACAAGTTAGTTTGAAACAACAACGTTTGTTTTTTAAGCAAAATTAGTGTTGCCACTGACGAAGACGCAGACTCGCTGCTCGTGCCCGGTGCTTCTGCCACGGTGAGTGTGTTGTCTCGTGTCTGGGCGAGACAGAACTTTAGCTTGTTGTTTGTTTTGAAGCGAGTTTCTGTCGAAGCGGAGCTGTCTTAGTGGAGATCGTACTTGCCGGCAGAAACACACAAACAGCCAATCAGCTAACAGACGGGCGGACCCAGTGTGCGGAAACAGCCTATCATATCCCTGGACGTCACCAGTAACAGGCAAACAGCCAATCAGTCAGCAGCTGAGGAGGTCGGTTGCGGTTCCATGTTGGTTTGTTTACAAAGGAGTAGCATGCAGTGAGAAGCCGGGAGGAGAGCAGAGGCGGCCGCTATGTAGCGGACACTGGCACCGGTAGTATAGTAATCCACGGTAGTACCGTCGTGTAAAATTTCTAGTATAGTAGCGACGGTTATGACTTGGCACAGCGGGGTACCATGTATACCGTGGGTACCGTGCAACTCTATAATTAACAAATGAAAGTATTCAAAGAGCGTCACCTGACCTAGACATCTCCACTGCACATTTTGTCTGATGATACGGGAGAGCATGAGCTCATGACAACCGCAGCGTTTCACATTTTGTATTTTAATAAATCCCATTTTGGTTGCACATTAGTGGATGAATGTGTGTTTGTAGGTTGGTCAGCCAATATAAAAGACATGTATATTTATGACCAGATTTGACAGATCACTTGTATTTTATTTTAGTTGAAAATAAAAGTTTGCGTTTGACTGTAGTGGTGATGATATGACAGCTCAGCTTGACAGAGTTTACTTTTGACCTTCTTCTTTTTCTATAGTATGTAGTATGTATGTAGTATGTAGCGGTGCTAATGACATTTGCTCCGGCTAAAAATCTTTGAAAAAAATAATAATAACCATAGTCTCTATCAACTTAACTTAAAACAATTTTAAAAAACAAATTAATTAATGCTCATCATACCGGATTGGCTCCTGGTAAAGCTTTTCCATTGATTTTGCGAAGACATCGCTCAGCTGTGGCCTCATCTGTCATCTCCACAAAACAGTAACCCAGGGCTCCCCTGAAAGACAACACACTGTTTAAAAAACAAAACAACAACAACAACAACAAAAATGCTTGTGAATTTAGTTCTTACCCTGTCATTTTGTTGCGTATGATCCGCACATTAATCACTTGCTCGCCCATGGTAGAAAAGGCTCTGGTAATAAACTTCTCATCCATGTAGGTCTCCAGCTACAGAGCAACAGAAACATAAGAGCTCAGGATTCGTTAATTCAATCATCAAGGCTGAAGCTGGCTCACATTCACACTGATTTGCCTAAGTGAGTTAAGTTAAATGAGATGCTTCACTATAATTAGACTGCTGAAACTTCTGAAACAGGTGTTAGACAAGACAGCCTTAACACAGATATCAGATAAGTGGAACCTTTATTCTGTGTGTGTAAAAAACAAACATGAGAGTAATCACATAACAATTGGAATAAACAAAATAAAAGTTTTCAGAAATCTTAAGAGGGGGTTAGTCTTGTATTGTCCTGATAATTCTGGCTAGAGAAATTGAAAATCTGCCTTTTAGCAGTTTCCACAAATACACTAAATGTTAAATTTAGTTATTAAGCTGACACTTTTATCCAAATCGACTTACAGAGAAGGGAACAATCAAGGTGCAGTGTGATAATTAGTGCAGTGACAATTCTTAAAGTAGATTACATTTAGCATGTGCAGGTATTGGTAGTGCTAGGAGAGCAACAGTCTGTGCTCCTCCAATGTTTCTCCAGTTTGAAAGAAAACTGGTGATTGGGTTCAGCTTTGACAAATACAGGTACAGTGGCTTAATGTTGATCTAGTTAGGTGTGTTTTTTGTCTTGAATGAAACGTTTCTCTTTGGACCGGTTCCATTCTCGGGTAGATGACTTCATTTAATCCACCGCAGTGTTTACCAGGCTGCAGCAGTAGACAGCAGCATGTTTGAGTGGACTTCTCTGTGTTGCATTCATTGTGTAGCAAATTAGCAAAAATGTGTCAGTGTTTCAGCTACTCGATTAAAAGTGTTATGTAACAGACAGGCTCATATTCAAATTCTGCTTTTCGGAACTTTTTAGTTCTATTATATTCATACAAGCTCCGAGCTCGTGCTAAGGCGGCTAACATGCTTCTCAAACTAAAGGATTTATCGCAGTAAAAAAGTTCAAAATTAAAAACTCACGTTGCCCATCCATAGCGTGCTCATATTGTCGTAGTGGAGGTGAATATTCCAACGTGAACTCAAAGAAGTTGTAAATTCAGCTCAACCTTCCAAGATGCACACGCTAACCAGCAAAGCAGTTATGGAGGAAGGTACGCCAACATTACGACTTTACGTCACTCAGTACGACAACAGTGCGTTATTGCGTCAGCAGCTTTGCCTGTTGTTGTATGGGTACGGTCGAAAAATAGCTTCTAAGTCCTTTCCTAACCACTGAGAAGGAGAATTTGAAAACTATGAACCGGGTCCTTCGAATTGGAGCGTTACAGTCGGCGTTGGAACCTGCGGCTTCACGGCTTGACAGAAACCAGGGAGGAGGCTGTGCGGGCACGAGCGATGAGCATATACCAGGCGGTTCTTCTAGAGGACAAGGAGAAGCTTGCCGATACCACAGATGTTGCACACCGAGTGGGAAATCTCTCCCGAAGATTCACTGCGGTCACGCCAGCCGTCTCTCGTTTTCGCGTGGTCACGACCATAGACATATATACATAGACGCCGCATTGAGCGGGTTGGTCGTTGGTCGCGATACGTAAACGGCGCCGCCATATTGGACCTGGAAGGTCTGCCGGTAAACTAATACACGGAAATGGACTGAACTTCATAAAGCGCCTTTCTACAAAGTTCTTTAAGTTAATGTCTTTTATACACCCATTCACACACACACTAATATATCTGGGAAACAAACAGGCACCAAAAAAACAACGTATGTAACTTTTAAAGTGATGATTATAAATGTTTACTCCTTATGTAAGCACCAAACCAACATATGTATTTTTATAATGCTGAGTGTTTACAGCTACTAATGTGTGTAACACTGTTACTGTGATGATAAATATTGAAATATTTATATTTAACATTTAATCTGTGTCTATAATAACCAGATCCTGAAATGTAGATGTGACATGAGGGTTTCTGAATAAAGAGCACTAACGTTTAGATTTAACTGATTTTGATTAATCGTTTTATTTCACATTGATGAACATATATATTGATGAACACACACATACATACACACACACACATTGTATACACACACATATTATATATGTATACACACACATATTATATATGTATACACACATACACACACATATGAGAGAAGGATTTTTTTTAGACAATTTTTTATTACTTCTCTCTTATTCTGGCATTTAGCGAATAGAAATAATTTTGGTAATCGTAACGGAGCTAAAACAGGAAAAGTTATTGTCTGATACAGTGTATGTAAACTTTTGGTTTCAACTGTATGTATCCCATAGTCATATTTATATCTGCACTATATATATATCCTGTTCATTTGTACACACTCTGCACTTCTGGTTAGATGCTAAACTGTGGTGATCTGAGGTCGTAGTCGAAAGGGGTTCTCTGGGCGGGCCCAGGGAAGAGCGTGGCTCTCCCCCCCCCCGCCTCGACCAGAGGAGGAGAGGCTCACTTTTCACCCGTGGGTCAGGAGCCGGGGAGGCCGGCGGCGCGACCCGCCGTCCACCCGAAGAACCCTCTCCTCTCCCCGCCGGGGCCGGCGCACAGCTGGGGCGCGGTCAGCGCGGAGACGCGGGCGTCCACCGGCAGCCGCGCCCGACCTGTGCATGATTACTAACAGGCTCGCGCACACTGACCACTTATCGAATGCTGTCGTCTTTTTTTCTAGAAAGACCAAACCATTTCGGAATAGGGGTGATAGGGGGTTATTGGCCGTTTTTTCAAGGGCAATGAAGGCAAACATCTATAAGTCATTGTTTGAATGCAATTAAAGCACTTTTCTACCCTAAAAACCAACACATTTTGAAGTGAACGTATCATAATTGAGCCCGACGTCAACTGGGCCCCCCTCTATTCCAGAATTCCCAGGGCCCGGGACAAAAAGCCCTTTAGTCCCCCCCTGTCGGAGGGGCTGCACCTACCCTGTAGAGATGAGCTGGGAAACAGAAGACTGAAGGAACAGCTCCAGCTCTGATCCTGACTGTCTGACCTGTCCTGTCAAAATCCTCCGGTCTGAAATGCTCACTGCAGAGCACGGATGATGGACTGGCAGAAAAGCCTTCCCTTCTGACAGCTGTTTCCCATTTCTTTCTCAGCTCTTTATCTTTGGGAAACCTACATAGAATCAGATCAATCGATCAGAGTAGTTACTTCGGCCCAATTTAGTTAAATAGGAAAGAGTTCTTGCTTGTTTGGTTTCACCGCGGGACAATATTATGCGCATGACTTCATAGTATCAGACACAAAGTCAGCAAATTCTGTTCGTAAAATGACGTTATAACAATCAAAAGTAATCTTTCATTCTTACCTGTGAAAGGTAATACCAAGAGATCTGTTTTGTACTGTAAACCGCTTGGTACAATTCCACGCAGCACATGAAATAGGCATCTTCTAAGTTTGCTCCTATTCGCCGACCGCTCGACTCAGCCAGGTCCAATATGGCGGCGCCGTTACGTACCATTCAGCGCTCAATGCGGCGTCTATGTATATATGTCTATGGTCACGACAGCCGCTCCAATATTTTCAAGTGCGCCCTTATTGCCGACTTTATGGCAAATACTTTGAGAAAACTGGGAAAGTCAGCGCTAGTTTACTCCAGCGTGTGGACACTTCCGGTTTTCAAAATAAGACGTGATGTTAAATGTATTAAACGTTTATTTCTCAAATATGAATATAATAAAAATTCATAAAAAATATGACGAGTGTTACCATTCCATAAAAAGAAGTGTGTCTCATACAGCAGGTGTAAATCTACTGTTCTACATTGCTTCTGAAACAATAGGTCACATGACTTAGGAGCTATTAAGCTTTAAAGCTCCTATTTACAAATATGACAAGTGTTAAAATGCTATAAAAAGAGGTGTGTCTCATACAGCAAGTGTAGATTGACTGTTCTAGACTAATTTTGAGTCAATAGGTCACATAACCTGGGAGCTATTGAGCTATAAAGCTCATATTTATATTATGAAATATATACAAAACATGGAATATGAAACATATAAAAAATATGACAAGTGTTACAATTCTATAAAAAGAGGACCAAGATTATGCAAAATTTGGCTGCATAATATTATTTAGGGGGCAGGGCAAAAGCGCTCTTTAGCGCCCCCTTGAACTTTGATCTGTGCATTAATGTTGTAGGCAGAGAACTAACCACTACCTAACTGGCAGATGACTCTCTTTCTTAGGGATGAAAATCAAGTCTCTGTTGTAATAAATACCATATCGGAGTTCTTCAAGGCCTCTGGCTTAAGTCTGAACTTCAATAAATGTGAAATCATATCCATTAAGGACTGTTCTAAATCATCCATCTATGAAATCCCAATCAAAAATGAAGATGTTTACTTAGGTATCAAAATTACCAAGGACCATACAAAGAACTCAAAAAATCTCTCAGAGGTAGACTTTTACTCACTAAGGCAGAAGGAATATCACGCTTAACATATGCATCTCTATTTCTGTATTTGGACAAGTTATTAATCAGATTGGCAATCTGCTTCTCAACTTCTTGTGGAAAAATAGAACACACCATGTGAAGAAATCTGTTTTAATGAATGACTATGGAAATGGTGGGCTTAATTATATAGATTTCTGCACCCTTAACTGTTATGGAATTTTCTCTTTTTGGGTTACACGAGGTCACGTGTGAGCCTTGTGGTCCTCTGCAGTATTAACTGTTTGTCTTATGACTAGGTGCCACCATATCTCAACACTGTGGTGGCCAGGTTCACAGAGACCTGTTGCTGCCTTCCTAGTCATAATAGATAGCTTGTTGTTGCCCTTCCAATCTGCGTAAGCGGACATCTGTGTCTCCAGACTAGAATCTGTTGACAATAACACCTCCAAGAGTAAAGACATTCTCTTTGACTAATTCTGGGGCGTATAGTATTTGGGGTGTGATCTTTGGGTTTAAAGTATATCAGAGGCTCCTGAACACTTTCTTCCCTCCTGACCTCACCATTGACCTTTGACTTCAGCAATTTCTCCACAACATTAACAACACTTTTAAGATAAACTGACTGAAACTGTTTTTTAAGAACCCCAATGCTTTTTGGAATGTTATTCTCTTCCATATTCTGTAAAAACTGGGTGGATTAACCTTTTTTTATATCTGTAACTATAATATTGATAAATTACTGATAAAAATGTCAGCCTTCCACCAGCAGGCCGTCGTCTCATGGTCCCTTATTTTCAAAGATAATTTTTGACCTCATAACTATTATATATGGAACAACAGGGACATTTTATTTAAACACAAATCCCTTTTTATTGAGTATTAGTGTAATAATAACATAGTACATGTAGCCCAATTATTCAACAGGAATGGTTTACTCTTATAATTGACAACGGGGACCTCGAGACAGAGGACTCGAACGCAGAGTACGGGATGATGCAGATGACTTTATTGATATCTCCGGGAAACACCAGGAAAACAAAAGGCACCTCATTATGAGGGATAAGCAATAGCACTAACTAAACTAAAACTACAAAAAGGCAGGGCCAACAAAAAAATCACTCTTACAAGGAACAGAAAGAAAACAACAAAAAAAATAGACTACGAGAATAATTCTGACTATACTGTTACGTGAGGGCTGGTGCTCAGGAAAAAGGACATGACACACTGGCACAGGACATGCAGGGTGATGCAGACTATAAACACATTGAGGAAACAGGTGGACAGTTCCGTACGTGGTCTCATACTGGAATAAATACATGGAATGCACTGACTGGAAGAAGATCTGGCTCTTACCCAACCGATATCTGTTAACCAATAAAGTGAAAAAAATTTCATTTAAAACAATTCATAGATTTTATCCATCCAATGATCATAATGTTAGAAGATTCAAAAAAGACATTGATGTGAAATGCACTTTCTGTTCTGAACATATTGAAACAGTTACTCATTTATTTTGGCACTGCCCCTTTGTTTAAAGTATGTGGATTGATATCTGTAACTTTATTGCTAACAGTGTTGGTAAAGATTTTAAGTTATTTTGAATGGATGTATTGTTTGATCTTTGACTTTAACAAAAATTTATTATAAACCTCATCATACTAATGCGAAATTTCATATTCATAAATGTAAATTTACTTGAAGAAAACCATCTTTTGATTAACTCCAAAAGCGTATCTGAGATGCTTCTCCCCGAATGCTTACCATGTTGTTTCATGAAGGATACATAAATGTGGACAACCCAGTGAAAAATATGACTTCATTAACAATAAATGAATATTGTCCACCTGTCAAAGACGTAAAATGAAGTTTGTCACGTGGTATGGTCGCTCACACAACTGTCGACTAATATATAAACAACTAACAAGTTATGGCAAAGATATATGATTAATCAGCAACGGTAACTTCCATGATAATCTATAGAATGCTGGATGTCACAGTTAGAAATAGTTTTTCCTGTGTGTGTGTGAACGTAGCTCCACAGTATTTTCCCTCCAGGTAACTGCACAACTGAAAATCTGATGCTATTGCTCTAATCACTGCATCAACTATTTATTTTTTAAAGGATGTAGGATCTCTTTATTTATGAAGCCTATTGCGTTAATTGCGTTAATTAACGTGTTAATTTTGACAGCACTAGTTAAAACGTAATATTGTTATTAATGAGAGGGCAGAAGTTGACCCGTGGAACCTCCAGCTGATCAATGAGAAACAATACTGCCTCCAGCGATCAGACTGATTTTTCCTTTATATATTGCTTTAGCTTGATCCTGTACAGGGTGCAGATGAAGAAGTTTTCTGGGGTTTCCTTGCTACTTCGGTAAGTTGCTTGTACAGTTCTGTTACCCCTTTCTTGATAATGGGACCTGGGAATCCTTCTCAAGGTAGGTGACGTAAGGTTGGCTTTTTCCTCCAGGTAACTGCGCAATTGTAAACCTGATGCTATTGCTCTAATCACTGCATCAACTATTTACTTTTCAGGAATTCCCTTGCTGATGCCATGCTCAATTGGATGTGCTAGACTGTAAAAGGTAAGTTGACTTTTTGTTCTGGCTCACCAATCTGGCCTGATATATTGACAATCCACTGTAGTGGCAGACAGGGTTGAGGGGTCTCTTGAGTGTAGACATGGTCTTGTTTAGCACTATTACCTTGGCTTGGTTTGATTTCTTCTGTAATAATAGTGCTAACTGTAGTGTCTCAATCATTTATTTAGCCTTGCTTCCTCTGAAGGCTGACTGACTTGCTCTTGTGCCAAACATGTGTGTTTTACATCTGAGGCTACCTGTTCTAGTACACTATTTTTAGTAGCCTGTTGCAACTCGACAATTTTACCTCTTAAAATCAGTAGTTCTGCCACACCCTGATCCTCAGATTCATGTAGTTCTTCTCTTTTTAAGTGTCTTGTAACATAGGAGATGAGAGAGGAGCAACCTTTGTCTGGAGAAGGAAGGTTTAGGAAATCACAAACTCCAACCAAAGAATCTCTTGTCAAAGTGTACAAGGCTCCACCAATCTCAAGTTTCAAGTCCTCTACTTCTGAAAAATCCATTTTAGTCTCTGAAAATCAGTGTGATGCAGAACCTTCTCCTTTTAGAATAGACAGCACTGCTCTCCTAGCACCAGTGGTTGACCTGTACGCAGCCAATGAACCGTCACACACTGTCGACTGTATGTAGAAATCACATAATGAAAACGCTACGTCCAGCAAGTCTAAACTAACTGACTACGGTTTTCTAAAATAGAAGAAAAACAGCAGCATAACAGCAGCAGTGGCTGTGACAGGTCATTAGCAGCTGCCCCACACATACTGCAAAGTCAGTGGCAACTGCCATAGACACTGGCAGCTGCTGTAGCAAGTCGGTGGCAGCTAAGCCTGCCACCGGAAGTGCCACTGCTTGCTGCCGCTGTCACGAATTGAGCTAGTCTTTTCTCCATACTAAACATCCCAGACGTCACAAAATCAGCAGCGACTCATCAATAGATCGATTCATAGCAGAACTTGGAGGGAGAAAAAACAAGAGACGTTCTGCTCCTCTCACACTCACTGCAACTAAAATCAGCTGCATGCAGAAAGACTTTTATTAACTATGCCCACCAGACAGGTGGCGTGTCAGTGTCCATCATAAATTAAATCACAAATAAAATTTGCCCATCATTAAGGACCATTCAACATCCCCACTTGCTCTCACATTATTACAAACAAAAAACCCATTACATTACATTTACATTCAGTCAAAAAAAGGGAACATATCATCACCTTTCCATGATTTTCATTTTAGTTATCTCCAAACATAAACTTACATAACAAACATAAAGTAAATTTAACTAACTTTTTGTTGCACGTTTGTTTAACAAATCTGCTCTGGTCAGTTGGACATTACTCCTCTAAAAGTTGTGTGAGGTACAGACACTCTTGGATGGTTGCAGCCATCATTTGTGTAGTTCAGTTTTTGTTCACAAGGTGTTAACCTAGGTTTACAATCTTGCATGTTGAACCTTTCCAAGATTTTTCCAACATACTTTGCTTATGACATTGTTACACAGTGGTCACTCTGGTTAAAATCAATGCCAAGAAAATGTCTTAGTTTAAGTCCTTCATTTTGTACCTTGCTGTAAGCATATCTTTCGTAACATTCATAGCATTTTCATCACTTGCTGCAATTATTAAGTCGTGGACCCAAATTACTGTGATAACCTTTTCATGTTCTCTTTGCCTTGTGTAAACACAGCGGTTGGCTTGGTTTTGTAGAAACTTGTGTCAGATACTCGTATAACAACTTGTTCCAATTTATGCCCGATTGTTTAGCACATATAGTAAACTCTTTAGTTTGTCTGTATCTCATACAGACAGAGAGCTGGTGTAATTTAACTTGTACCCTTCTGGCTGTTCAATGTAAATCTCACAGTCAATGGGTGCATTTAAATAGGCAGTCCTCACATCCTTTTCGTGTAAAATCAAATTTTCCTGTGCTGCTTTTTGCATCAAAGCTATGTCAACTAGTCATGTTATCTGTAGGAGAAAATGTCTCCTCATAATCCACGTCTATCTTTTGACTGTACCCCTTGGCAACATATCAAGCCTTGTACTTCTCAGATCCATCAACATTGGTTTTAATAGCATACACCCATCTACCCCCCACTGCTTTCTTACCCTAAGGCAAGTTGGTCAGGGTAAATATGTTGTTCTCCCTAAGTGAATGCATTTCCTCATCCATTGCTTTGATCCACTCTCTTCATTTTTCTGAGGTTACAGCTTCTGTAAATGAAACAGCTATGTTACACATCATTCGATAACAGTAATCTATGTTACTCTGAACTTGATCAGTCTCCTCCTCAGACATACATTTAGACACATGGCAATCTGTGCATCTGTTTGGCCTTCTCCTCTCTCTAGAAGGGTATTAGTTAGACTCAGGCTCACACTTGACCTCAACCGTCTGTGGTTGGTGGTGGCTCACTTTAGGTTTATGTTCTACTGCAACATGGTGATCTGGACTTCTGGACCTGTGCTGTATGTAGTCATCATCCTCAGGTGTAAAATTAGTCTATGTCTGTTGTTTTACACTTGACTTAGCTACAAACTTTACCAGTCTGTGCTTCTGCACTTTCTTACTGACAGGAAAGTAGACAGTGTATGCAGGACTGTTTTGTCATACCTAATAAAAACACTTCAATCACACCTCGGATCAAGTTTTCGCTTGTCTTGTTTATAAGCAAAACACTCTGATTCAAACGTTTGCATTCTAGACAATCTTCCTATCAACATTTGGATTGGTGTCTGCCCTGTGCGTTTATTAAAACACCTATTTTTAACCACAGCAGCAGTCTGGACTGCATAAGTCCATAGTTGTTTTGGGAAACCACTTTGCAAGCATGCACCTTGTCAAAAAGTGTGCGCCAATTGCGCTTGGCAGTCCCATTTTCATGAGGAGAGTAAGGTGCTGATCTTTGATGTCTATTCGCATTTCTAATGAGCAAAGTCTACTACCCTTTTCCTGTGAATTCAATACCATTTTCAGATCTGAAGCAATTCACCTTGCCGTATGGGGCTGTATCAGCTAGAAATTTCTCTGTAGGTAGGACTGTGTCACTTTTGTTCTTTAAGAAATACTGGAAAAAAATCATCAGTAAATTAAAGTGCATATCTGTACCCATCTCTAGACTAGGTGGATTGGTCCTGCCAAGTCTATGTGTACTAGCTCTAGAGGGGTTTTAGCCCTCACATCATTGTCTCTATTTCTGGTCTGGTAAAACTTCCCCTGAGTGCACACTTCACAATGTTTGTTTGTTGAACCTTTAATTTTCATACCGTCCACAACACCTTGTAACCTCTGAATGTCATTGTAGTTACAGTGCCCCAATATTTCATGCATATCATGACAACCCTTGCATTGATCATCACATTTATCGTCATCATCAATATTTACTATGTGCAAATAATATAGTCTATCATGTACGTGAATATGGAATTTGATACTCTCTTTGTGGATCATAACGTCCTTCCCTTTCTTGAAGATCATGGTCACTCCACTGGCAGTAGCTGCTGTCACAGATAAAATGTCTTGTGAGAAGGATGGGATATACAGTGCCTGCCTCAGCGTTGCATTTAGGTGTCTTCCTTTGCTGTCGATCAGACAGACTTCTGCATCTTCTCGGCGCTCTGCCACGCCCATGCACCGCATGTCGTTCGCCGACTCCACACAGTGTGTCTTGGTCTGGAACCTGTCATGTGCGAAGTTGCCCCGCAGTCGACCATCATGCCCCTCACGTCTGGCAGGCTCTGGCCAGGTGTCCCTTTAGGCTGCATTTGAAGCACTTCTGTGTCCTAGGCTCATCACGTTGTGTGACATAGACCGCGAATGGTTTGAAGGACCTTTCAAAACCATTGCTACCAATAGTCTCTCACTTAATATGTCACCGGCATTTCTTAGTGCTCTGCCCGGATCACGTACTCCGTCACACTTTCACTGTCTGACTTCTAAAGTGAAGTCAGTTCAGTATAAAGGTTTATGATGTGTTGCTTTTCTTTACCTTGATTGTAGTCTCTTAAAATCTGTAAGACTTCCCACCCGCCATCGGCGGCCTCACGCATCACCAGCGACAAACTTTTATTGTCCAGAAACTGAATGAGTTCTGCAAAGGCTTTGGCATTCTTTCTCGCATCTTCTAGCAGCATCTGCAAAAGAAACCATCTGCGTCTTCATTGGTGGGCTCTGATAAAATAGTGTCCTTTAACCCTTGCAAATGAAGGTGGCCCAAGAATTCTGCCCCCCATAACTCATAACACTTCATCTCCATCAAACAGGAGCCACGACCAGTGGCTACCGTGGTGGCTCGTATCTGCAGCCTATCCACTTATCTCTGGATTTCTCTGGGCCCATAACCTGCTGGCAGAGCAGCACGTTACAGCGGCTACTCGTTGTGAACCTAATTTTTCATAGCACTGAACTTGGAGGGAAAAAATGAGAGACATTCTGCTGCTTCTTAGGGCACTTACACTGCAACTAAAATCAGCTGCGTGCAAGAAGACTTTTATTAACTACACCCACCAGACAGGTGGCCTGTCAGTTTCCATCAAAAATTAAATCACAAATAAAGTTTGTCCATCATTTATAAAAACATAAACATTCCATTATTGAGCACACCATTCAACACTAACCATTCATACACTGATGGTACACAATTTGGGGTTCAGTATGTGGCCCAAGGTCAATTCGACATGCAGACTAGAAGAGCCAGCCACAGCCGCCCTCAGTCCATCCACCTAAGTAGCCAGAAACCCTGCTATTATTGTAGACAACAAGTAGTTGTTCCAACCGTTATCAGTTGCATCAGACTCAGAAGAGATAGCAGTGGATCTGCGTAACTTCCTTTAGACTCAGAATCAGTATCCATCATGAACAAGTAAATCATGGGAATGAAACTGACAGGCCTGGACACAGAGGTTCGACTCGGATGCAGAGTAGTACAGCAGGCTTTATTATGCAGACAAAAATAAAGGGAATAGTCAACAGAAAGCGCCTTGAACAGGAGGGATGGCTATGAAAACTTATACTAAATCCTATGGTCTACGGGGAGAAAACGAAAAACTGAGGACAGAAAACGCCTCAGAGGAGGGAAAAACCAAACGAAAAACAGATGAACAGAAAACACCTCAGAGGAGGGAAAAAAACCACAACGGGAAATAAGTCAAAACTCTCTAACCAATGCTATAAAAATTAAATGGGAAAAGGCCAACAAAAAACTCTGTGTGTCTGACAAGACACACTGGCACAGGACAAAGGGAGACGCAGACTATATGAACACATTGAGGTAATGGGGAACAGGTGGACACAATCAGGAATCAGGGAAGACAATTAGACTGGTGACACATGAGGAAGGGCAAGTGACCTGAAACAAGAGGAGAGTTAATTTCCAAAATAAAACAGGAAGTCACATAACAAACATGGAGACAGGACAAAAACTCAACTTGACAGGTATGACAGAAACAGCAGACTCTGAATCTGAGTTGGTGAATCTGTTAAAGTGGTATTTCCTACAGAACCAAAAACATACGGGACATAAGACACCTATGGATCGCTCCCTGATCCAGCAGATTCAGGTGACCCAGATTTACCAATTTAACTGGGTTGAGTGGATCAAGTAATTTCTTTCACAAAGCACAAAACAAGGCAGATTCAGACTTGTCAATGGATTTCAAGGAGTGGGCACTGATGATTTGAAGACTTCCCTCAGTCAAATGTAAAAAAAAAGTCAATTACAGCGATAACCAAGATGAAGGTTCGCAGGCATGCAGGTCTCTTCAAAAAGGGTTAATATCCTGGATATCCTAACTGGACCTTTGAAAGAGCAACCACAAGATCCAGGAAGGACAAGACTGTCAGTGATGAAGACAAGAAGGATAGACGAAACAACATTGTCATCCCCGACGTATCTGGCGTATAAGAAAAACTTCATCTTCAACAAACATAGACTCTGCAGTTTTCTTACATTTTAAAGACAAGGGCCACCCCTTTTATGATGATGATGTTCGCATCTTGAAAAGGGGAGACAGGTGGTTTGAAAGAGGAGTGAAGGAGGCTATCTATGTAAAAGTAGGGAAACCTTCACTCAACAGACATCACTTATCCCCCACCTACAATGCTGTCCTTTTATCCCTTCCCAGGAGATTGAACAGCACTTCACACTTAGCCTCATGTGACTCTAACGACCATCATCTACACCTGAACTCAGATGACCAGTCACTCAGAACTGAAGAAGCTTCTTGGATAAGAGGTGAAACGTCTTCACAGATCTACAAACAGTCTAGTTGCCCCACACCTAACCCTTTTTTAAAGGAAGATGATACTTTAATTTACCGGGTAGAGTCTTCCACTAATCAGATGATCAGTGGTTCGATCCCTGCCTCCTCCAGTCTGCATGTCGAATGTCCTTGGGCAAGATACTGAACCCCAAATTGCTCCCGAAGACTGCATCATCAGTGTGTGAAAGCATATGAATGGTTAGTGGTTAGTTCGACCAATGGTTAGTTGAATGTAAAGGAAATACTGCTAACCTAGTTTATTCACAAGGGTTGCAGATCAGATTTCCTTTTTAATGTGGGTCTTTGAGTAGACTATAAATTATATTCTATGAATAAAATCAATTACGGGAACTACAAACACCTTGAAGGATAGCCATTCAACATATCCCAAGACCAAAACCACTGATGTAATGATTTGTCACTTATGTAACTCTCAGCCCCAAAATCCATTTGATCCTAGAGAAGACACACATCTTTAGAAACAGTTTCCAAACACACTCAGTTACAAGTATTGTTGTTGATTACAAAAGTCCCCTAATAAATGCCTTTGTGATGACCGTTACATATAAACTTTATAAAGGAAGGTTATTGGAGTACTTTTGTGTTAGAGTGCATTATAAAGGTCAAATGAAACCATTGAAAAAACTGCATTTGTGCATTAGATGCTCTAGTGCTGGCTGCAGGAGGATGAATATGTTAGCTTAAATGAATCCACTCCTCCGAGTCATTATAATACTCATATTCCTCGAAGTACTGGTCGAGGTGGTGGAGTTGGAGCCATATTTGACTCAAGTCTATTAATAAATCCTAAACCTAAACTAAATTATAACTCATTTGAAAGTCTTGTTCTTAGCCTTCATTGTCTGAACCACACTCTTGATCTTGTTCCTTTATATGGCGTTGAAATTGATAATCTTATAGTCTTTCCACAGAATCCTCTTCTATCTGACCATTTTTTAATAACCTTTGAGTTCATACTATTGGACTATAAGCCTTTGTGTAGAAACTTCTACAGCAGATGTTTATCTGATAGTGCTGTAGCCAAATTTAAGGAAACGATTCCTTCAGTATTGAATTCAATGCCATGTCTAACTGTAACAGAGGACTTGTCTGCTTCCTTTAGCCCCTCACAAATAGATCATCTTGTTGATAGTATTACAGGTTCATTACGGACAACTCTAGACTCTATTGCACCTCTGAAAAAGAAGATAATTAAACAAAGAAGGCTAGCACCATGGTATAGCCAGCAGACTCGCAAATTAAAACAAGAGGCACGTAAATCTGAACGCAAATGGCGTGCCACTAAACTGGAAGAATCTCATCTAGTCTGGCAAGATAATCTCAGAACATACAGGAAGGCTCTCCGTAATGCCAGAGCAGCCTACTACTCTTCTTTAATTGAGGAGAATAAGAACAACCCCAGGTTTCTCTTCAGCACTGTAGCCAGGCTAACAGAGAATCACAGCTCTACTGAACCATCTATTCCTTTAGGTCTAAGTAGCAATGATTTCATGAGCTTCTTTAATGATAAGATTATAACTATTAGAGACAAAATCCATCACCTTCTGCCCTCAACAGGCATTGATCTGCATTCTGATACAGCAAGTTTGGAAACAGCTGTAAAACCTGATATGTATTTAGACTGTTTTTCCCTCATCGACCTTCATCAAATAACTTTAATCATTTCTGCAGCTAAGCCTTCAACCTGTCTCTTAGACCCCATCCCAACCAGGCTGCTCAAGGATGTTTTACCTCTAGTTAGTCATTCGTTATTGTATACAATTAATCTGTCTTTATTATCAGGACATGTACCTAAGTCCTTTAAGGTAGCTGTAATTAAACCTCTTCTTAAAAAGCCCACTCTAGACCCAGAGGTTTTAGCCAACTATAGACCGATATCAAACCTTCCCTTTGTATCTAAGATACTTGAGAAAGCTGTAGCTAATCAACTGTGTGACTTTCTCCATAACAATAGTCTATGTGAGGATTTTCAGTCAGGATTTAGAGTGCATCATTGCACAGAGACCGCATTAGTCAAGGTTACAAATGACCTCCTAATGGCATCAGACAAAGGACTAATCTCTGTACTTGTCCTGTTAGATCTTAGTGCTGCATTTGACACCATTGACCATCAAATTCTTTTACAGAAAATGGAACATCAAATTGGCATCAAAGGAACCGCCCTAAGCTGGTTTAAATCATATTTTTAGATCGATCTCAGTTTGTTCACGTCAATGATAAATCCTCCATGCATACCAAAGTTTGTCATGGAGTCCCACAAGGTTCTGTACTAGGACCACTTTTATTTAGTTTATATATGCTTCCTTTAGGGAACATTATTAGGAATCACTCTATCAATTTTCATTGTTATGCTGACGACACCCAATTATATTTATCGATCAAGCCTGATGCAACCAATCAGTTAACTAAACTCCAAGCATGCCTTAAGGATATAAAAAATTGGATGACCTATAATTTTCTGATGTTAAATTCAGACAAAACTGAAGTTCTTTTAATTGGACCCAAGCACCTCAGAAACTCTCTTTCTAGAGACTTAGTTACTTTAGACGGTATCAACCTGGCCTCCAGCTCCACTGTAAAGAATCTTGGAGTTGTTTTTGGATCAGGATCTGTCCTTTAATGTCCACATAAAACAAATTTCGAGGACTGCATTCTTCCACTTACGTAACATTGCTAAAATCAGACGCACTGTTTCTCAAGCAGATGCAGAAAAACTAGTCCACGCATTTGTTACTTCAAGGCTGGACTATTGTAACTCTTTGTTATCAGGCTGCTCTAATAAGTCTCTGTTAAATCTAGAATAGAATTTAAAATTATCCTCCTTACTTACAAAGCTCTTCATGGTCAGGCACCATCATATCTAAAAGAGCTCATAGTACCTTACTATCCCTCTAGAACACTGCGCTCTCAGGATGCTGGGTTCCTTGTGGTTCCTATAGTCTCCAAAAGTAGATTGGGAGCCAGAGCTTTCAGCTATCAGGCTCCTCTTCTGTGGAACAAACTACCAATCTGGGTTCGGGAGGCAGACACGGTCAACACTTTTAAGAGTAGACTTAAAACTTTCCTTTTTGATAAAGCGTATAGTTAGGGCTGGCTCAGGCCATCCCTTAGTTATGCTGCTATAGGATTAGACTGCTGGGGGACTCCCCAGGGTTATGCCTAGCCAGGCACGGTATTGGTTAAAGATGTAGTCACATCTCCCTTACCGAAAACCCTCCTTCCTACTCTGCCTCTCTCTCTCTGTCTGTCTGTCTGTCTGTCTGTCTGTCTGTCTGTCTGTCTGTCTGTCTGTCTGTCTGTCTGTCTGTCTGTCTGTCTGTCTCTGTCTCTCTCTCTCTGGACATGTCTCATTAATGCATGTTACTAACCAAACTGCGCCGGAGTTTCTGTGCTCTGTCGTCCAGCAGGTTTTTCGTGGATCGTGGCTGCTGCTGTGATCCTGGACGACGCCCACTACACATATTACCACTGTCATTATTACTACTATATCTGCTACTGTGGTCACTTTATCATTCATTGTCATTCTGTCAGTCATTGTAAATGTACAAAATGTTTATGTTGATTGTCCTGTACACGTGACATCCATTGCACGTCTGTCCGTCCTGGGAGAGGGATCCCTCCTCTGTAGCTCTTCCTGAGGTTTCTTCCACATTTTTTCCCTGTTAAAAGGTTTTTTGTGGGCAAGTTTTTCCTCACTCGAACCGAGGGTCTAAGGACAGAGGGTGTCATTCTCTGTACAGATTGTAAAGCCCTCCGAGGCAAATGTACTTTGTGACTTTGGGCTATACAAATAAAATTGAATTGAATTGAATTGAATTGAATGTCCAAAGTACGGTCCGGGGGCCAATCACGGCCCGCGGTCAGATTTCATGTGGCCTGAAGTTTCAGTTTTATAATATATATATTTTTTTATGGCCCTGCTGATTTTCAGATACTGTATGGCTGGAAGATTTGGCTTTTATGGTTGACATAACACAGCATTTGAACCTTTAAGGACATAACTGCTGGTGTTATATATCTGTAGATGTAACACAAAATATTACTTTCTAAATTATTTTGTTAAAGAGAAGAGCAAAAGTGATATGTTTTAAACTTAAATGTTAATAATACTTAATGAGTCATGTTTAAAATAAACATGATCTTAAGATTTGTATCAACTTCTATACAATTTCTTCTTTGTTATCTGACTCCAGATGTAAAGAAAGGAAGAACTGGTTTTTAGATTTGTTCACACCTGATTGGCTTAGATTTGGTTACACTGTCATTTTAAAAAAATGGTTGTAGGCTGCTCTGTTCCAAAATACCAGGGCCGATTTTTTGGCCCAGTCTGCCCCTGCCCCCGGGCATCACATTGTCAAATCTGGCCCTCTTTAAAAACAGTTTGAACACTCCTGCTCTAGTGAGTATTGGAGATCACACTTTCCAAATCTCTAATTACCATGACTAGTTTTACTCAGAGTCAATAATACTAGGTGACTTATTGTCATTTCTAATAATGCCTAAGGGTGTCTTCGTCACTCTTCAGTTGTAGGTCCTCCAATTGAACAAGTGGCATCATCCTATGGATGTCTTTTTTCTCTATGGCAGCTGTTATCAGCCTTACTGAGAGGGAACGGATACAGGGAATACAACAACAACCACGCGTAATTATAATAGCTAAAAACATAGAAATAGAAATCATAAGGGACATAATAAGACCTTTCCCTTGTTTCTTTTTTTGTCATTCTTTGCTCACAGCTGCTGGATGTTGTCTTTCTTCTTTCCTGAGTTGGTGGTTTGGCACACCACATGTAGGAGAGCAGCGCTTATTTCACCTCCTCCCGTCTCCAAGTCTTCTTTCTTCAGGCCCCAGGGGTAGACTGCCCTGGTGCCCTGACCACCACCACGGGATTATTCTGCCCCTGTGCTGGTGGGATCTATTTCTGAGCCAGCCGGCTCAGTGCTCTCAGCTTGAAGATCCTTCTGGACCTCAGTTAGGGAACGTTGTAGTTCCTCAGCCACGGCACACTGGCTCCTGTGGAACCATGTCTCGCCTTTGCCCTTCAGACGCACAGCGTGGGAGGTCCTCTCCGTGACCTGGAATGGCCCTTATCCAGCCCAGTTCGGACCACTTTCGGTTGATGACTCTCAACAAAACCCACTCTGCTTCTGGAGGTGCTGTCTTCGTGGCACTCTCTTGCCGGGCCTTCACCTGCTTGGAAAATACTGACACCAAGCCCTATAGGTCATGTAGCCCCCCCGCCCCCCCCGAGACAAAGATTTTCTCGTGCGCCGCTGGATGCGCCGTGCGCCCCGATCAGTCTGTCCGGCGCCCCCCTCTGCTTCGTCAACCCCCCGCTCCGGGGGGCGACCGCTCCGCTAACTTAACGAGCGGTATCGGAAAAAAATTTTCATTTTCGTCAGGGCAATTCTCAGGGGGGCAGGGCTTGTCCCTGGGGGGGGGGGGCACAAGAGTGTTTTAACCCCAACATTACCTCTACCTGCTCGAGGTCCTGGTTTTTGAAATCCCATTATCAGATCTGATCTTTTCAGGAAAACCATGCCGTGGGATATACTGATTTACCAGAAACTTGATTACCGACTTACCATCTTCCTTCTTGATAGGGCATGCCTCTGGCCATCCTGTATACGTATCCACACACATCAACACATACCTGTATCCGCTAAATGAGTCTATCATATCCGTGTAGTCTATAATAATTTATCTTCCTGACTTTGTCTCTAAGGGGTACCTACCTGGTTCTGGTCTGACAGTTGGTCTAGCGTTGAATTTTGTACATTGTTCACATGTTTTGATTAAGTACTGGGCTATATCTTTCAGGAAAGGATGCCACCAATTTTCAAGATTTTTCATCATTTGGGCCGCACCCACATGTCCCATGTCTCCATGTGCCTCCATCCAGCATGACACTTATGTACATCAGTATTACTCTATCTCCCCCTTTTCCCCTCTCACAGAAAACTGTGTTAATGTATTCTGTTCCAGAGACATCTAGGGAGAATGGTAACCGATATTCCAGTGTAAGTAGCTCAGCAGCCGTCACATGTGATTGTTTGAGTGTGATAAACGCTGTTCAGCCTCCTGAGTTCACTCCAATTTTGCGGTCAGGTTACGCATACCCTGCTGTCTAACAAGGTCTCTTAGTGGTTTTGTCAGTCCGGTGTAGTTGACTACATAGCTACGGCTGTATCCTGTCAGGCCTAAAAAGGAGAGCATGTCTTTTACCTTAATTGGCTTAGGGTGGTGTAGAATAGTTGATCGGTGTTCTGGAGACATGCTGACACCTTTTTGTGATATCATACGCCCTAGAAATGAGACCTGCTTTCTAGCTACCTGAAGTTTGGTCTTGCTTACCTTGAAACTTTTGTTTGCTAAATGTTGTAGGACGGAACGTGTCGTGTTGATACAAGAGGCTGCTGTAGGTGCGGCTTCCAGTAGGTCATCTACATATTGTACTAGTGTTATATCGTCGGATTAAGGACAGTCACTCAGTGCTTCTTTGAGTACCTAATTAAATAGACCAGGAGAAAGAGCAAACTCTTGTGGCAGCCGGGTGTATCGCAACTGGTAACCTTTGTAGGTGAATGAAAACAGATCTCTGCATTCTTCTGCTAGGGGAAGACAAAAGAAAGCGTTAGCCAAATCTATGCAGGTAAACCAACTCTGAGAGGGTTCCAGGTTTGTTAGGGCCACATATGGGTTCGGTACTGGTACAGTGGGTGTGGTCAAAATGTTATTAATTGCCCTAAGATCATGTGCCATGCGGTATTTACCTGTCCCTTTTTTCTCCACAGGGAGGATGGGTGTGTTCCAGGCTGACTGAGAGGGTTCTAACACACCCTTCTTAATTAGTCCTTCTATTGTGTCCTGGATCCCTGTCCCGGCCTGTGGTTTGTGGGGATAATAACATACCCACAGTGGTGTATCAGTATCAACTGAGAATCAGTCTGGGCTAACGCCCTCTTTACCATGCCTCCTAACTCTTTAGCTTGCTGTTGTGGATGCAGCGCTAGAGAGACATGGCCTGTCTATACTACTCTCTCTGTGCCCCTGCCTTTCCTGGATGACAGCCTGTGTGTATCCCATTTTAGCTTGGGCATAACTGCTGCATTAGGGAAGGGGTACTTCTCTCATCTCTCTCCCTACTCGTGTGCTAACCCGTGTGAACGGTGTGCTATCGTCTCTTAGCAGAGATGTACAAAGTACTGGAGTGGAGTAGAAGTACAAGTGCTATATTAAAAAACTGACTTAAGTAGAAGCTAAAGTGTTCGTTAAACACCATACTTAAGTAAAAGTACTAAAGTATTCAAAATGTTTTGTACTTAAGTATTGCACGTAGAAGTATGTAAAAAAATGCTACTCAAGTACTTAAAGTAAAAGTACAAGTAAAAGTACAAGTACTGTTGTTTATATTATTTCAAATATTTATTAAGGCACAACTTCTAATCTTACAATGTTACAATGTTCATGGTAGAGTTCTATGATTTCCCATGGTCTGTGAATGCGTCTGAATGAACGCGAGAGCAAGGGGGCGGGGAGCAGGTGAGAGCGCGCCTGGGTGTCAGGTGTATGACGTACAGCGCACATCCTTTCATTCTTTCATTTCACATTAACCAGTCCATATCAGGAAAGATATCCAGCGTGATTTCTTTTCCTGTTGAGATCTGATGTGTTTTCAAAGTGTTCCTTTAATTTTTTTGAGCAGTGTATATCAGGCAATTCAGTATTGGTTTGGGTCTGCACATGGGATTTGCTCATAAAATACACAATATCATGAATATCCCTTATGATTTATTCCTTATAACCTGTAGAGGATTTGACCTCTATTGGCCCTGTAGAGTAATGTTTTGATATGTGGGTCTAGTATGACATTTCTGACCAAAAACATTTGAATACACGTTGTAACGAAGAGGACTTTGTTCCCTGGAGCTTGAGATGGAGTTGGGGGAACATTGCACCATGCACTTTAACCGAGATACATGCACTTTAATAATTGCACAGGCACTTTTGTAAAGCAGTGGCACTTTATTGGGTTTGCACACTTTGCACATGGCATATTTGCACATTTGATATACATCAGTGGCGAACTGTGAGCACTACAGCTGGGCCTTCACCGCCAAGAAAACAAATCATCACGAAAAAAAGCAGCAGCATGAATTGAAAGGGTTTAACAACTGCAATCCTTTAATTAACAAAGACAAGGATGTAAACAAACAGACTGTTACCAGTTATCAATAACATTCTCCGGAACAAGAAACATTCTTAACATTAACTTCAGAAAACTGGAGACCATTTAGGCTACATATTTGAAATTAAATAAACATACTTTAAAGACAAAATCTGAAAATATAAAATGAGGTCACCCAGAATGTTACCCCGTGATGCTGCTGACACAGACACTGAGGCTTGTTTCATCACCATGCGCAGCAATATAATATCACGCAATTTGCGCTAGGATTTTTGCAGACAACCTCCGCAATAAATACAAATTCCTGAATGTCCACTTGGCCAGTAATATTAATCCCATGAAATAATAATCAAGGTGGCTTATAACCAATGTTCCCTGTTATTTTTCATGTGTCTGGACATACATACAAGCTTCCTGAGCACACTGAGGACCACTGTGAGCAACATCAGATGTGCACACTGTGGCCACACACCAGTATCACACTTGTTTAGTTAAATGGCTTATTAAAAGAATCAAATTACAGCAGCAATTTTCATTAGTTTACTTTTAATACAAGTGATTTGGCCCACTTAAAATAAAAAAACAAGACAAAAATCTTGTTATTCATGAGATGTGTAATATGTTATATGTAAGAGTCCGACCATGGGAAGAGTCCTGCTTTGGCCTAGGTGAGGTCCTGTTATGGCCTGGCTTAGGGTCCTGTTCTGGAAGAAATGATACATATACACCTTTCAGACATAACATTTTGTTCACATTAAAACATTCACATTTTGCACAAGGACGTGTACTGTTGCTTGTGATAGAGTGTACATTCCTGTAACTCTTTGTCTGTAAAATATCTATCTACTTACTCCGTTTTTTATTAGCATTTCTACTACTCATAAATTATCTAGTAGTAACAGCATTTAATGATTAATATCCATTAATAAAAAATCTTAATAAATGTCACTAGAATATGCACAAATCTGACTTAAATTTTACCTTATTTTTCACGTCTGTCCTTCTCACTTCTCCAATGGTTGTACACTTTGTCCAGGTTGATGGCTTCTTGCTTCGACTTTATGCGCATCAGCTGGTCCAAATGCTACTTCAAGACGATTTCTGGATGCTGTTTTGATATGATTCATTAAACTAAATCCTCTTTCAAAATCTGCACTGGAAGCTTTAAATGTAGCACAAATATCCACAAGCTGTGAGATCTCCTTTAGCTTGCTGCAGAAACCATATCTGAGAATGTGCTGATTGACCCGTTTGAGTTTTTGCTTCATTATGTAGTTGAATTTGGCATATTGACTGTTAATGGCCTCTATAGACTGTGGGTGGTGGAAAATGGCCTCATACTTCTTTGCCAGTGTGGCAATGTCTGCTAATCCATAGTCAAAACAGATGTCTGAGCTCTGTGCTTCAATGTCAAATGCAGACCACTCCTTTAATTCATCCTCTGGAAAACGAGCATCCATGTGATCACAGAGCTTACTAATGAAAAGAGTAATCTCACCAGTATTTCTGCCATCAGCTGATGAGGTCCCCATTGCCTCTTTGACATGGTCACTCCACTGTACATCCTTCTCCTTCAAGTATTGGGAACGCAACTTCTCAATCTTTGCTCAAACAAAGCAGTGTCCTTCCATCACAGTCGGTTGCGTCTTTGTGAAGTGAGGCAGATTTGTGCTAGCTCACCCAAAACATCGCCCAGAGCAGTGATAGTAACCTCGAACTTTGAATCACTCAGCTTTTTGTAGCAGTAGTTTGCCACTGGATCTCTGTTTTCGGTGAATTCTCTTTTGCAGAATTCTTAAAGCACAGTGTAGTTCCTCAGAACAGCATTGACAGCTTGGTGCCGCGACAGCCATCGCACTTCATTCAGAGTCCTGAATAACAGTGTATCTTCATCAAGAATCTTTGCTAGGTCCTCTATTTTGCCCCTCTTCGCAGTGGACCAAGAGAATTTGGAATACACAGTTCTAAGAAGAGTTTTCACATCTCGCATCAAAGGTACATTTTTTTCCAGGCATCATCAATGCCCAAGTCCTCTCTATGGGCCACACAATGTTGTTCAGTTAGGTGTGGTATTTGGTGCTTTAACAAAGCTGCAACTCTGTTGTGTTTTCCTAGCATTACTGAGGCATGTTCGGAGGTCAGCATCACCATTCTCTGCATATCCAGTCCATGTTTGGAGTAAAACTGAGTTATTGCCTGCACAATATGCAGAGCATTGTATGCTGTCAGCTAGATGATGCCACCAAACAGAGTTTTATAGTTAACATCACTTTCCTCCCTGTATTTAATATATAGGACAAGCATTTTGTGTACTGATGTGTCTGTGCTCTCATCTACTATCAGGGTATGCCAGTGTGCATTTTTTATGCTGCACATAGTCTCATTCTGCACTCATTGATTGAGTTCACAAATTTGTTGAACTGACAGCATTGATGCATTCATTTCGATGGCAAGTAAAATATTGTCAATGAGAACTTTAACTTGCTCAGGGTCAGATTTTGTTGTTTGTGTGACAGCTAGTTCCTTTTCTCACAGTCTTTTGCGCTCTCCCACAATAATGTACCAATCCTGTGTCCCATCTTGAGTCTTCGTACAATTCCAACAGCATTCAAATTACTTTTCTGCTGAATGTGATGCTTGAAGTAGTCCAACTTCCATTCAGTCCACATTTTTCCCTCTGAAAACTCACTTGCTACTTTGGCTTTGCTGCATGTTTTGCAGAGTGGACCTTTCTCACTCAAAAAAAGGAAAAATATCAGCCAGTTTCACCGCTTGTTCTTCTATTTGCATATACTCCGACAGCCATTCGATCTTAAAAGAACCATCACCAAAAGAAGCATTTCTTTTTTACTTTGGCTTGTTGAGTGGATGTGTCACTGCCTGTTTGTTTCGCCATGATAAGGGGTCAGCATTTGCGTCTCTTAACTCCGAACGGCGCGTATAGGCAGGGCACATATGCAAGCACTGTCAATCCCTGATAGCAAAAATCTTTTGGCTTCGCTTTGGCCCAAATCTGGCTTGTAATTTTGGCAAGGTTATGGGTGGACGTCAGTTCAGTCATGAGCCTGGGGAGATCAAAGTGCTGCCCGTAGTTTTCAGCATGGCTCTGAAACTCGGAGTTGGGGAAGCAGAACTCGAATCCCGTCAGCAGTGCCATGTATCCATCAGCGCTGTGTGAAGCATCATCATCAAAATTATTGTGGTTGTCAACAATGAATTCAAAGAGCTTGCGAAAAAGGCCACTTAGGTGGGAGAATTTTTTTTTTGCACTCTTTGATTTTAGCTGTTTTAGCACTTTGAGACATGGCAAGGTTCAGAGAGTGCGCATAACAGTGAATGAAGAGAGCTTTTTCCTTTATTTTAGCTTGGACCCCATTCAGTCCAGAGGCTATGACTGCAACTCCATCGTAACACTGGGCAATTACCTTTTTCGTGCAGGCACAGTCCTCCAGAAACTCCAAAACTTGACCAGTTATGGCTTCTGTGCACTTATCATCAGTGACATCACCAAACTGGAAAAAGCGCTCCTTCACACCACCGTCAGTGGTGATGACAATGACATCTGAGCGGTGTTACTTGCGTCAGTTGTCACGTCTACCATGACGAGGCAAAAAAGGCGTGTTCCTCACCTCCTCCTTAATTGCTTTGGTAATTAATTCTGCCATTGAATCAGGTCATTCTAAATTTTGCTGGTGGAGCCGATGAAAACAGTGGAAGTTTGAAAACTTCTGGGGACACTTTTATAAAAAAAACTTTTATATATTTTTTTTTTCTGTGAAAGGCCACCTTGAGAAATGGTGATGCTATCAAGCTCGCCACAATGTCACTCTCGTTTTCCACCATTTAACTCTGTCTCTCGAGAGCGGTTGAGTCTCAGCCAGTCTCACCACTCTGCCGAGATTCCGATGTTAGGACTTTGCGAAGGCCTACGATGTTTTTTTTTTTTCGCCTACTTGAAATCAAACCGTGATTGGTCAATTTGCCCCTCACTCTCCAAACCAAAACACATAGCTTGGCCTTCTCCCAGATTTGTGAAGTCCTAACCAATTAAAAATTAAATGTATTGTATTAAATTAAATTAGATTGAAATTTAAAATATATATATATATTATTATTTTTTATTTAATACTCTATTTAAATAAAAGAAGAAGGCCCTGAAGGTTCAACACTGATATACATATAGATTCATAATGGATTGTTTCTATATTTATTGTCCTTTTAAATCCTAACTGTGCTGGTAGGTTCTGTGATGCCACATGGTTCCACCTGCAAAAGAGGGACATGAGATTTATTGTGCATTTTTGGTAATTGAATGCTTAATTGACATAATGTGACAAATATCTATATACGGGCAAAAGGCTTCCCCAGTGAACAGGCACCATATTTATAGTTCCAGGGGCATCCAAGTGGTGATTGATGTTGGAAAATGGTGTATTTTATTAGTGTAATGTGCTAGAACTGGGATAAGTTTGTGTTTGTGAATAGATGTATGTGTATATAGTGGGAAGATTATGGGAATAACGATAAATAAGAAGTGTTTCTCTGAAGGAGAGCAAGTCAGCGTGGTGAATGGGTTCTCTCTCATTAGCTAGACACCCTATATAAGGCACCATTTTGTGATCATTGGGTGATTGCAGTATGATGTAGAGAGTGTTTGCCATACTGTTAAAGCCTTAACAATAAAAGGGCAGTCTCTGACGCTCAACAATCCTGCCTGGGTATTCCTTGTTACAGGAATTAGGAAAAACCCTTAAATAAAGACGATTCAAAACATCAAAGTTTAAGTTGAATTTATTGTTCTTGTACAAGAAGAGCGTTTCACAGTGCAACACACTAAAGGGATTACAGAGAAAAAGGCTCCCTGAGGAGCTCTGACAGTTGGTTCTTATACATTTTCCTAAAAATGGGCTGTGTCAACCCCTGCAAATTGTTAACAGACAATTTGCATATATAGCATCTAAACAGTTTTTTTCCTATATCCCTTAATGAGTTGCCAGTATGTCCCCAATCTAGATGTCACCTCTCTGACCTGTCCCTGACCCTCATTCTATTCTGGAATCCCTCTATTTATACATTAACCTGAACTTTACCTTACCCTGCCAGTCTCAGTAAAACAGCAATAAAGGGAAGTGCCTTCAAGACATGTAATAAATAGGAACAAACATTGTATAAGTTAAGACATCTAAATAGAAGTGTAACCCTAATTTTTATAACATTCTTCTGCTGTATGCTCCAGCCGTAATTGTGGTCCGCCTAACACACGTGTTGATGACAGTACATAAATACAGTTAATACATAATTAGATATCTCATTCTCTCCAGCAGACTGAGCCCCTAGAATTCAGTGCTGGTGTTGGCCAGTCACTGCAGAGTGTGTCAGGACATACTGTAGTTTGTGCAAAAGTAGAAGTAGTCTAGCAGTCAGCACATTGTTAATCATGGACAGGAAAGTCTTATTCTCCTGAGACTAAAAGAGGATAGAAAAAGAAAAGTTTTTTCTAAGGAAAACCCATGACAATACACTTTGCAGAATTCAAGAACTGCATACTCATATCTTGTACTGGTACTGAATTTCTAACTGTTTGTTAGAGATGCACCAATCCAAGTGTTCCTCTTTTAATATCTCAGCTCTATCTTCTGAATCTACTGAAGTTGAGTAGCAATCTGACACTAGCTCCCTATTTTAGCCATAACCTGTATAGCTCATCTTTGTAAATGAATGTGAAGCCAAGAATTGTTATGGTACGATAAACTACTGGTACTGCTACTTGTTGCTACTGTTGATGATGATGAGAAGTTGGCATCTTGCATGGTAGCCAGTGTATGAATGTGTGTAAATGAGATATGTAGTGTAAAAGCACTTTGAGTGGTCAGAAGATTAGAAAGGCATTATAGAAGTACAATCCACTTAGTAGGTGTCTTCCATTCTGACCTTGGGATTTCCAGCCAATACTCAGTGCAGATACACTATGCCACTTGGCTATAGCGTTCCATGTATGCTTTACCTGCCTTACATCCTGCTATTATGTGCTGTACTATCTCTGGAGCATCTTTGCACAGCCTGCACCCAGTGTCCTGTCTAGTGTGATAGACCCCACTTTTATTGATCTTGTACGAGTTCCTGTTCTTGTACTAATCTTGCTGACACTTTTACTTGTGAGAGCAAGCTCTGTATTGACTTTGCTGGAGACACTGGGGAAACAAGCCAGTGCGCTCATCAGACTGAGGCAGCAGTTGGCTGCACTCACTCCTGTCTATCCACGTGGCAAATGTCCACTCCAACAATATGGATGAACTGCTGCTCTTTAACACAACCAACACTGTTATGGTTCAGTTTATTATGTCTTGGTTGTTGTGTTTTCTGTTTGTGCTCTTTCTGTTTCCCCCCTCCTATTTCTGTTTTCATGCAGAGCTGGTGTGTTGCAGGGAGTGTGGCTGGCTCCTCCCAGTAGCAGCAGTGGCTCACCTGTTCCCACTCAGCCCATTTCCTCCACCTCATAAGCCTGGCCTTCACTCCTGCTCATTGTCAGATTATTCCATGCTCTCCCTCTTCATGCTACTCACCTGTGCTCCAGCTCTAGAAGAAATCCTCTCGGCAGCCTGCTCCCTGCCTCACCTGTCTGCCTAGTTTAGTTTCCTTGATTTTTGAAATTAAAGTCTTTTTTGTTT
>CM014097.1:322861-557458 GCA_004119915.2 Collichthys lucidus
TTCTTCTGACTTTTTTTTCCTCATTTGTCCCACCAGAAATGTTCATCTGTCTGACCGGACCTTTTTTTATCCCACCGGGCTTTCTCATTTCTCCAACCAGGGTTCTTCTTACTTTTTTTCCTTATTTGTCCCACCAGAAATGTTCATCTGTCTGACCCGACTACTTTAATCCCACCGGGCTCTCTCATTTCTCCGACCAGGGTTCTTCTGACTTTTTTTTCCTCATTTGTCCCAACAGAAATGTGCATCTGTCCGACCTGACTTTTTTTGTCCCACTGGACTCTCTCATTTCTCCGACCAGGGTTCTTCTGACTTTTTTTCCTCATTTGTCCCACCAGAAATGTCCATCTGTCCGACCCGACTTCTTTTGTCCCACCGGGCTCTCTTATTTCTCCGACCAGGGTCTATCGGACTTTTTCTTCCTCAATTGTCCCACCATAAATGTTCATCTGTCCTACCGGACTTCTTTTGTCCCACCGGATTCTCTCATTTCTCCAACCAGGGTTCTTCTGACTTTTTTTTACTCATTTGTCCCACCAGAAATGTTCATCTGTCCGACCCGACTTCTTTTGTCCCACCGGACTCTCTCATTTCTCCAACCAGGGTTCTTCTGACTTTTTTTTCCTCATTTGTCCCACCAGAAATGTTCATCTTTCCGACCGGACTTCTTTTGTCCCACCGGACTCTCTCATTTCTCCAACCAGGTTTCTTCTGACTTTTTTTTCCTCATTTGTCCCACCAGAAATGTTCATCTGTCTGATCCGACTACTTTTATCCCACTGGACTCTCTCATTTCTCCGACCAGGGTTCTTCTGACTTTTTTTTCCTCATTTGTCCCACCAGAAATGTCCATCTGTCCGACCCGACTTCTTTTGTCCCACCGGGCTCTCTCATTTCTCCGACCAGGGTCTATCGGACTTTTTCTTCCTCAATTGTCCCACCATAAATGTTCATCTGTCCTACCGGACTTCTTTTGTCCCACCGGACTCTCTCATTTCTCCGACCAGGGTTCTTCTGACTTTTTTTCCTCATTTGTCCCACCAGAAATGTTCATCTGTCTGACCTGACTTCTTTTGTCCCACCGGACTCACTCATTTCTCCGACCAGGGTTCTTCTGACTTTTTTTTCCTCATTTGTCCCACCAGAAATGTCCATCTGTCCGACCCGACTTCTTTTGTCCCACCGGGCTCTCTCATTTCTCCGACCAGGGTCTATCGGACTTTTTCTTCCTCAATTGTCCCACCATAAATGTTCATCTGTCCTACCGGACTTCTTTTGTCCCACCGGACTCTCTCATTTCTCCGACCAGGGTTCTTCTGACTTTTTTTCCTCATTTGTCCCACCAGAAATGTTCATCTGTCTGACCTGACTTCTTTTGTCCCACCGGACTCACTCATTTCTCCGACCAGGGTCTATCAGACTTTTTTTTCCTAATTTGTCCCACCAGAAATGTGCATCTGTCCGACCCGACTTTTTTTGTCCCACTGGATTCTCTCATTTCTCCAACCAGGGTTCTTCTGACTTTTTTTCCTCATTTGTCCCACCAGAAATGTTCATCTGTCTGACCCGACTACTTTTATCCCACTGGACTCTCTCATTTCTCCGACCAGGGTTCTTCTGACTTTTTTTTCCTCATTTGTCCAACCAGAAATGTTCATCTGTCCGACCGGACTTCTTTTGTCCCACCGGGCTCTCTCATTTCTCCGACCAGGGTTCTTCTGACTTTTTTTCCCTCATTTGTCCGACCAGAAATGTGCATCTGTCCGACCCGACTTTTTTGTCCCACTGGACTCACTCATTTCTCCGACCAGGGTTCTTCTGACTTTTTTTCCTCATTTGTCCCACCAGAAATGTTCATCTGTCTGACCTGACTTCTTTTGTCCCACCGGACTCACTCATTTCTCCGACCAGGGTTCTTCTGACTTTTTTCCCTCATTTGTCCCACCAGAAATGTCCATCTGTCCGACCCAACTTCTTTTGTCCCACCGGGCTCTCTCATTTCTCCGACCAGGGTCTATCTGACTTTTTTTTTCCTAATTTGTCCCACCAGAAATGTGCATCTGTCCGACCCGACTTTTTTTGTCCCACTGGATTCTCTCATTTCTCCAACCAGGGTTCTTCTTACTTTTTTTCCTTATTTGTCCCACCAGAAATGTTCATCTGTCTGACCCGACTACTTTAATCCCACCGGGCTCTCTCATTTCTCCGACCAGGGTTCTTCTGACTTTTTTTTCCTCATTTGTCCCAACAGAAATGTGCATCTGTCCGACCCGACTTTTTTTGTCCCACTGGACTCTCTCATTTCTCCGACCAGGGTTCTTCTGACTTTTTTTCCTCATTTGTCCCACCAGAAATGTCCATCTGTCCGACCCGACTTCTTTTGTCCCACCGGGCTCTCTTATTTCTCCGACCAGGGTCTATCGGACTTTTTCTTCCTCAATTGTCCCACCATAAATGTTCATCTGTCCTACCGGACTTCTTTTGTCCCACCGGACTCTCTCATTTCTCCGACCAGGGTTCTTCTGACTTTTTTTTCCTCATTTGTCCCACCAGACATGTTCATCTTTCCGACCGGACTTCTTTTATCACACCGGAGTCTCTCATTACTCCGACCAGCGTTCTTCTGACTTTTTTTTCTACATTTGTCCCACAAGAATTGTTCATCTGTGCGACCAGACTTCTTTTGTCCCACCGGACTCTCTCATTCCTCCGACCAGGGTTCTTCTGACTTTTTTTTCCTCATTTGTCCCACCAGAAATGTTAATCTGTCCGACCCGTCTTCTTTTGTCCCACCGGACTCTCTCATTTCTCCGACCAGGGTTCTTCTGACTTTTTTTATCTCATTTGTCCCACCAGAAATGTTCATCTGTCCGACCGGACTTCTTTTGTCCCACCGGACTCTCTCATTTCTCCGACCAGGGTTCTTCTGACTTTTTTTTCCTCATTTGTCCCACCAGAAATGTTCATCTGTCTGACCGGACCTTTTTTGTCCCACCGGGCTTTCTCATTTCTCCAACCAGGGTTCTTCTGACTTTTTTTTCCTCATTTGTCCCACCAGAAATGTTCATCTTTCCGACCGGACTTCTTTTGTCCCACCGGACTCTCTCATTTCTCCAACCAGGTTTCTTCTGACTTTTTTTTCCTAATTTGTCCCACCAGAAATGTGCATCTGTCCGACCCGACTTTTTTTGTCCCACTGGATTCTCTCATTTCTCCAACCAGGGTTCTTCTGACTTTTTTTCCTCATTTGTCCCACCAGAAATGTTCATCTGTCTGACCCGACTACTTTTATCCCACTGGACTCTCTCATTTCTCCGACCAGGGTTCTTCTGACTTTTTTTTCCTCATTTGTCCAACCAGAAATGTTCATCTGTCCGACCGGACTTCTTTTGTCCCACCGGGCTCTCTCATTTCTCCGACCAGGGTTCTTCTGACTTTTTTTCCCTCATTTGTCCGACCAGAAATGTGCATCTGTCCGACCCGACTTTTTTTGTCCCACTGGACTCTCTCATTTCTCCGACCAGGGTTCTTCTGACTTTTTTTCCTCATTTGTCCCACCAGAAATGTTCATCTGTCTGACCTGACTTCTTTTGTCCCACCGGACTCACTCATTTCTCCGACCAGGGTTCTTCTGACTTTTTTCCCTCATTTGTCCCACCAGAAATGTCCATCTGTCCGACCCAACTTCTTTTGTCCCACCGGGCTCTCTCATTTCTCCGACCAGGGTCTATCTGACTTTTTTTTTCCTAATTTGTCCCACCAGAAATGTGCATCTGTCCGACCCGACTTTTTTTGTCCCACTGGATTCTCTCATTTCTCCAACCAGGGTTCTTCTTACTTTTTTTCCTTATTTGTCCCACCAGAAATGTTCATCTGTCTGACCCGACTACTTTAATCCCACCGGGCTCTCTCATTTCTCCGATCAGGGTTCTTCTGACTTTTTTTTCCTCATTTGTCCCAACAGAAATGTGCATCTGTCCGACCCGACTTTTTTTGTCCCACTGGACTCTCTCATTTCTCCGACCAGGGTTCTTCTGACTTTTTTTCCTCATTTGTCCCACCAGAAATGTCCATCTGTCCGACCCGACTTCTTTTGTCCCACCGGGCTCTCTTATTTCTCCGACCAGGGTCTATCGGACTTTTTCTTCCTCAATTGTCCCACCATAAATGTTCATCTGTCCTACCGGACTTCTTTTGTCCCACCGGACTCTCTCATTTCTCCGACCAGGGTTCTTCTGACTTTTTTTTCCTCATTTGTCCCACCAGACATGTTCATCTTTCCGACCGGACTTCTTTTATCACACCGGAGTCTCTCATTACTCCGACCAGCGTTCTTCTGACTTTTTTTTCTACATTTGTCCCACAAGAATTGTTCATCTGTGCGACCAGACTTCTTTTGTCCCACCGGACTCTCTCATTCCTCCGACCAGGGTTCTTCTGACTTTTTTTTCCTCATTTGTCCCACCAGAAATGTTAATCTGTCCGACCCGTCTTCTTTTGTCCCACCGGACTCTCTCATTTCTCCGACCAGGGTTCTTCTGACTTTTTTTATCTCATTTGTCCCACCAGAAATGTTCATCTGTCCGACCGGACTTCTTTTGTCCCACCGGGCTCTCTCATTTCTCCGACCAGGGTTCTTCTGACTTTTTTTTCCTCATTTGTCCCACCAGAAATGTTCATCTGTCTGACCGGACCTTTTTTGTCCCACCGGGCTTTCTCATTTCTCCAACCAGGGTTCTTCTGACTTTTTTTTCCTCATTTGTCCCACCAGAAATGTTCATCTTTTCGACCGGACTTCTTTTGTCCCACCGGACTCTCTCATTTCTCCAACCAGGTTTCTTCTGACTTTTTTTTCCTCATTTGTCCCACCAGAAATGTTCATCTTTCCGACCGGACTTCTTTTGTCCCATCGGACTCTCTCATTTCTCCAACCAGGGTTCTTCTGACTTTTTTTTCCTCATTTGTCCCACCAGACATGTTCATCTTTCCGACCGGACTTCTTTTATCACACCGGAGTCTCTCATTACTCCGACCAGCGTTCTTCTGACTTTTTTTTCTACATTTGTCCCACAAGAATTGTTCATCTGTGCGACCAGACTTCTTTTGTCCCACCGGACTCTCTCATTCCTCCGACCAGGGTTCTTCTGACTTATTTTTTCCTCATTTGTCCCAACAGAAATGTGCATCTGTCCGACCCGACTTCTTTTGTCCCACCGGACTCTCTCATTTCTCCGACCAGGGTTCTTCTGACTTTTTTTTATCTCATTTGTCCCACCAGAAATGTTCATCTGTCCGACCGGACTTCTTTTGTCCCACCGGACTCTGTCATTTCTCCGACCAGGGTTCTTCTGACTTTTTTTTCCTCATTTGTCCCACCAGAAATGTTCATCTGTCCGACCGGACCTTTTTTGTCCCACCGGGCTTTCTCATTTCTCCAACCAGGGTTCTTCTGACTTTTTTTTCCTCATTTGTCCCACCAGAAATGTTCATCTGTCCGACCGGACTTCTTTTGTCCCACCGGGCTTTCTCATTTCTCCAACCAGGGTTCTTCTGACTTTTTTTTCCTCATTTGTCCCACCAGAAATGTTCATCTTTCCGACCGGATTTCTTTTGTCCCACCGGACTCTCTCATTTCTCAGACCAGCGATCTTCTGACTTTTTTTTTTCTCATTTATCTGACCAGAAATGTTCATCTGTCCGACCGGACTTCTTTTGTCCCACCGGACTCTCTCATTTCTCCGACCAGCGTTCTTCTGACTTTTTTTTCCCTCATTTGTCCCACCAGAAATGTTCATCTGTCCGACCGGACTCCTTTTGTCCCACCGGGCTCTCTCATTTCTCCGACCAGGGTTCTTCTGACTTTTTTTTCCTCATTTGTCCTAGCAGAAATGTTCATCTGTCCTACCGGACTTCTTTTGTCCCACCGGGCTCTCTCATTTCTCCGACCAGGGTTCTTGCATCTATCTGACTTTTTTTCCCACATTTCTCCGACCATAAATGTTCATCTGTCCGACCGGACTTCTTTTGTCCCACCGGACTCTCTCATTTCTCCGACCAGTGTTCTTCTGACTTTTTTTTCCTCATTTGTTCCACCAGAAATGTTCATCTGTCCGACCAGACTTCTTTTGTCCCACCGGGCTCTCTCATTTCTCCGACCAGGGTTCTTCTGACTTTTTTTTCCTCATTTGTCCGACCAGAAATGTTCATCTGTCCGACCAGACTTCTTTTGTCCCACTGGACTCTCTCATTTCTCCGACCAGGGTTCTTCTGACTTTTTTTTCCTTATTTGTCCGACCAGAAATTTTCAACTGTCCGACCAGACTTATTTTGTCCCACCGGGCTCTCTCATTTCTCCGACCAGGGTTCTTTCATCTATCTGACTTTTTTTCCTCATTTGTCCCACCAACATTTATCTGACCTTTTTCTTTTTTTTTGTCGGGTCGCTGAGGCCCTGTCTGAGTGCCAAGAACTACTAAAATGGCTGCCGCTCAGCTTCTGCTGACCCCTCCCCTCTTCTCCTTCAAGCAGTTGCCAAGCAACCAGGACCAACTGTAATCAGTAGAGCAGTTACTGCACCTGTTAGAATGTCAGTTAGAGACTGAGAGAAAATGCTGAGACCTTCCCTCGAAGAGGAAGGATTTCTGGCCAAAACCGTATTTCCAATCATTGAACTGGCTTGACCACAAGCAGGATGAGAACTTCCCGATCGTCTGCATATTCGTTTTGTGTCGATAAATGAAGAAATGTGCCCTCCGGAGAGAAAGGTTACTTCTGCCTTCCTCCAGAAAATTTCCCGCTTTTTTAACATGGGGGTATATGAGGCTGTGGGGGAGAGTAGTCGATCAATTAGCACGTAGGGAGCCAAAACTATAACAGGGACAGCTTCAACAGTGTTATCACTGCGACCGCCTCGAATTTTCCTACGTTTTGATGGTATAATCACGTCTGTAGCTGTGTATTTGCGGCCACAGTCGCAGTTTACAAATACATTTTTCGATGACTTTTTCTCTCACCCTCCACTCTACTGATAACATCACTCACTCTAGCTCTGGAAAGTTCTCGCAATACACACCCATTCCTTTTTTTGGTGTGGTTTTTGGCGATTTTTGGCAAAACCGTTTGCCGAAACTCTTAGAAAAGTTATAGCACACATGTCCTGGCCGAGCCGCACGTTTTGATTTAAAGAGTGTGCTCTTTCAGGCACACTCAATAATAAGCACAGTGGATAACATATAGTGTGCGCCTTGCACGCACACTCAATAAAGATGTCAATAAAGAGCCCTTTGGGCACCCACACCAAATAAGCGTGGTGGATAACATATAGTATGCGCTTTCAGGCACACTCAATAAGCGGTGCCCTCTGGGCATCCACACTAATAAGAAGAAGCCTGAGGCTTCAGGCACACTCAATTAACGTACGATATCAGGAAAAAGGATATAAGAAGAAGGCACTACGACACATGTACGATGTTAAGATGATGAGAACTCAACGAGAATTGGTGCACCTTCAAACAGCAGTTCCACCTGTATGTTGCAGCTATGGGACTTGAGACTAAGCCAGAGGCCAGAAAGATAGCACTGCTTCTAACGATAGCAGGGCCACAGGCCATAGAAGTATTTAACACATTTGTGTTTGACAGTCCTGATGATGGTGAAAAGTTGGATGTAGTGCTTAGTAAATTTCACTCTCACCAAAGAAGAACGAGATGTACGAGAGGTACGTGTTTCGGTCTTGTACACAGCGGCAGCACAAGCCCTTCGATAGCTTCCTGGCGGACTTGCGGCTAAAGGCCGCCATGATCCGGGACCAGCCGTGGAGAATAAAAAGGTCAGAGAGAGGCTACTACCAGAAACGGAGCTGACACTGGCAGGAGCCATTAAGATCTGCCAAGCCAGCGAGCTGTCCCAAAAACATGTGAAGACATTCAGTGAGATGTCTGCCGTCGCCATGGCGCAGGTGAGCGACAGCACGGCAGCAGTTGGAGCAGTGTCATATCAGCAGAGACGGCGCATACAGACCTGGCCTGCACAGCAGTCGAAAGACGTGATGATAAGCTGCAAGCGCTGCGGCTCCCGGCACATGCCTAAACAATGCTCTGCGTTTGGTAAGCAATGTGTTCTTTGTTGGTA
Organism: Collichthys lucidus; assembly: GCA_004119915.2. NCBI lineage: Eukaryota > Metazoa > Chordata > Actinopteri > Sciaenidae > Collichthys > Collichthys lucidus. The sequence continues at coordinate 330,992 of CM014097.1, forward strand.
TGGTGAATTGTGAAAGTGAACAAATAAAGAATCCAGACAATGTAAATGATGTCACTGGAGAAGACAAATGGATCCTCTAATGATAAATGGGACTGTAGTCAACATGAGATTGGACACTGGTGCGAAAGCAAATCTCATAAGCATGTGTGATCAAAAGGAAAGATTCTGGACTGAAAGACTACAATGTGCTTTCCTGGTGAACCAGAAGCTATGTGTTGACGCCCAGGGCACTGGGCTACACAACCTTCTGGAGCAGCGTTGGTTTCGCTCTCCTCCTCCGTCCAGAAAGTAGCCGGGGCAGCACGACGAATCAGGATCGTAGGGAGGGATTTGAACACCCTCCCCAAGTGTTCGGCTGTGCCCTCCCCCTCCCTGAATCACAACAGTAATGGCGGCATGCGAGGAGTCATCATGCGTTGGGATGGAAGCGGCAATTTCAGCTGTGTTATTTGAAAGGACACCTTGTATCCTGAGATTGTCCCTGCAAAGACGACATCGGTCATTGACAGCCATTGTTGTTCTCTGCAGAGGAATACCAGAGGAACTTTGGCGGCGCTTACGTGACGACACGTCCTACGTCACAAAGCTTCAACGTGAGTGGTCGAAGTGTCATGTCATTCATATGAGGTTGCTCCAACCACGTGCAAGCATTTTTTGACTAAACCACGCCTGCGGAGAGGCGTGAAAGGGCAGTGTACCAGAAGCCTGTTCTTTACAGGCTACTGGTTTACCAGGATAACAATGTGCGTCCAATTAAATGTTTGGGCACATGCAGGTTGAGTGTCACAGTAAAAGGGAAAGTGCACCACCTATTCTTCTTTGTTGTGAATGAGGGATGTGAATCACTTCTGAGTGGCAGAGCCTGTGAAGAACTGGGGCTGGTGAAGAGTGTATAGCATCATCCCACCCATAAACCCAGTAAATGACTCTATGGACACAATAGTTCAGAACTTTTCAGATGTTTTCCATGGTTTTGGTGTTTTGCCCTTCAGATACAAAATACAGTTGAAAGTAGGTGCTCAACCAGTTGTGCATGCAGCACGCAGAGTTCCTGCTCCACTAAGAGATGGCCTAAAGAAAGAACTTGACAGAATCATCATGCTAGGGGTGATCGAAAAAGAGCCTACAGACTGGGTCAACTCAATGGTCATCACAAACAAACAAAAAATGGAGAGCTACTTCACAAAGCTTGACGCCTCACAAGGCTTTTGGCAGCTAAAACGGGATGAAAGCAGCGCAAGGTACTGCACCTTCAATACTCCCTTCCGCAGATACTGCTTTCTCAGACTGCCTTTTGGAATAAAGTCAGCACCTGAGATATTTCACAAAGCAATGGAGCAGATCATCGAATGGAGTTTGAGTCTACATTGATGACATCATCATACGGGGGTCCACAGCCCAAGAGCACAATGAGAGGCTGATCAGAGTTATGGAGTGCATACAAAAGTATGGACTAAAACTCAACAAGAGTAAATGTGAGTTTGGTGTTCAAGAGCTCCTTTTTCCTTGGAAACAAGCTGTCTGTGCATGGTGTCCAACCAGATCTAAACAAAATACATGCAATACAAAACATGCCAAGGCCCACAGACAAAACAGGTGTGTCAATTTCATAGGTAAATTCATTCCCAATCTGACAGCAAAGACATCATGCATACGGGAGCGTCTGCACAGAGATTGTGAGTTTGAATGGACAATGAAGCATGAGCATGAGTGGCAAAAACTCAAGAACACACTGACCACAGCACCTGTGTTGTCATTTTATGATCACACAAAGAGGATAAAACTGTCTACAGATGCCTCCAAAGATGGTATTGGTGCCATTCTACTCCAGGCTGAGGGTGAACACTGGAAAATAGTAGCCTATGCATCTAGGGCTATGACAAAAGCCGAATGCCGATATGCTCAGATCGAAAAAGAAAGTTTGGGACTGGCATATGGTTTGGAGCGGTTTCATAGCAATGTGTATGGCCTGCCATCTTTCACAGTTGAGACTGAAACTGTTGAATCTGAATGAAATGTCTCCACGGATTCAGCGTCTAATGATGAAGATGCAAAGGTATGATTTTGAACTGCTGATGCCCTATCCAGAGCAACTACAGGCAACAGTGTGAGTGCAACTGATGAGGACGACCAGCTGGTTCATGTCCACGATTTTACCATGTCAGAGGTGAGCTCAGTGCTGTGGATGGTCTGCTGTTAAAAAAAGACAGTATTGTCATTCCACAGACTTTGAGAATGGACATGTTGCACAGGATACATGAAGGCCATCTTGGCATTGAAAAGTGCAAAAGGAGGGCGAGAGAGTCGGTTTTCTGGCCTGGAATTAACAAAGACATTGAAACACTAATAAGTAAATGTCAAACATTCCAGAAACACAGGAACAAGCAGAACAAAGAGCCTATGATGGTAGCTGATGTGCCAACAGCACCATGGCATAAAGTAGGAATAAACTTGCCTGAGATGGCTCTACTAGCAAACACAACATCAACCTGTGTAATAACACATGCAAAATCTATCTTCGCCAGGCATGGCATTCCACACACTGTGGTGAGTAACAATGGCCCCTGCTTCAGCAGCAAAGAATGGCAAAAGTTTGCAGGGACATGATTTCAAACATGTGACAGTGCACAGTCAAATGGCCAAGCTGAAAAAGGAGTTCACATTTTCAAGCAACTCCTAAAAAAAGCAGCTGACAGCGACTCGGATCTGTATCTGGCTCAGTTGAGCTACAGAGCATCACCTTTAGTGCGGTCTATCACCAGCTGAACTGCTGATGAAGAGGAAACTCAAAACAACCAAACGACAAAATAAAGCAAAAGAATTCCTCAAAGATTATAAACACAAGCTACAACAGCAGAAAATGATACAAAAGTCGTTCAATGACAGAAGAACCAAGTATCTTCCTTCACTGACTACCAACAACACAGTCAGGATTGAGGATGCTGATGGATGGAGTACAAAAGCAACTGTGCTGAAAGAAGTTGCTCCACGATCATACACTGTGAGAACTAATGATGGACAAATCCTCAGACACAATCATCACAGTCTGTTAAAAACTCCTCAAGGGACTGTTGGTGAGCTCAGTGTAACCTGTAGTGAATCTCAGGAAATACCCACACCTGCTATGGACTGTAACCCTGACTCTCACACACCTCCTCCAAGTGAACCTGAGTTAAGAAGATCCACAAGGGAAATCAGAAAGCCTGATAGACTGAACTTATAAACAAAGAGAATTCAATAGACATGTTGAACAAAATGTATATTGGTGGATGTTGTGAATGTATTCTGACTGGTCTAGTGTTGGTCTAGGTTTGGGTTATGTAATCTGATATACTGTTTATATTGCATTTGTGTAGCAGAGTTATGCTGATAGAGAAATGGTTAAAATAACTGACATAGCCAATGTGATGTTAATACATTTAGCTTTAGAAAAAGGGGGATGTTATGATTGGATGCTATTACATGTTTGACCGCTAGGTGGCATTACTGGTTTGGTAATTAACGTACAATATCAGATAAAAGGATATAAGAAGAAAGCACTACAACACATGCACGATGTTAAGATGATGTGATTAAAAAGTAAAATTACTGGTTAACAACACGGCCTCATCCTTTGGACACAATAGTTCAGAACTTTTCAGATGTTTTCCATGGTTTTGGTGTTTTGCCCTTCAGATACAAAATACAGTTGAAAGTAGGTGCTCAACCAGTTGTGCATGCAGCACGCAGAGTTCCTGCTCCACTAAGAGATGGCCTAAAGAAAGAACTTGACAGAATCATCATGCTAGGGGTGATCGAAAAAGAGCCTACAGACTGGGTCAACTCAATGGTCATCACAAACAAAAAAAAAATGGAGAGCTACTTCACAAAGCTTGACGCCTCACAAGGCTTTTGGCAGCTAAAACGGGATGAAAGCAGCGCAAGGTACTGCACCTTCAATACTCCCTTCCGCAGATACTGCTTTCTCAGACTGCCTTTTGGAATAAAGTCAGCACCTGAGATATTTCACAAAGCAATGGAGCAGATCATCGAATGGAGTTTGAGTCTACATTGATGACATCATCATACGGGGGTCCACAGCCCAAGAGCACAATGAGAGGCTGATCAGAGTTATGGAGTGCATACAAAAGTATGGACTAAAACTCAACAAGAGTAAATGTGAGTTTGGTGTTCAAGAGCTCCTTTTTCCTTGGAAACAAGCTGTCTGTGCATGGTGTCCAACCAGATCTAAACAAAATACATGCAATACAAAACATGCCAAGGCCCACAGACAAAACAGGTGTGTCAATTTCATAGGTAAATTCATTCCCAATCTGACAGCAAAGACATCATGCATACGGGAGCGTCTGCACAGAGATTGTGAGTTTGACTGGACAATGAAGCATGAGCATGAGTGGCAAAAACTCAAGAACACACTGACCACAGCACCTGTGTTGTCATTTTATGATCACACAAAGAGGATAAAACTGTCTACAGATGCCTCCAAAGATGGTATTGGTGCCATTCTACTCCAGGCTGAGGATGAGCACTGGAAAATAGTAGCCTATGCATCTAGGGCTATGACAAAAGCCGAATGCCGATATGCTCAGATCGAAAAAGAATGTTTGGGACTGGCATATGGTTTGGAGCGGTTTCATAGCAATGTGTATGGCCTGCCATCTTTCACAGTTGAGACTGAAACTGTTGAATCTGAATGAAATGTCTCCACGGATTCAGCGTCTAATGATGAAGATGCAAAGGTATGATTTTGAACTGCTGATGCCCTATCCAGAGCAACTACAGGCAACAGTGTGAGTGCAACTGATGAGGACGACCAGCTGGTTCATGTCCACGATTTTACCATGTCAGAGGTGAGCTCAGTGCTGTGGATGGTCTGCTGTTAAAAAAAGACAGTATTGTCATTCCACAGACTTTGAGAATGGACATGTTGCACAGGATACATGAAGGCCATCTCGGCATTGAAAAGTGAAAAAGGAGGGCGAGAGAGTCGGTTTTCTGGCCTGGAATTAACAAAGACATTGAAACACTAATAAGTAAATGTCAAACATTCCAGAAACACAGGAACAAGCAGAACAAAGAGCCTATGATGGTAGCTGATGTGCCAACAGCACCATGGCATAAAGTAGGAATAAACTTGCCTGAGATGGCTCTACTAGCAAACACAACATCAACCTGTGTAATAACACATGCAAAATCTATCTTCGCCAGGCATGGCATTCCACACACTGTGGTGAGTAACAATGGCCCCTGCTTCAGCAGCAAAGAATGGCAAAAGTTTGCAGGGACATGATTTCAAACATGTGACAGTGCACAGTCAAATGGATAAGCTGAAAAAGGAGTTCACATTTTTAAGCAACTCCTAAAAAAAGCAGCTGACAGCGACTCGGATCTGTATCTGGCTCAGTTGAGCTACAGAGCATCACCTTCAGTGCGGTCTATCACCAGCTGAACTGCTGATGAAGAGGAAACTCAAAACAACCAAACGACAAAATAAAGCAAAAGAATTCCTCAAAGATTATAAACACAAGCTACAACAGCAGAAAATGATACAAAAGTCGTTCAATGACAGAAGAACCAAGTATCTTCCTTCACTGACTACCAACAACACAGTCAGGATTGAGGATGCTGATGGATGGAGTACAAAAGCAACTGTGCTGAAAGAAGTTGCTCCACGATCATACACTGTGAGAACTAATGATGGACAAATCCTCAGACACAATCATCACAGTCTGTTAAAAACTCCTCAAGGGACTGTTGGTGAGCTCAGTGTAACCTGTAGTGAATCTCAGGAAATACCCACACCTGCTATGGACTGTAACCCTGACTCTTACACACCTCCTCCAAGTGAACCTGAGTTAAGAAGATCCACAAGGGAAATCAGAAAGCCTGATAGACTGAACTTAGCTCCTTTTTCCTTGGAAACAAGCTGTCTGTGCATGGTGTCCAACCAGATCTAAACAAAATACATGCAATACAAAACATGCCAAGGCCCACAGACAAAACAGGTGTGCTACGCATCATTGGGATGGTCAATTTCATAGGTAAATTCATTCCCAATCTGACAGCAAAGACATCATGCATACGGGAGCGTCTGCACAGAGATTGTGAGTTTGAATGGACAATGAAGCATGAGCATGAGTGGCAAAAACTCAAGAACACACTGACCACAGCACCTGTGTTGTCATTTTATGATCACACAAAGAGGATAAAACTGTCTACAGATGCCTCCAAAGATGGTATTGGTGCCATTCTACTCCAGGCTGAGGGTGAGCACTGGAAAATAGTAGCCTATGCATCTAGGGCTATGACAAAAGCAGAATGCCGATATGCTCAGATCGAAAAAGAATGTTTGGGACTGGCATATGGTTTGGAGCGGTTTCATAGCAATGTGTATGGCCTGCCATCTTTCACAGTTGAGACTGAAACTGTTGAATCTGAATGAAATGTCTCCACGGATTCAGCGTCTAATGATGAAGATGCAAAGGTATGATTTTGAACTGCTGATGCCCTATCCAGAGCAACTACAGGCAACAGTGTGAGTGCAACTGATGAGGACGACCAGCTGGTTCATGTCCACGATTTTACCATGTCAGAGGTGAGCTCAGTGCTGTGGATGGTCTGCTGTTAAAAAAAGACAGTATTGTCATTCCACAGACTTTGAGAATGGACATGTTGCACAGGATACATGAAGGCCATCTCGGCATTGAAAAGTGCAAAAGGAGGGCGAGAGAGTCGGTTTTCTGGCCTGGAATTAACAAAGACATTGAAACACTAATAAGTAAATGTCAAACATTCCAGAAACACAGGAACAAGCAGAACAAAGAGCCTATGATGGTAGCTGATGTGCCAACAGCACCATGGCATAAAGTAGGAATAAACTTGCCTGAGATGGCTCTACTAGCAAACACAACATCAACCTGTGTAATAACACATGCAAAATCTATCTTCGCCAGGCATGGCATTCCACACACTGTGGTGAGTAACAATGGCCTCTGCTTCAGCAGCAAAGAATGGCAAAAGTTTGCAGGGACATGATTTCAAACATGTGACAGTGCACAGTCAAATGGCCAAGCTGAAAAAGGAGTTCACATTTTCAAGCAACTCCTAAAAAAAGCAGCTGACAGCGACTCGGATCTGTATCTGGCTCAGTTGAGCTACAGAGCATCACCTTCAGTGCGGTCTATCACCAGCTGAACTGCTGATGAAGAGGAAACTCAAAACAACCAAACGACAAAATAAAGCAAAAGAATTCCTCAAAGATTATAAACACAAGCTACAACAGCAGAAAATGATACAAAAGTCGTTCAATGACAGAAGAACCAAGTATCTTCCTTCACTGACTACCAACAACACAGTCAGGATTGAGGATGCTGATGGATGGAGTACAAAAGCAACTGTGCTGAAAGAAGTTGCTCCACGATCATACACTGTGAGAACTAATGATGGACAAATCCTCAGACACAATCATCACAGTCTGTTAAAAACTCCTCAAGGGACTGTTGGTGAGCTCAGTGTAACCTGTAGTGAATCTCAGGAAATACCCACACCTGCTATGGACTGTAACCCTGACTCTCACACACCTCCTCCAAGTGAACCTGAGTTAAGAAGATCCACAAGGGAAATCAGAAAGCCTGATAGACTGAACTTATAAACAAAGAGAATTCAATAGACATGTTGAACAAAATGTATATTGGTGGATGTTGTGAATGTATTCTGACTGGTCTAGTGTTGGTCTAGGTTTGGGTTATGTAATCTGATATACTGTTTATATTGCATTTGTGTAGCAGAGTTATGCTGACAGAGAAATGGTTAAAATAACTGTCATAGCCAATGTGATGTTAATACATTTAGCTTTAGAAAAAGGGGGATGTTATGATTGGATGCTATTACATGTTTGACCGCTAGGTGGCATTACTGGTTTGGTAATTAACGTACGATATCAGATAAAAGGATATAAGAAGAAAGCACTACAACACATGCACGATGTTAAGATGATGTGATTAAAAAGTAAAATTACTGGTTAACAACACGGCCTCATCCTTCAAACACGAATATGACACAAAGAATCTGAGGTTGTACATGTGGTGTGTGGCTGTTTGAGGAATAAAATGCAGGTGAGGATGTGGGAGGAAATGAGGGAATTAAAAAACAGGTGTGAAGATGTGTAGGGCAGTCATATATAACAAAAGAGGAGGGAAAGTCTGAGGGCAGCCAGTGGATGGGATTAAAAAGGCAGTGACAGGGTCTGGAGAAAGTCTGCAAAGGCTTCGAAGAGCTTTTTTCTTTCTTTCCACTGGTAGAATCTTGTTCCTCTTTCCTTTTCAGATGGATAAAATGATTTGATGTTGTGATAAGACATTCTGTACAGTGTGACGATAAGACAGGGTGACATCGCATCACACTGCATACTGAGTATGTTGGGTGCTTTGCAGACACAAGACTAAAGGATTTCCTCCTTCATCCACTCCACTGCTCTGTTATGTAACATGTTCACAGCAGTTAGAACACTGTCTGGTGGTCTCTTGATTCAAACGGGTTGTGCTATAAACAAAATTCATCCTCATCAGTAAGGGATTGCCACCATAAAGACATTTGTCATCCCTCCTCTTCACATTCTATCAGAACAGTTATGTAACTTCAGGTCTGGGTTTAGAAACATTTGAAGGGGAGGGCAAGACTGGAGGATAGTGTTAAAGAGAGGAGATACAGTGATAAGACGTCCTGGTAACATAATGTAACAAATAAATGCCAGATAAACAACCACTGAAATAATAATAATAATAATAATAATAATAATAATAATAATAATAATAATAATATATAGTAAATAGCTGATATTTGTAACATTACTGACAAGTGAAATGCCATAGACTGGCTGGGGCTCTGGCCTTTTCACCAGTATTAGTTTGGAAGTAAATGCCGATTACTGCGGTAGTGCTGAGCAGGAGTGTGACAAAGTGATGTGCTGGCAGGTGTAAGGGGAGCATGTTGCTGAGCACCATATAAGAGAGTTTCAGGTAGGTGTAGTGTTATGTAATAAAACATAATGCTGGATTTGTGCTAACTGCAGTCTCTTAAAATAGCCATGCACCAATGTGATCAGCAGTGAGTGTGGGGATGGGGTATACATCACTGTAAGTTTTCTGCATGTGCAAAATATTCCTCTTTCCAGATTAATCATGTGATCACAGATATTTGAATAATTTTACAAAGTATAAAATGAGCCAGAGCTGATGATACATTTGTAAGATAGAAAAAGGGACATATTTTTACATATTTGTGCATAAAGGTACACACAAATATCTGTGAAACTTGCTAATTTAAAGCGTTCCAAAAAATATTCAATCAAAAGGGAACTTTACCAATTTCATGTTTACTTGTGATAAGAGGCCTTCTTCCTCGTCTTCTAGCTCTGAAAGAACTTTCTGAAGTCTGAGTAAAATTACTTCAGTTCAGCTCATGTTCAGTTCATGAACTAACTACTACTATTATGCCTTTATTCAGTGAAGCCTTCATAGTATATTTCATATATATATATATATTTTATAATATACTATACTACTACTATTGCAATACTCTATTATACTATAGTATAATAGTGTATTTTCATAGTATATTTTATAACTTTAGAAATTGTGTCCAGTGACTGATAGTAAGATAAAGCAGATGAACTAGAACAAGCAGGTAAGGAGTCAAAACAATGCATAAGCTCCAGACTCCTAAACCTGCCATGGACAGCAGCTTTGGGTTGTACATCTAAAACTGTATTAAGTGCTGAAATGTTTTGGCTCAGTGAATGCTCAGTGACTCAGACTGCCAAAAGTGGTGTATTTGAACTAGCTCCCCATCCTGGCCAAGGCCAAAACATGTCATAGTCCATAGAAGATTGTTTTTATGGAAGAAAGTAATCGTCCAGGAGGCCGATAAACCATATTATTTATTTTCAACATTATTCTGGGAAAAATTGGCTTTGGGTGTGCTGAAAAAGATTGAGTGATTTTATAACAACATTCTACAGTTAAGAAATGTCTAAACTAATACTCTTTTTCTTCTTCTTCTTAGAAATAGGTGATAGTGGGTGGGTAGGTAGTGGGGTAAAAATAAAGAGCAAAGAGAATGAGTCACTGTTCCCTCAGTCCCAGTCATGATATAAATACCTCCACATAGGCAGATATATGCATAGGATTCTCCACGCGTGGCTGACATTACATAAGCTGGAGCGTGGGAGGTGTGATGCAAGGCATGTATAATTCATCAATGTGGAACTCAACTGAAGGGTTAATCACATCAGGTTGAATTTGCTGCTTGATTCTGTGTGGACATGCGAATGAAGAATCACACTCAAGTGTTAAGTCAGTCAGTCGCTGTGGTGAGTGGAAATTGACAGATGGCCCAGAGGCTTCTCACTGCCGCAAAGAGCATATATTAAATATGACAGAAAGTCAGGAGAATGATCAGATTGTCACTTCACTTTTAATTCATTCTTAACCTGCAAGAACTGATTTTTTAGCCACACTCACCATTTATGTTGATATAGTGAACTTGTTAACAAAGGCAGTGAGGGCTTATCCACACATCCAGCAGTGACGAAGCAGCATGATCATTCATTTGGAGACCTTTGTGGTCACTTGATCAATAGAAGTGTAATAGTGATTCTGTTTTACTAGAGATCAAATTTGACAGATTTTGAACCTGAAACAAAAGGCCAAAGATGATGTTATGTTGTGGGGATAGTGGAAAACCAAAACAATAAGCTGTAGTGTGGACTGTTAGGTTGAATGTTTGTGTGACTGCTTCTCAGTTAAGGTTGTCAGGATGTGACATTCTTTAAGTATCAGACAGTATAGCCCTTATAAGATAAGATAAGATAAGATAAGATAAGATAAGATAAGATAAGATAAGATAAGATAAGATAAGATAAGATAAGATGATAAAATAGACTTTAATGGGAATTTACTTGTCACAGTAGCTCATACACACAAGGTTGATAATTAATTATTCACAAGAAAGAAATATACAGAAAAAAAAAATCATGTAGTCATGCTGGTGTTCAAGACCAAGACTGAGGCTCAAGTTGAATCTTTTAGTAGTCTGGAGCTGATACATGCCCTACCTTGCCTTAATCTTCCTTAACTACTTCCTCACCTGGTCAACTGTTATTGAGAGGCCGGTGGTGGTCCCTGTTGATGAGTGTAGTGAAGAGCAGTAGTAAGAGGTTGTGTTGATGTCCTGGATGCCCTGTGGATGGAGAAGGGGAATGGGAACTTTCAATGGTCATAAAGAGTCTGGTTGAGACACTGACTGGTCTATACTGTGTCAGGTATGCATTGAACTGTACTTAAAATTTTAGTGGAGATATAAAAGTTTCTAAAGATATCAAATATATGAATCTGCATTTTGGGGGAACAAGACACATATTTTAATTTGATGGAACTGTTTAGCCATTCAAATATTGAATTAGTATTAACATCATGTAGCTTTAATAAAGAGATGACACAGGCTCAGAAAGTGTTTATGTTTTATTTATATCCCTTATAAAGCTTCTTTGTAGTCTTTAGGTATTTTGGATTATTTCATTTTTGTAAGTCTTTGCAAATAAAATGATTTTTATAACCTAAAGGACTGAGAATAATCTCTTTATAAATATTACAACTAAAGTTTTTGGGGTCAGACATACAATGATTTGTGTTCATATGAATTCAGAAAGTAGGTCTAGGAAATTTCTGTAGCAGTGGAGCAGTTGTATCAGGAGAGCAGTAAAGATTTGAGAGAGTAGTTTTGGGGATCTGCCCCTGCCTATCTCAGCGTATTAATCTGCCTATCCCTGCCTATCTCAGCGTATTAATCAAGGCTCACGTCCCGACCAGGGCGTTACGCTCAGCTCATACAAACCGTCCAGTTGTACCATCACCTCTCACAAAGCGAGGTCACTCTAAACTCTTCTCTGTGGTCGTCCCCAAATGGTGGAATGACCTACCAACGGCTACAAGAACTGCAACATCCCTTTCTACCTTTAAAAACTTCTAAAAACCCTTCTGTTTCGAGAATGCTTCCCTGCCTAACAAAACTAACAAACTACTACTCCCCAAACTACCCTTTTCAGCTTATGTCCTCCTCTGTAAGTCGCTTTGGATAAAAGCGTCTGCTAAATGCAATGTAATGTAATGTAATGTAATTGGGAACCCTGATTTTGATTCTGATTGCAGCTAATATACTTAAAGTACTTCAAATCTCATGTTTCCACTCCATGGGGCTCAGATTTGAGGGACTGATTCCCACTGAAGACTGCAGAAGTGAAAGAAGTGTTCCTGAAAAAAGTATCTGATCTGATATTCAGAAGAAACTCTGAATGAAACGTTTTTTTTATAGTTGCAATATTCTGAAATATTTTTATACTACGTCAAGCATTCTGTGTGACCCTGACAAAAAATAATAGCTTCTTTCACACACTGGTTTATTTGGGGAAACACTGTATTTCACATGACATGAAAAACAAAAGTTTAATTTTCTCATCTTTGTCAGATAATAGTGTGGAAACCAAAACAAATGGGTTTAACCCAACCAACCAGTCAAAAGCCAACAAAATGATTCATTCAACAGACACAAAAACAAGGCAGGAGCAAACACTTAACATTTTAACCACGACAAGTTTTCAATTCTGAATTTGACTTCTTAGGAAAGTGGCTTGTTTTCTTTCTTGCAGAGAGCTGGTAGATTGATACAACTCTGATCTCTGTACATTAAATATGAAGGCAAATGAGTTCCTGGACTAACTTGTTAATTAACAGGCATGGGGACTAATGTATTACACCTAGTTACATTATTAGGATACAAAAAAAGTAATTTGGTACAATATTCAATTGTCTTCTAGAATATGTAAATATCTTCTTATTGATATTGCTTTTGACTTTATTTGGTGTTGAAGTGATCCAAAATAAAAAAAACTAATCGAGTTACATTATTTTAGCGTTGTAATACTTAATTTCAAGTACTGACATTTAGGTAACTGATAATTGTACATTTTGAAAGTAACTCTGTTAATTACTGAGCTTTATAAATGTTGGTATGCAGATGTTATTACCTTTAGACAAAGCCAAGCTAGCCGTTTTCACCTGTTTCCAGTGTTTATGCTAAGCTAAGCTAAGCTAACTGTTTCCTTGACCTAGCTTTTAAATAGGCATTGGTAGTGTTGTATAAATCTTTATAAATAAATAAGTGTATTCTTGGTTGAGACAAACTGATTACTGATACTTAAAGTGTAAATATCCAGAAGCGCTTCAGACTTTATGGTTTATCGTGACCCACCTACTTACTGTGTGAGTGCCTTCACTTCAGAGCGAGAGTTTGAACTCATCCAATAAAGTACTTTAGATATGACTTGTTTACAACCTGTCTAATTGTCTCAGTGAGGACGTTTCGACCATTGTCGCCGAGCTTACACATCTCAGCAGTGTGGATTTGAGGTGAAAAGCAACACACAAGGGAGATGTCCAAGTCCAGCACCAAACATTCACATTCCAGAACAATGAATGGAAATCACTAAACTGGAGGTTCCCCTAACACACTGGTCTCTCTGCTTTAGGCGGTCCACTGGGCCCATGCTTACAGGGACAGCAGTGGGTTATTAAATGTTGTGTGTGAGCCATAAATCAGCAGATAAAGTACCAGAGGAGCTGCATCCAGCTTCTCCTCTCCTCTCCAACTAATGCAGCATTTTCCCAAGCAAACCAAGTGTGTTTCTCTGTTTCCTGCTCTCTTTATTTTCCAGTGAACAAAAGTAGCAAGTCTAAAAGTAGCAACAATACAGCTGACATGATTTTTTTTCCTTCTGTTTTTTTTCTCTTCTCTCCGCAAATGTTTTCCAGGCATTTAGAGAGCAAACATACCATGAAGACTCTCATTTAAAGGATGGGACTGAACTTTCAGATACTTGCTTGTTGTGTCAATTTTTGATATGACACAGCAATGTTACTCTTACTCTTACACGCTTCTCTGCGCCTCCATTAGAGCAGTTGCCCACCCAGTACTTCAGTATAGAGACTGTGTCTGTCCCCCGTCCACCTACATTATTTAAACATAAAACAAACAGAAGAGGAGTTCATCATAATAACTTAATAAAAATTAAATCAACATCTCCTCTTTGTCATCTAAAGCTGTCTTAGTCAATGAATTAATATCTGATTATAATATTGATTTGTTCTGTCTCACTGAAACCTGGCTGCAGGAGGATGAATATGTTAGCTTAAATGAATCCACTCCTCCCAGTCATTATAATACTAATGTTCCTCGAAGTACTGGTCTAGGTGGTGGAGTTGGAGCTATATTTGACTCAAGTCTATTAATTAATCCTAAACCTAAACTAAATTATACTTCATTTGAAAGCCTTGTTCTTAGCCTCACTCACCCAACCTGGAAAACATCGCAGCCAATTTTATTTATTACAGTGTATCGAGCTCCATGTACTTATTCAGAATTTTTTTATTAATTTGCATCAGGCTTGATCCTTAAAACAGATAAAGTAACTAGAAAATGTCTAAAGAAATTTTGAGTGTGCCTGACTCTGGCCCCATCGTCCCCATGCATTATTACTGCTCAGAAAATTCAGTACTAGAAAATTCCCGCAAAAATTTTGAGACTGACGAGTGGGCTGTTGCTGGGGGTCTGTATTCAAAAAGCACACCTCAAATACTAATTTTTAACATGTTTATTTAGACACAGGAGCTTACGCACTAGCAATTAGCATTAGTATGTTATCATTAGCTTGTTGGCATTAGCATGTTATCCTTAGCATGTTAGCGCTGATGCGCTGCCAAATAACATTAGCATGTTAACATTAGCATGTTAAAGCTGATACGCTAGCAATTACCATTAGCATGTTACCATTAGCATGTTAACGTTGATGCGCTAGCAGTTAGCATTAGCATATTAACATTAGCATGTTAGCATTAGCATGTTAGCGCTGATGCGCTAGCGATTAGCATTAAATCAAATCTAATCAATTTTATTTGTATAGCCCAAAGTCACAAAGTACATTTGCCTCGGAGGGCTTTACAATCTGTACAGGGAGTGACAATCTCTGTCCTAAGACCCTCGGTTCGAGTGAGGAAAAACTTGCCCACAAAAAACCTTTAACAGGGAAAAAATGTGGAAGAAACCTCAGGAAGAGCCACAGAGGAGGGATCCCTCTCCCAGGACGGACTGACATGCAGTGAATGTCACGTGTACAGAACAAATCAACACAAACATATTGTACAATTACAATAACTGACAATAACACGACCCACGAGAACCTGCTGGACGACAGAGCACAGAAACTCTGGGGAAGTTTGGTTAGTAACATGCATTAATGAGACATGTATCTCCACAGATGGTGAGAGGAAGAGGGAGAGAGGGGGAGAGAGAGAGAGAAAGAGGGAGAGAGGGAGAAGGGAAGGAGAGTCCCCCGGCCGTCTAATCCTAGGGCAGCATAACTAAGGGACCTGAGCCAGCCCTTACTATAAGCTTTATCAAAAAGGAAAGTGTTACGGCTGCCGCCGTTTCGCCCCTCGCATATGTGTGTACAGTGTTTTCTTCAATAGGTAAATGCAGGTGTGCGGTTGCCGTACGTTGGTTGGCCCCAAACTGGAGGAGGCGGGAACAACATTTTTGTCAGCTGCAGGGCCAGGATTGGTGCAGCACCTTTCCCACGCCGCCAATGACAGCGCCCCGCAGCAGCATCACCGGGCATTTAAACGGCAGCCGCCCGAGCATCGTGGCGGCTTCACTCGTGTTGTGTATTTGTGAGCTTGCCTCGTATGTATCTACTGATACTCGTTTGTTTGTGGTTTGACTTATCTGATGATACTAGTTCCTTTGTTTGTCTTTTGTAACTGGAGGTTTGTGTTTGGTTTATTGGGACTGGGCAGGGTTTAGTTTTGATTTACACTGATTATTTATGAGGAAGTTTTCTGTTAGATTCACTAGATAAGGGGTGCTGTTTTTGACATTTTTTGTTATTGATAACGATAGGTTAACTAGTGAGGTTTTTGTTTATAGTTTTCTTCTGTGGTAGTAAGGTATAGGCTCTGTTAGAGTTCTCTTTTTGTTATATTTGTTTGTTATTTTAAACAGCACTAGTGTGCCCTTTTGTTCCCTTTTCCCTCACCTCCTTTTGTTATATTAAGAACAATAAACTGACAAATCTAGAGCTAATGTCAATTTTCTCATTATTTCTTATCTCATCTAATGTTACGGCTCACCTACCGAGCCGGGTCGTAACATAAATGGGGGCTCGTCCGGGATAAGAAATAGTTGTGAATTGATACTGCAACAGGTTTTGTTTTTGTTTGGTTAATTGTGAACTGTCCTCGTTAGTGAGTGCTGTTGGCGGCTGAGCACCATGGCAGGAAAATTTAGTTTGGAAGAGTTTATACTGCATCCTACAATTGAACAAGTACATGGCTGTAGGAAGGATGAATTGGTGGGGATAGCTGTTCACTTCAACATCCCTATTACCAAAGCCATGTTGAAAAAAGAAATTAAACAGCGACTGTTGAGTGGATTGGGGGAATAGGGAGTGATGGCCTTGGCTGAGCAGGTGAAGTCTGTGTCTCATCCCGGTGCTTCTGCAGAAGCAGAGAGTGAACCCCGTACTGGAACTCCCTCCGATGCTGGGCAAGTCTATCAGGCAGGTGAGCGGGGGAAAACACCGTTCACCCTGCCTAGGTATGATCCTTCCCCACAGAGCAGCCCGGGTATCAGTGCGGCCCGGCTTAAAGTCCGCCTAGCTCGGCTACAGCTGGAAGCTCGTGAGCGGGAGACACAATCCCAGCTCCAGCTCCAGCTCCAGCTGGAGATTCGGAAAGCCGAACTCCAGGCTGAGACTGACAGGGCGGTGAGACTGCGACAGCTCAAGCTCGATGTCACAATCCACTCCGGTCCCCTGTCTGTTTTTCCCTCTAACTTCACCCAGTAACTTTCCACTCACCTGTCAGCCCCGCCTCCTCATCAGTCACCATGGTTTCTCCCGCCTTCCACACCTGCTCCTCATCAGCAATCAACCCTGTATTTAAGCACCAACCTCCAGACACTCTTTGCCAGATTGTTCTCCATGCTCACGCAAGACTTTCCAGCACTCTTCTCCGGACTGATCTCCTGCTGCCGACTCTGCCTGCCTTGGACTAACCTGTTTGCTGTACTCCCGGTAACCGACCCTGCCTTCCGTCTTCGACCACGAGCTTCTGATCCCTCTGGAATCTGCCAGCTGGTATCGGCCCAGCTACTGGTGGCTTGCTCCTGAGAGACTGTTTCCTGCGTGTGCTGCATTTGGGTCCTACTCAAGCTCGTTTCACTCGATGCTTCTGACGCGGGGCGGAGCGCCCATAGTGCATCAGGTATGTTACCCCCTTCCACCACTTCCACCCGTTCACCTAGTATAACATTTGACATTAGTAAGCATGTGGCTTTGGTACCTGCACTCAAAAAAAGCAACTTGGTGGGTTGTTACAATAACTCAAGTGTAACACGTATTATCTAAGCAATAATTTAATGTTTCCAAGATGTACATGTTTCATTCATGTTGGCTTTACATGAAATCGAACAATTCAACATTCATTAGATTTGTTCATGTCGCCATAAAGTGAAGCAATCGCGTTTGTATCTATGGTTTGTAACAGTAGGCGGGAAAAGCCAAGGAAACATCGCGATAGACCGTGAGATTTCACTATCACGGTACATCGGAAAAGATAACCCATGCTGGTGTCTGGATCGTGGAAAGAAAGGTAAGCAGGACTCCATTACCATCTATCTAAATGCAAATTAAATATTATGCTTTAATGTCATTAGGACTTAGTACATTATTTTTATTTTTTATTTTTATTGCTAGTTGGTTATATGTGTTACTTAAAGTTATTAAAAACCCGACCGTCACCATGAGCACGTGTCTCTTCGCTAGCATGGCGAGTGGTTATGATTAACTATAAATAGGAAAGCTCATTAAAAGGTATAATAATTGTTTGAATAGCGGTAAGTGCGGCGCAATTGTGTGTAGATTAAGTGTATTCTACAATTCAGCATGATTTTTGCGTCTCTTTTCCGTCTATTGCCGCGCAGCCGTCACAATACAGGCGAGTTAGCGGTGTTTCACTTTTAACAGGGACCGTGTTAACTGGTGACTTCCAGCTGAATGTTCCCGTGGTTGTCATGGTGATGGCAGCTGTTGAAAACGCGAATATATAGTTATCCTACTAAAATACTATAAATTATCTTAAATTAAATGTTCCACACGGCACATGCAATTGTCCGGTCGTGTTTGTCCTGAATTTAATTATTTGGTGTATATTTTTTAAAAAGGCGTTTACATTTCTACACCTGTGTTTGTGAAATGAGCAACCACGACACATTTGGATGAAAGTCACCAGTTAACACGGTCACTCGTTAAACCGAAACACCGCCTAATCACAATTGTGCACAATTTGCGTCGGGTCTTAGGCGTTTAGAGTTAAAGCTGGAGCAGCTAAAGCTAAATCGAAGGAGTAAAAGTTTGAATTTGTAAAATGGGGATTAAATTAGTGGAAGTGGAACAACTCGTAGTGGCAGTCACAGAGACGTGGTCCGGTCGGTTCGCCTGAGCCAGGTCGTCACGCTTGAAGCTTCACACCAGAGGAGAAAACACAGAGCCGGTCGTATCGTTTATTTTGCGGTAAAACGTCCCATATGTTGGCTCGACCATACGATGGTGTGTCCCTGTAATTGTGTGTAGGTGTGTTTCAATGCCTTAAAACCTGTTTATACTTCTGCGTACGTAGCTACGCCGTAGACGCGACGCAGAGCTTGTGCGTTTGAAGTTCTGCGCTGAGGGAGCGCGTTGATCGGCAGAATCAATGCTTCCTCTCTACAGTGACAACCTTTTCTTGTAGCGGACTTTTTTTTACTCCTTCAACCGGGATGTAGCGCGCGTGTTTGTAGCTCATTGATCTCTCAAAGAGAAAATGATTTTATTGCAAATGTTGAAGCGGAAGCGAGAGAGAAGCCGTTCGCGGAGGCGACTGTAGTCAACCACGGCTGAACTGACCAATCACAGCCCCGGAGGTTCGCATCCACTGTCTACCTGGGTCGAAGAAGAAGGAAGGATGGATGGAAAAATGTGGAAGAGGGGAACAGATTGAGTCATGGGAGGGAAGGAGTTAAGGATGGAGGGAAATAAGGGCGCTCAGAAAAGTGAAAGTGGAAGGAAAGGAGAGCGAGAGGAGGAGGGATAAAGCAAGACAAGGAAAGAAGAACCAGGAAGGTTAAATGTTGAATGGTTATTTGGTCTTCTCACTGCTCTATTTAAGTTCATGGTTAAAACTTCCATCGCCTTATTTTTCTCTTTCCACAGATTGTGAAATGGCTGCCCCGGTGAAACTAAGAATCATCCTTGGAGAAAACAATTCCCAGAGATTGATTCTTCCAGATGGGATTCCTGAGTCTGTCAGTGAACTCTCACAGCAAATAAAGAGACGGTGTGGAATAGAGGGGCTTTTCAGGCTTCAGTTTATGGACATGGAATTTGGGAATGAATTTACTCAGGCGCGCAGATAGGTTTGAAAAACTGGGGGGGACGAAGCTGCCCCCGAATGCTCCCCCCCGGGACGGAGATTTTCTCGTGCACCCCTGGATGCGCCGTGCGCCCTGATGAGTCTGTCCGGCTCCCCCTCTACCTCGTCCACCCCCCGCCCACGGGGGCGCCCGCTCCGCTGTCTTAATGAGCGGTATCGAAAATTCGCGAGGTTGTTGTCGGGCGCTCGTGGCGCCCCCCACGAAATGGCGCCCCGGGCAGCTGCCCTGTCCGCCCGTACCTAAAACCGCTACTGGCACACAGCTCAGTAAACCAAATATTATGTTAATTCATATTTTGGTTTCCTCGTGATGCTTAAATCAGAAGATTTGAAGAAGACAAAGTTTAAAAAAAAAAAAACAAACAAAAAAAACGTTAAGCTACATAAAAGTGGGTGGGATGGATCTACGGTCATTCAAAAGTGGGTGTGTCATGACACACCTGACCGACCCACTATCTGCGCCCCTGAATTTACTAACTTGTTGTCAATATCGGATGTCCAGGACAAAGGAACCATTAAGGTCATCTTTATTTCAGATGCACTTGTTCAGCCTGGTGGTTTAGCACCTCCTCCCTCCCCAGTTTCTCTTATGACTCCTCTCTTTCATTTGACACCGACATCCTGTCTTTTCCGGAGTCCTCCTCTTCAAGATCTTCTGCATGGCCTGTGCTATTCCAGGTTCCCAGGTTCTCCTATGCTACAGCTGGACAGGGCCAATGCTGCTTTCAAAGCAACCTGAACTTTGTTGAATCCTGACACAAAACTAAAATCAGCCATTCTTAATGGCTTAGCTGAAAAGATCATCACGTACAAAGTGTACCCCTCTGACTCAGAGTTTGAAAATGTAGCAGAAGCTCTTATATTAAAGCATCCATGTCTGAAAGAGCCAGGTTCTGTCTCTGGATATAGCGGATGGAAGACAAGTTTGAAGTATAAACTTGGTAACTACAGAACAAAGCTCAGAGAGCTTGGGTGCCCAGAAGTTACAGTGAATGCCCTAAAACAAAAACCTCATGGCAAGTACAGTCCGGCCTATGCTGTTAAGAAGCCGAAAAAAGCAGAAGTGAATTACTGCCCAGTCTATCCAACTGGTGAAACCACACAGACTCTAGAAATGATAAGAGTGGCCCTCCTGTCAGAAGTACAGAAAAGAAATAATGACGACAAGGTGGCGATGATGATGGACAAGACCTTAGCCCTCAGAAGGGAAGAGGTAGTTCGAGAGGCACCCATGATCGCCAACTTCAAAACAAGGTGGCCAGCTCTCTTCCATGTGCAAGAGGTAAGTGAATGAATTGATTAGAATTTTAAGCTTGACTTTTTTTGTTTTTGTATTGTAATTGTACTGTAGGTGAGTTCCGAATTTAAGAGAATCACAACACTGCATCTGCAGTCCAAGTTCTTCTCTGAGCTGGATGCACATTCTGCAATTCTACTAAAGGCGTATTCCAAAAAAGGTGGTGTTGAAGGGAAAAAAATCAAGAGCATCATGGTACCCATAACCCAGGTATGGAAACAATATAAAAGAGAAAATGTTCTCCTTGTACTGCTGTCATACTTTTCAACTTCACTGAAAATCTATTGTGGAAATGGCTAATGTTCTGGAAATAGTATACATACTCAAATAAATTACTGTACACTATTATAGACTTACCTGATTATATAAAATGTATGAACTTGCTTCAGTTTGAAGTTGTACATATTATACACAATGCCAGACTATTCCAAAAGTTGTCTAAGCTGGGTGAAACATGCTCTGTTGGTAGGTTAAAATGATGTTCCTAATGTTGAATTTTTTTTTTCTATATTTTCTCTGATCTGCAAACTTAGACGGACAGTGTTGACGTCAGACGAGAATGCGTCCTCAAAGGTCTGTGTCTACTTGAATGAAGATCCGGAGAAGCTGGTGAAGGAATACATGGTATGTTAATTAACTTTTTGTTTTCTAAGGTTTTGATCAGTTGAAAGAGATGGTGTTTCCTTTGGGTTCCAATCAGCAGTAAAATTGGAAAAGATAAGGTTTTAAAAATCTCTTTAAAATCTCCCTACTTGCTGACAGCATTACATTTGTAAACTAACCAGGTGTCTACTTATAAATCAATGTCCAATTAGAAAAACTATTTATTAGGCCAACTGGTACATACATAAGTTCTACCTATTAAATCAGCCTCCTTTTAGTTTTTCTGGAAACTTATACAGTTTGTGGGAAACACTGGTCATTTGTGAATATAGGTAATACTATAAAAAAAAAAGGATCTAATATACATCAGTGCCCTTTCTAAATTGTTTTCGCACAGACAGCTGATGAAAGCAGTGGATCAACCATGGCAAAGACTGTCTTTGGAATCTTCGTCATGCGACATGAAGGAGCTGAGCCCAGTGATGCCCCCGAGGATGTTGGAATCATTCTGGAAGGTGTGGAAGTACTCAACAACTTGGGAAGTGTTCCTTTTGCTGTGGCGATGTTGCTTGCTCTTGTATATGCCCTAAACCTGAGCTACCCTCCAGAGCTGAAATATACATTTGAAGCATTGCAGAAGTTCATAATGGAACTAGATGACAGCAGACTATCCAGAAAAGTACAAGCTCTCAAAACATATCTTTGCCGTTAGTAAAGTAATGGAGAATCATTGTCAGAAATTGACAGAGGGGGTTTGGATCTCTAATAATTGGTTACATTTAAAGGAGTGGGACACTTAAGTTTTATTATCACTTTTCAGTTACATTTTGAACTGGTTTTCTTTATTGTAAAGGACTATCTGAGACTGCCCACTGAGAACTCAAAAGCAGGTTGAAAAAATGCCTCTCAAGATGGTATAGATACATTCTATAGACTGCCGTTTTATTTTATTTTTTATTAAATGGTTAAGTATCAAGTACCTGTTTGGTTGGCACTTTCAAAAATAAATGGTGTTCTGTATTATTTTATCAGTCAGAAAAAAGAAACTGAAAATTTTGTTTTGTTATCTTGGAGGGTTTTTCATCATGGCTTTAAGGCTTTTAGGTACTGTGATTTATTCTCTTTACTCTTTCAAATATACAGAGAAGCGGTGTTTATTATTTTATAATAATTATCTTACTTTACTACTTTTTAGATAGTAAAAAGAAACCCTATTTTATTTTGTTGCTTTCGTAAAACATTCTACTATTCAGAGTTAAACTATTTTTATGGCAGCATCTACCAGTTTTTTTCAAGCTCCAGTAATCTTCACCATTTAGTTAAAATGGTGTTTTTTAGTTTGCCAGGGGGAAAAAAAAGTATTGTTGCACTGCTTGTGTAAAACATTGTTTCTCTTTGTATTATTGCCAGTTTTAAGCATTGCTAGTCTGTGACTAATTTGAAAAATACAAATGTATGGCAATGTCTACTGTTTGTCTTGTATTTCTTTATACTTTTTTTTTATTTTATTTTTTTATTGTGATTTTCTCATTGATTTAAACATTGACATTCGAACATGGACATTTTAACACATTATACCCCGGTCTGGCAAAATAAATAAATAAAAATAAATAAATAATAACAATAATAATGGTAATAATAATGTAGATGAATAATTAAATAAAACAATAATAAATTCCAATAGGATCACAGCAGTGCATAAGTTACAAAACTTGTACAATTAATCACAATTCAAGGTTGTGAGTTTCCAGAAAGTCTATATAAGGTCTCCACAAACTAGCAAAACTCTTTTTCTTTTTTACAATATATGTTAGTCTCTCCAAAGCGAGACAGGACATCAGTTCTTTTGTCCACATTCCAATAGAAGGTGCGTCCATATTTCTCCACAATAGTGCGATTATCCTCCTGGCTTGTAAGAGTCCAAAGTCAATGAGCAGTGAATGCTGCTGAGATACAACAAAGTTTTCTAGATATATTCCCAGTAAACATATTTTGGCTTGCAATGGAACTTCCCTTCCAACTATGAGCCCGATACAATGTAATACACCTTTCCAGAATTGGTGTATCTTTAAACATTCCCATAAACAATGAATTAATGTACCCTTTTCTTCTCTACATTTCACACAAATATCAGGTACATTAGGGTATATGTGATTCAATCTGCAAGGTGTAAGATAAGTGCGCATTAACCACTTATATTGTAGCAGCTTATATTTGGTATTAACCGACTGGGTCTGAGCCTTAAAACAAGCCCTTTCCCAGTCAGCTTCCTGGATATCCTCCCTTAAATCAGTTATCCATGCCCCCATCTTTTTGGAAGATGACTCCTTTGGATGTTGTAACAGTGAAAATTGTCCTCTGCCATCCATGTGGGATAGAGTCAATTTCTCAATTTTTGGTAGTGGAGGTACAGACAGTTGTTTATGCGTGGACAAAATAAAATGTTTCAGTTGGAGGTATTTAAAGAAGTGTCTTCTTGGAATATCATATTTCTCACACATATGACATCAAGCTACCTTCTGCATATAAATCCAAAATTTTTGCAGCACCTTTGTTAAACCACATCCTAAATCCACCATCTGCTCTCCCCGGTATAAAACAATTATTGCCCCATATAGGGGTAAACTGTGATAATGCTGGTGTGTCTCCGACCTGTTGGTGTGCAGAGTACCACACTGAAATGGTATTTCGAAGAAAGGGATTTTTTGTTTGTTTAACCAGTCTCTTGACACTTCCTGAATATAAATAAAGCTTGAGAGGAAGCCCTAGTGTTGACGTCTCCTCTATAGTCACCCAAGCAGGAGGAGAAGTTACTGAAAAGTAATACATTGCTGTCCTTAGCTGGGCGGCCCAGTAATACAGTTTTAGATTGGGGAGCTGAAGCCCTCCTCTTTCATATGGTAAATATAATAATTTTAGTTGTAGCCTGGCCTTTTTGTCATTCCAGATGAATTGGCTCAATATATTATTAATGTTATGAAAAAAGATTTCAGGTAAAGGGAGCGGAAGTGATTGAAATAGATATAGAAACTTTGGCAAGACCAACATTTTAATTATATTTATGCGACCAATCATAGATATAGGCATCCTGGTCCATCGATTTAGCATCTCCCTCACCCCGTCCACCAGAGGGTCATAATTTAAAGAAGCTATTTGTTTCACATCAGGACTGATTTTAACCCCCAAATATGTAAAGCCTTCTTTAGTGGCTGTGAATGGTGTATCTATAATAGGCTGCAGTCTTTCATTTTCATCCAAAAACATTAGTGCAGATTTGGAATTATTTATTTCATACCCTGATATGTTTCCAAATGTGTCTATTAAATTCGTTAATTGGGGAATACTATCTTTTAAGTTTGTTAAAAAAAAAATTATGTCATCCGCGTATAAAGCTATGCGATGCTCATATCCTCCAATAGTTATACCCGTGATGTCTTTATGGGCTCTTGTGGCCATGGCCAAGGGCTCAATAGCCAACACAAATAGCAAAGGCGATAACGGACACCCTTGTCTCGTTGATCGGTGGAGAGTAAATGGTTTAGAGACATTGTTATTGGTCAATATTTCAGCAGTTGGGTTTGTATACAAGAGCTTTATCCATCTTAAAAAATTTGCACCAATTCCAAACCGCGGGAGTACGTTAAAAAGGAAACCCCACTCGATCCTGTCAAAAGCTTGACGCGCGTCTAGGGATAACACAGCTGTATCTCTAGAGTTATGTTTTTCATACAATATGTTCAGAACACGCCGAATATTATGAAATCCATGTCTATTTTTGACAAAGCCATTTTGATCCTTGTCAACAAGATGGGGAAGATACAACTCCAGTCTTCTGGCCAAGGCCTTGCAGAGTATTTTAATGTCACACCCCATCAGACTAATAGGCCTGAAAGAGGAGCATTCGTTTGGTGGTTTGTTTGGTTTCAGGATTAAAGTTATTATCGCAAGTCTCAAGGATGGAAGGAGTATTCCCTTTATATATGATTCCTTATACATGTCCAATAATGGGACCAAAAGTTTCTCCCCAAATCTCTTGTAAAATTCAATTGGAAAGCCGTCCGGCCCTGGTGCTTTTCCGCTCTGCATACTTTGAATAGCTTCTGCTAATTCCTTCGTTGTTAGACTGCAATCCAATTCCTTTCGCTCATTTTCTGACAAAGTCTGAAACCTCAATTGATCTAGAAAAGAATTTTGACTGTGTAAATCATCTAAACGCTCTGATGTATACAAGGCCTCATAGAAATCACTAAAAACATTATTGATCTCCACTGGTTCTGAAGTCATATTGCCTGCAGGTGTCTTAATGCTGTTGATTGCTCTGTCTAATTGCTTTTTCTTAAGTCGCCAAGCCAGCAGTTTACCACATTTTTCTCCTTGATCATAGTAGGACTGTTTTAGCCACAATAAATTTTTTGCGTCTTTTTCTATAGATAATTTGTTATATTTGGCTCTCATAATTTGTAAATTCTTTGCTCTTTGTGGACTGTAATTATCATACAATTCCTGTTCCAACATTTTAATTTGGTTTTCAATTGTCTCCATTTCCATACGTTGTTGTTTCGCTTTAGATTTCGTAAAGCTAATAATTTCCCCCCTGATATATGCTTTGAATGCCTCCTATCTAACACAAGCATCAGTCTGGTCACGATTGATTTCAAAGTAATTGTCAATGCGTTCTTCAGCAAATTTTATAAACTTTTCATCCTGCAGTAACTCAACAGGAAATCTCCATCTCTTAGGGTTATGAATAAATGTATCTATATGTAAATTTAACGATACAGCCGCATGATCACTAATGACAATGCTATCATACCAGCATTCTTTAATTTTTGAAAGAAGTCCAAATGAGATAAAAAAATAGTCAATTCGCGAGTGGGTGCCATGTGTACTTGAATAACAGGAGTATTCAACTTTATCTGGGTGTAGTTCCCTCCATACTTCAACCAAATTCAAATCTTTACAGGACTGCAATAGTATTTTCCTTGTTTGTATATGAGTAGAATCAAGGTTAGTAGAACTGTCTTTTGTGGGGACTAAAGCGCAATTAAAATCACCACCGATAATGTACATACCTTGCAAGGTGGACAGAGTGAGGAAGAGATTCTGAAAAAATGTTGGATTATCATCATTCGGACCATAGATGCAAACCAGATTTAGTCGACATGTGGATATGTTACCTTGAATAATGATGTACCTACCATATTGATCACAAATAACATTAGTGGTTTGGAACGGTAAAGATTTATGTATAAATATAAGCACACCCCTAGCATGATTGCTGTATGGAGCACACAAGACCTGACCTGGCCATCTCTTTTGCAATCTGTCAATTTCTGTTAGTCTTAAATGTATCTCCTGCAAGAAAACTATTTGGGACTTAAGTTGTTTGATTCTGTTTAAAACTTGCTTTAATTTGGCTATTTCTCTCAGCCCCCTAACATTCCAACTAGTGATTTTTATTTTAGACATATTGGTGTTTTAGTCTTGTGAGCAAGATGCAGCTCTGTCCTGCCAGATAGATCATATAAGTAAACAAAGACACTGCTGATAGGAGCCTTTATGACATGTAAGAGAACAAACAAAACAAAAAAACAAAAACAAAAAACAAACAAACTGCCAGATAGCCCCCTTCCCACCCCCCACACTTCCCCAACTGAAGTGTTTTACGACCTGAACACTGAACATTGCTCCCGTTGTTCCCCACCTTTCGCTAATTGAATGAGGAGCACTGATCCACATTTACATGAGGAGCAGTTAATTAGTCAACGTGAGTCTTGAACCCATCACCAACCGTGCACTACACTTACAACAATCAACATAGTTTTTCCCTAGATATTCAAAATGGGACGGATTTGTCTATAAAAAAATAAAATTATAATACATTGAAATTAAATTTACTCCCTAACCCACCCCCGTCTATAGCCGCACTCCCTGTTGAGGATAGTTTGGATTGTAAAACTGTCAAGACTGTTATTCTGAGAGCGTACGAACTTGTGCCTGAAGCGTACCGGCAGAAGTTTAGAAATCACAAAAAAACTTACTAGACTTATGTTGAGTTTGCTCGAGAGAAGGGGACTCTATTTGATAAATGGTGTGCCACATGTAAAGTCAATGACTTTAATGCGTTGAGAGAGTTGGTCCTAATAGAGAACTTTAAGAAGTGTTTAGCTGAGCGCATCATAGTTTATTTAAATGAACAAAAAGTAAGCACAATGTCTGCGGCTGCTGTGTTGGCCGACGAGTATGTCTTGACCCATAAATCAGTTTTTTCCCCCGTCTCTGCTGTCTCACACCCTTACTCTCCTTACAGATCCCCTAGCCCACGTGGGCTGAAAGAGGATCGCAAATGTTTTTACTGCCATAGATCTGGACACATAATTGCCAACTGTTTGTTGTTGAAACGTAAAGAGCAACAGTCTCAAACTGAGCCGCAACCGCAAAGTGTTGGCCTGATTCAGACCGTGTCGGACACCGGCACTAAGAATGCTAGCGTTAAGAGCTGTACATCGCGTACACATAGACAGTAAATTGATAACTGGCTTCTTCCCTGTCGCTGTGTGCCCCAAACTGCCCATTAAGGATGTGGTAATGCTAATGGAAAATGATGTAGCAGGAAAAAAAGTAGCTCCTATATTAGCTTCAGTTTGCTAAATTGTTCCTAGTGTTCGTAATCTTGAGCCTGGCCAAGGTGCACCACGCTATTTCAGGGACTCGGGAAGGCCAGGCTGAGGGAATCCATTGCGTAAGTCCCTTATGGTTTTTCTGGCCCCTCCAGCCTTCTCTATCGTTCGTGTCTTCAGTCATTTGTCTGTCCGTAGTGGTGACTCCATATGTTTTTCATTTAGATGGTAGCTGAAGTACCCTGTGAAATGTCCTGGGAAAACAGTTTCAGAAAATGACTTGTTTCATGTGTGAGAAAAAAGAAAATGTTTGTCTTTAACAAAAAAAAGTGTATATTTTTTGTCTTAAGGGGAGGGGTGTTCTAATCTAATGTCTAATCTAATGTTACGGCTCACCTACTGAATTCTATTCTAGATTTAATAGGTAGCCAATGCAAGGAAGCCAAAATGGGAGAGATGTGATCTCTGCTCTTGGTTCCTGTCAGAACATGTGCAGCAGCTGAATTAACTGCAAAGTCCTAAGAGACTTATTGGAGCAGCCTGATAACAAAGAGTTACAGTAGTCAAGCCTAGAAGTAACAAATGTTTAGACTAGTTTTTCTGCATCCGCTTGAGAAACGATGCGTCTGATTTTAGCGATGTTACATACTTGGTAGAACGCAGTCCTCGAAATTTGTTATATGTGGACGTTAAAGGACAAATCCTGATCAAAAACAACTCCAAGATTCTTTACAGTGGAGCCGGAGGTGTGGATATAGATACAGCACAAACACACTAGCTATTCAAGTAATTACAATGTTTAAAGAATGTATAATGAGGCAAATGAATGTAACAGTGAGCAGTGTGCTGTAAAGATTCTTTACAGTGGAGCTGGAGGCCAGGGCAAGTCTCTAGAAAAAGAGTTTCTGAGGTGTTTTGGTCTAATTACAAGAACTTGAGTTTTGTCTGAATTTAACATCAGAAAATTGTAGGTCATCCAACTTTTTATATCCTTAAGGCATGTTTGGAGTTTAATTAATTGATAGGTTTCATCAGGCTTGATCGATAAATATAATTGGGTCTCATGACAAACTTATGGTATGCATGGAGGATTCATCATTGACGTGAACAAACTGAGAAATACGATTTAAACCAGCTTAGGGCGGTTCCTTTGATGCCAATTTGATGTTCCAGTCTCTGTAAAAGAATTTGATGGTCAGTGGTGTCAAATGCAGCACTAAGATCTAACAGGACAAGTACAGAGATGAGTCCTTTGTCTGTCATTTGTAACTTTGACTAGTGCTATGATGCACTCTAAATCCTGACTGAAAATCCTCAAATAGATTATTGTTATGGAGAAAGTCACACAGATGATTAGCTACAGCTTTCTCAAGTATCTTAGACAGAAAGGGAAGGTTTGATATCAGTCTGTAGTTGGCTAAGACCTCTGGGTCTAGAGTGGGCTTTTTAAGAAGAGGTTTAATTACAGCTACCTTAAAGGACTGTAGTACATATCCTGAAAATAAAGACAGATTAATCGTATCTAAATCTGTTGTGTAGAACTAGGTGTTGTTATCCCAATAGATACCTAAGGCACTGACGAGACACTGTGGACATGTGAGTGATGGCATCCTTTGGGTTCTCAAGTGGGCGCCCTCCTTTTTGGGTGTTTCGCTGATAGGCCCACCACACCTTCAGAGGCGTCCCAGGGTCACTCTCATCAACCATCACCCACTTAGAGCCCCAGGTCAGGTCCTTCCTCCTGCTCCACAGCCACTGGCTCCCCTTCTCAGCAGCCTTGGAGAGGTCCTTGATTGTCTGCCTGTGGGCCTTCCCTCGTACTCCCATCTCCCTGAGTAGCCTAGATGTTGAGGTGGCTATGAATCCCCTGCAGCCTACTTCCACAGGGCGTACCTTCACGTTCGAGCCTTGTTGTTGAGCGTCTGCTGCGAGATCGATGTACCTCAGCTTTTTCTGCTCATAGACATCCTCTACCGCCCCCTCCCAGGGTACCGTGAGCTCAATGATGTAGAAGGAGGACCACAGAACAAGGTCTGGACGCAGGTTGGTGGATGCAATTTCCGGTGGGAAGCACAGTTTTTTGTCCAGGTCTACCAGCATTTTCCAGTCCTGTGCTCTACCCAGCTGCCCAATGTCAGCCCTACTGGTGGTGGTGAAGCTGGCTTGGGGGGGCTGCAAGAAACCTTAGTACCTGGTTGTGTTGCCAGATGTAGCGGCCTTAGGTGAGGCTAGTCTTGCACCCCACTAAAATGTGCTTTACTGCTGGACTAGGGCAAGGAGCATGTGGTTTCGTCGCCATACCATTGGCTCAGGTTTGCAGGAGAAGGCAGAACATCGTATGCAGCTCTGATTGTGAAGCTTGCCCTGAATGCCTCCATCTCCCACAGGTCTTTCCAGGAGAGCTTTCTCTTCTCTACTCCTTCTGAAGCCATCCACTGCCCTTGCTTTGCCTGTGCCGCGATTTGTGCGCGCCTTACTGCTTCCTCTTCCCGACACACCTCTTGGACCACCAGCTTGCGCCTCTGGATTGGCCTTGCCAGTGTCTGAGTGCTGACTTTGCCTGCTCAGTTGCAGTCATTGGGGTCCACTTCCTCCCAGTAGCTAGGATGGGTGCTGCCAGAGCCACAAATGGGTCGCATGTGAACAAGAATGACTAACTAGAGGTAAAACATCCTTAAGCAGCCTGGTTGGGATGGGGTCTAAGAAACAGGTTTACAGCTTAGCTGCAGAAATTATTAGTTATTTGATGAAGGTCGATGGGAGGAAAAGAGTCTGAATAATTATCAGGTTTTACAGCTGTTTCCAAACTTGCTGTTTAAGAATTCAGATCAATACCTGTTGAGGGCAAGAGGTGATGGATTCTCCTCTGTTAATGAAGAGTAGTAGGCTGCTCTGGCATTACGGAGAGCCTTCGTGTATGTTTTGAGATTATCTTGCCAGACTAGACAAGATTATTCCAGTTTAGTGGCACACCATTCGGTTCCGGTTTACGTGCCTCTTGCTTTAAGTTACGAGTCTGCTGACTATACCATGGTGCTAACCTCCTTTGTTTGTCATCTTTTTCAGAGGTGCAATAGAGTCTAGAGTTGTCCGTAATGAGCTTGTAGTACTTCAACTAGATGATCTATTTGTGAGGGGCTAAAGGAAGCAGACAAGTCCTCTGTTACATTGAGACATGGCATTGAATTCAATGCTGAAGGAATCACGTCCTTAAATTGGGCTACAGCACTATCAGATAAACATCTGCTGTAGGAGTTTCTGCAAAAAGGCTTATAGT
Source organism: Collichthys lucidus (assembly GCA_004119915.2). Taxonomy (NCBI): domain Eukaryota; kingdom Metazoa; phylum Chordata; class Actinopteri; family Sciaenidae; genus Collichthys; species Collichthys lucidus. The sequence goes on from CM014097.1 coordinate 362,366, forward strand.
CCAGTAGTATGGTGTGGGTGCCCAAAGGGCTCCCACACTCATGTTATCCTACATCTTTATTGGTGTGGGTGCCCAAAGGGCTCCAACACTAATGTTATCCTACATCTTTATTGGTTCAAATTGTACACAAACCCTTCAACTATTAAACTCGTATTTAACTTTTAAAAAAAAATCTTTTACCGTTTTTAAACTATCAAGGCTCCAATTTGAGCAGGTTTCTACTCAAATTCTGCGTTTATAATGAGTGTGTATGTGGTTTCCTAGAGTGAGGACATCAACAGCTAGAGTGTGAAGATGACAAAACGATCAGTGAAAAAATAAAACGTTTTCGACTATGGTGGCCTCAAATGCACAGCTACAGACATGATTATACATCAAAACGTAGGATAATTTAGAGGCGGTCGCAGCGATAACACTGTTGAAGCTGTCTCTATTATAGATTTGGCTCTCTACGCGCTAATTGATCGACTACCCCCTCCCACAGCTTCATAGACTCCCATGTATTTCGAAACAGCAATATTTCTGGAAGGAGGAGGCACCACACGTGCTTGCTCTGACTCTTGAGGCCAAAGTTTATACAATTTTTGCCTGAAACTTGGCACAGACATGATCCACAAGACGAGCATTCTTCTGGTCATTCCAGATTTTGGTTTGAGGCCGCCTTCGAGGGGGATCATTCAGACATACTGTGCATTTCAGTGGGACAGACAGGCTGCATGGAGCACCTGTGTCTAATTAATCTGACCTGCAGCTCACACTGGTTGCTTGGCAACCTCAAGCATGCCTTTGACTAACTTTATTGAAGTCTGTGGCTGTGTCCGAAATCACTCCCTAACCACTATGTAGTGCACTATATAGTGACCACGCCATTTTGTAGTGGTGTCCGAATGTTTAGTGTACACTATATAGTGCACTGAATGTATCCCACAATTCACCGCGAAATGTAGTGAACATCCGATGGTCCCTAACCGAAGCAAGATATCCCATCATGCATTGCCAGAAGTTCTCTGGGCGCGGAAAGGAACATAAATATGGCAGATGGACGGGAGTCAGCAGGGGGTGTAGTTTGACGGAGGATGGTTTATTAAATTAATTAAAGAAAATGATATCTACTAATTTGACGACGTCTTGCTAGTCTTAGAAGAGCAGCGCATCTTCTCCTTTCTCTCTCCCTCTCACTATTCTAGTTCTCCTCCTGATCATCAATAATTTAATTATTGATAAAACACAAACTATTTTATTTTATATTGTCTATTTTATTACACATTTCAAAACTAGGCAAAATTGCTTTCTACGTTCATTTAAAAAAAGTGTAAAACGAACAGCATATAATTAAACATTGCAGTAGATTACACTGTAACTTTCTGTTACTAAAGAGCCAAAATATAAAAATATGCAAATATAGAAAACAAAACACAAAAATAAAACGTACAGGACAGTAATCAAAAGACTGTAATTTAATAACAATGCAGTAGTAAATGGACAAGTATTACGTGAGACGACATTAATGTGGTACGTTTTAATTATGCGACAGCAATGACGTAATTACCGGCGCCAAGAGAAGTGTCCGAACATTTCTTCTGTTAAGCTCACTATATAGTCCACTACATTTAGTTCCCTATGTAGGGAGTAGGGAGTAGGGAATGAGTGAGTGATTTCGGACACAGCCTGTGTGGTGTTCTGCGTGACGCATATGCACTTTTAAATTGAAACATGATAAAGGCACACACATACGCACCTATAATGCACAAACACATAGACACATAAAGGACATACTAAATGCAGAAGCACACAGATTACACAGCTAGGACAGTATTGAATGTTTCTCTGCCACCAGATAACATTCAGTCAGCATGTTTTCAGATTGGCCTTGACCAAAGATTAAGGAGTCGAGCACACACACACACCATGCAGGCTCATGGGAAACACATAGACAATATTACGTTCATGTGACGCTCAGAACACAGACATATGATTATAAGAAAGTACAGGACATTTGTGTCCAGATCTGGTGATTTGACTATGTAACACTGATGTAAGAATGACGTAAAAATGGGTACAAAAGGTTGTGAAAAGTTAAGTAAAGGTTCGTTCGGATTCGCAAGCAGCTGTCTCCGTGTTGTTATTTGATGGTGTTCTGGAAGGTTTTCTCCACAACACAAGCAGCTGTCTCCGTGTTGTTATTTGATGGTGTTCTGGAAGGTTTTCTCCACAACACCTGTGTATGATATCAGACTATCAAGACTACATTTTTAATGTCGGCCATTTTATCCTTGTCTCTCACAAACACAAACACATAGATAGAGAGACAGACACACCACACACAGGCAGACAGACAGGCAGATGCACACACACACACACACACACACACACACACACACACACACACACAGAACAAGCACACATGCACGCACACACACAGTTTTTCAAAATAAGAGTCCCTTCAAAATAAGAGCCCAGTAAAAAGGCAATGATGACACAGCTTGTTGTATTAATACTGAATTTTCTCTTTGAGGAACTTCATTTGAAACGTTTGTGTCAGAGGGTCAGAGGGAGAGGGACTGAGCATGCACAGCTGTCACAAGCATGCACACACACACATCATCGTGTTAAAACAATAAAAATCTGCTGATCTACGATCAATACAGGCTGAGCTGCACACCTGGACAGGTGAGTCTCAGGACAGTCTCAGGACAGTCTCTACAATCCTTTTACACTTTAAACTTCTCCCTTCTACAGACTTCATTCAAACTACACAGTTCATCAAGATCTTGTACTATTATTTTACTAAATTCTACTATTCTACAAATTATTCAACTTTTTCTACAAATATTTTCCATTTCAAATCCATTATACAAACTTCAAATCTTTATACAGACCTACAATTTAAACTACCTCTTCTTCTACTACACAGTTCAGTCAAACTACACAGTTCACCAAGATCTTGTATTATAACTATTACTCTCTACAATTTCACCTTTTCATCTAAATTTCTACAGTGTTACACAACATTGTATCACCTCATACTATTCTACTCTTTTTAACAAATTTCAACATTTTTAAGATATATCTCTTATGGCCTTTTTAAACTTTATAGTATAGAGACAGCTGAAGAGTGACAGGAATGTGAGGGGGAGAGAGAGTGTAAGAGACAGGGAAAAGACATGCAGAAAAAGGGCAGCAGGTGCACCGCTGGGGCCGGCGGCGGCAGAGGGCACCCACACTGCACTTTCCGCAGGATGCGGGAGGGCTCCCACACTATTGTTATCCAAATCTTTATTTTTATTTTTCTTCTTCCGTATATTTTTCAGCATCTAACTACTCCTACAAATGTTGTCCCACAAAAATAAAAATTATACCACTAGATTCAGCTCATTCATGCCATGGGTGCTATTACTTTTCTACATTCTACTATTAATATTCTAGAAATTATTCAACTTTTTCTGCAAATATTTTCCCTTTTAAAATGCATTACACAAACTTCAAATCATTCTACAAAACTTCTACAAACATTCTACAATTTCAAAAACTCAATTTCAACAATTTCAAAAAGACGTTTATAATGAGTGTGTATGTGGTTTCCTAGAGTGATGACATCATCAGCTAGAGTGTGAAGATGACAAAACGATTAGTAAAAAAATAAAACGTTTTCGACTATGGTGGCCTCAAATGCACAGCCACAGACATGATTATACCCTCAAACGTAGGAAAATTCGAGGTGGTCGCAGTGATAACACTGTTGAAGCTGTCTCTGTTATAGTTTTGGCTCGCTACGCACTAATTGATCAGCTAACCTCTTCTTAAAAAGCCCACTCTAGACCGAGAGGTCTTAGCCAATTACAGACCAATATCAAACCTTCACTTTGTGTCTAAGATACTTGAGAAAGCTGTAGCTAATCAACTGTGTGACTTTCTCCATAAGAACAGTTTATTTGAGGATTTTCAGTCAGGATTTAGAGTGCATCATAGCACAGAGACCGCATTAGTCAAAGTTACAAATTACCTCCTAATGGCATCGGACAAAGGACTCATCTCTGTACTTGACTTGTGAGATCTTAGTGCTGCATTTGACACCATTGACCATCAATTTTTTTACAGAGACTGGAAAATCAAATTGGCATCAAAGGAACCGCCCTAAGCTGGTTTAAATCGTATTTCTTAGATCGATCTCAGTTTGTTCACGTCAATGATGGATCCTCCATGCATACAAAAGTTTGTCATGGAGTCCCACAAGGTTCTGTACTAGGACCACTTCTATTTAGTTTATATATGCTTCCTTTAGGGAACATTATTAGGAACCACTCTATCAATTTTCATTGTTATGCTGACGACACCCAATTATATTTATCGATCAAGCCTGATGCAACTAATCAGTTAACTAAACTCCAAGCATGCCTTAAGGATATAAAAAATTGGATGACCTACTTTTTTTTTTTTAATGTTAAATTCAGACAAAACTGAAGTACTTGTAATTGGACCCAAACACCTCAGAAACTCTCTTTCTAGAGACTTAGTTATTTTAGATGGGATCACCCTGGCCTCTGTTGAGGCAATCTTAATTCACCTCCCCGAATTGTTCGATACAAGATGAGCACTCAGAAGACGTCGATTCGTTCAAAGTATTTATTCAAGTTGTAACAACAGCTGTTGGAGATCCTAGCACAGAAAATGTATCTGTTACAGCAATGAGCCAAGTAAGATCTGAAGAGTCCATGCTGCTTCAGTCTTCTTATACTCTTCTACCAACCCGTTCTCATTCCCAACGCGTAAAATACCTACGCTTTGTCACGCCCCTTGGCGTGTGATTCACACGCAAAAGGTACCCTTCCGCGTGTGTATCACACGCTCTGGGTTGTCCATTAACTCCAGTATAATCCGTTTGCGCTGGTAAAAGACGCTCGGAGCAGAGCTCCAGCTGTCCATTCACTCCAATAATAACCCGACCACAGCGATACATGACGCTGTAAGCTACAATCTGATTGGACAACCGAGGACCCTCTGCCCGGAACTGTTTTTCTCACTATGTCAAGGATTTCTTTTATTGAAATCATCAACGTTTCTTAGCACAAACACGGCAAAGTGTCACTGATAATTTAACAATAAAATAGCTTCATGTTGTGGCCCTCGGTATGTTTTTTTTCTCCTTCTAGCCTGAGAAATAAACTTTTATTCCTATGTTTTGGATAGCGGAAAGGCCTACACTACCCAGAATGCTCGACCACTGACGATTTGCGAGCTACAATCTGATTGGACAACCGAGGACCCTCTGCCCGGAACTGTTTTTCTCACTATGTCAAGGATTTGTTTTATTAAAATCATCAACGATTCTCAGCACAAACACGCCAAAGTGTCACTCATAATTCAACAATAAAATAGCTTCATGTTGTGGCCCTCGGTATGTTTTTTTTCTCCTTCTAGCCTGAGAAATAAACTTTTATTCCTATGTTTTGGATAGCGGAAAGGCCTACACTACCCAGAATGCTCGACCACCGACGATTTGTCACGCCCCTTCCACCTCTGATACGCAAAAGGTATATTCCCAGGTCTGTATAAAAAGGAGCACGAGCGCGAGCAGAAGATTAAGGTGAAGTTGAAGGTGAGGACAAAGAAGACAAAGAAGAAATAGATTCTAACGCAGGTATGTAAAAAAAAATTACTTTGAGAAAGTGAAAGTGTATGTTTTAGAAAGAGATTACCTTGATTCACAAGTCTCGCAAAGTAACAGTTTAAGGCATTTAAAAATGGCTACCGTCAGTGTGCTCGGTAGAGTAAGCTTACGACTGCACGTGGCTACTGTAGCATTAGCTCTTTAATCCACCGATGATGGATTTAATCTATTACAAACATTAAAGGAGTTGCACTTCACTAATATTGTATGCCCTGGCGCAAATAGCCTTGCATGGTGTGTAATGTTAAAAAGCAGTTTTCTACTTCTGCTAGCTCTGTACAAACCCATAATGCTAACGTTAATTGCTAACATTGTTGAACGGAGCGCAAACACTGAAAATCATTTGGATTGCTTTATTCATGTGTTTTATGTATTTCTTTGTGTCACTGAGTTCTATCAAAATCTCTTTCCTCTTTAGTTTGAATAATGAGTGATTCGGAGGATCTTGATTTGGAGGAAGCGCTTCAGGGTGCCGACGAACTCCTTCAGGATATGGAGGTAACATTATTATTTTTAAAAGTGATGTAGTTAAACACTCTTGTGTAATTTATCGTAGAGAGTAAAAGTTGACTTTGGTACATTTCTACAGCATGTCCAGCTTCTCAAACCTAATTTTTATTACTGAATATATTACTTCCGGTGAACTCCTGTGAAATTGGCTCCATTAACATTTGATAATCTTTGCTTTAATCATGGACTGTATTTTAGGTGTTGCATCTGTCTCTTGTTAATTGCATAGAATGAGGCACAGGGGAAACCTGAACCAAAACCAGTGCGATGGAAAAAACGTGACCGTCAGGGGGATGTTATTCCTCAAAGGCCTTCAACCAGTCGAAGTACTAGTGGGATGCCACGTGGTCAGTATTCATCCTTTCATATGAATTGGAGTGGATTGGACTAGTGTTCTCCCCACAGCACCTGATTGAGTGGAATGCTGTCAAATTTGAGGTGGGCAAGATATTCAAGGAGACGGGTTTTAGCTGCCCTGCCTGCACTCCAGACATGCTTGCGGTCTCAGTTGATGGAAACCGCAAGCTTTATCGCTTTAAATCAAATGCAAGGTACGTTATGATGCAAGGTACATTATGCATTGTGAACATGAATCATGATTTTTATCCTTTCAAACAACTCTCACTGTGTTGTTTCAGCACTTCAGAGCAGGGGAACTTTGAAGGTGCCTTCATTGTAAAAAAATGAGGAGGTTGCTGACTTTGTCAACTACGTCCACAGCCAGACAACTCATGTAAGTTGCCTGTCTATCTGTCTATTTTTTTATACTATAATTTTGTCACCATTAAATAAGGATGAAAACACTATGCAGACACTATTGCATACAAACATGATCCTTAGTGTAATCAGTGCTGTCCTGGGGAGATATGAGGTCTTGTGTGAACATGACTTGAGATCTTGATTCTATATGCATTTATGCTAAATAAGTTTGTCCCTGATAGGGCTTAATCATGTAATACGTCTTATGTTATAATCTTTGAATGTATAGGTCCCAGGAAAAGGGTTGTGCGGCTCTTCATCTTGGACTGCGGCAAAGGAGTCATCCAAAAAGTCAACTGGGAAATTGGATGAAGAGGGCCTGGAAATAGCAGTTTGCCGCCATGGAGTCCTCCTAGCTGCATTAAATATGTTTCGAGGGGAGATCTTTGCGTACCCTCTGTTTCTCCAGAGGAAGTTGGCAGCTAGTGTCCCAGGACATATTAAGTTCCTCTGCTCTGATGTGGCCTGTAAATATTTCCCCTATTTGGCCAAGGTGGCTCAGCAGTGCCCTGAAATGAGGAACCTCCTGTCAATGCGTCTTTTCCTCTCCGTGATGCATGCAAAGGCTCACACTTGGAAATGCGAGGTATACTGCAGCTTTTAGTTTTGGGGCAGTTTAAGTTGTTTTGTTATAACGTTGAATTCATTTAGCACTCATGTATTGTAACCTCCTTTGTATAGATCAAATGGGGAGGTGCATTTCAGGATGGAGCTGGTTCAACAATTGGAGAAGAGGTTGAACAAGTGAACAGTTTCCTGTCTAGGGCGGCCACCACAACAAAGTACATGTCTAAAGCAGGTGTGTCTGTCTTTGTCTGTGCGTGTGAGATTCTACTCAGTCTCCTGCTTATGAATAATTATTTGTTTATACTAACTGAAATGTAGCGCGAGCAGACATGCTGACCCTCCTGGCTTTAGGGTGGAACAAGAGGAAAGTGGAGCACCTGGGCCGCACTTTGAGCCAGAGATATGTAAAGGTACATTTTTCAACACTGATGTGTGCGTGCGTTCGTGTGTGTGTGTGTGTGGGGAAAAACACCAGTACTGTAAAGAAATGTATAAGTGACATTTATTAATGTGTTATTAGATCACAAGGACCCTTAAAGATCTAGAGGAGAGCCTGAATGTGACCAAAAATGGGCTCGGTGTGGATGACGACACACTGGAACTATGGGAACTGGAACTGGGGCGGCTGTGGCTCAGAGGCAGAGCGGGTCGTCCACTAATCACATGATCGGCGGTTCGATCCCCGGCTCCTCCGGTCTGCATGTCGAAGTGTCCTTGGGCAAGACACTGAACCCCAAATTGCTCCTGAAGGCTGTGCCAAGGGTGTGCGAATGTGTATGAATGGCTAGGTCCTTAAACTGATGAGCAGTTGGCACCTTGCATGGTAGCCAATGCCATCAGTGTATGAATGTGTGTGAATGGGGTGAATGAGATATGTAGTGTAGAGCGCTTTGAGTGGTCGGAAGACTAGAAAGGCGCTATATAAGTACAGTCCATTTACCATTTGATGTGCAGAAATGGGCTGAAGGTATTGTGCACTCCTATACAACAATAGTACCCACCACAGGCCCATTAATGAACTTAAGGTGGAATTAATATATCTTTGACAGTGTCAACAAAAACAAACATAAGCCTCATAAAAGCAGAATTTAGGGCAGAGTTGTTGTATTTGATTGTATCTGGATTGAAGTGGCCGATCAGCGTGTAATATAAACCTGAACACCAACATACTAGGAAGAAGTCTTATAACGAATATCTGTCAAGTCACTGGTATCAGACTCCACTGTAAGTTTATACACCTCACTGAACAACAGAATAATAATTGTAGAGTAACATTAAGCTTAATGACCAAAGAAAGTTATGTTCTCTTATAGCAATCTCATCTCTCTCTGCATCACACTTGACAATAGTTTATATTTCCTGCATTTGGTCGGTGCTAATTTCAAACCCTTTCTAGCACAAATAGTACAGCTTTTCTACAATGTTCTTGGAAAGGGACATGGAGTTATGTCTCAGCCACTTAAAAGGAGCAGTACACTTCTAACATTTCTGTGAATATTACTGTTTAATATAACTTAATATTTCCCTTGAAATTCTGCTTAAAAGACTGATTGCTGAATGTCAGTGAGTGATACGTTTTATGTACTATACTCATACTGTACTCTCACATAGAAACGGATCAAACTGATGGCAGCCTTGAAGCACTGCAGGCACGAATAGAGGAGCTTGTTGTAATCATCAGAGTCCGAAAACAAAATCTTTACCGACAAACTGGTACGTCAGTTTCCTTGAAATAGACAGTCTGATACCTTTACAGTTTGTAAATGTATATGGTACATGTGCAGCAGCTTTGTAAACCGAATAAAATCGGCTCCTTGTTTGTTTTAAGCTGGATGTGATGCATGTTCTTGCAAACAACCTGAACAGTGTGGATTCTAGTCTAAACATTATGTGACTCTTTTTTTTTTAAAATGTTATTTACAGATAGCAACAAGAGGCGCCATAGAATTCGCAAGGTCATCTTGGATGAGAAAAAACGCTTGGTGGCTGCTGTCGACGATTACAACAAGCTGGCTGAACCGTCGAGGCAAATTATGTCCAGTGATGCCCTTATTGAGACCGACTTATGGCCCTGGCAGACCACAAGTGAACGTAAGCTCTTCATATTAAAACATTTCACATGTATCCTGTTTAACCAAATACCCAGTATCTGAGCACTAGTTGGAAGTTCTGATCTTGAATCATAATGTGTTTTCCCTTCTGATGTTTAACTGTAGTTGCTGCAGACCTTAAGACAAAAAGAGAGGTCTTTGAGAAGGTGATGGCTGTGAGGCGCCTTAAAGAGGAGGAGATGTATGGGGATAATTTTGTCTCAAAAAGATTTGAATGCGTACAATATGATTTGAATGCGTACAATATGATTTGAATACATATGCATACATTTATAAATATCCAAATACAAAATACAAATATAAAAATGTGACATGCAAATAAATAAACGAATTTGTATAAATAAATGTGGATTTGTAAATATATTTTCGAGATTTGAAAATAAATGTCCTTGACTTTGTGTGTGGAGTCAGCATTTGTGGATCCATTTTTTGCTTTTGTGGATCCATTTTTTGCTTTTCTCGCGATGACTTAATTTTGAGACATTCCTACCGCTCACCCGATTCACAAATAAATGCCACCAGATTTGAATACAAATAGCGGTACACCCTTCACCGAACATCCAGCAGATGGCAGTGTTGTGCAACGGTGCAGACCAAGGTACGTTTTTTCGTTTTTGATAAAAAACGAAAAAACGCATCTGCCTCTACAGGTTAGCGGCTTGCTCTTGTAAAAAATCTTTAACATTTTCCACATTGACTTTCTTTCCCATTTCATCTTGCACCCCCCTATGCAGTCGATCTACACCTCCAAAACTAGCCGGATGGGCCGGGTTGTAATACACTCTTTTCATAACCCGTCTCACCGCCATCCCGCCTGCCTGCCTGCAACAAACTCTCAGGGTTTACTGAAAAACACACCACTCTGGATCGCTCATTTATTTCTTTTAATGATTGTATTGTAATAGGATACATCAAAGGTTAAGATACATGCAGGATAAAGATACATAAAAGTTAAGATACATACATTTTAATGATTGTATTGTAATAGGATACAACAAAGGTTAAGATACTGTTGTGGTGATTCAAACCACCCCGAATTCTGTAGACCTGATGTAGAGAAGAGAGATGTTGAATTTAAAGAAGACAAAGACAAGTACTTCAGTTTCACCTGTTGCAAGAGGGAGAACCCAGCTTTCAGTTCTTACAGACCCCGCGATCTGCACACCACCACGCCCTGCTGAGTTCTGCCGCTCTCTGGCTCCAGCAAGTTTTATTACTTCAGACAAGCAGTTACATATTTGTTATTATCTTCATACAGGTTTATCTGCTGGGCGCATCCTCCGCTCGGGTGTGTGTGTGTGTGCTCCTTTCCCAGGCCTTCCTGACCTTGGCCTAAATTCAGACGCTCTGCAACAGTTTTTAATTGGGCACACACACACACACACACACAGATCCGCCCAGGTTTGCCTCCAGACAAACTGCAAAAACACTCTGTTGATTATACAACATTCTTAAAAGCAATAGAGTAAATGATTACAGAAATTACAAAATGATTATTAGGCACTTCAGGTAATATAATCCACAATACATACAGGATAAAGATACATAAAAGATAAGGTGTACATTGGTTGCATAAAAGGAGAGTCTTTAATAGTATTTAATCATCTTTAAAACCTGAACTAACACACTGTGATCTAAACTAGTCTGAAGAATGTCGTGCAATCTTTTCAGTTCGCCTGGGATATTCACAGACGTGTTATTCTGCAAATGAAAAATCAACACATCCACAAACAAAGTGTACAGAGTGAGCAAATGACAGGGTGTTATAACAAAAGAGTCCTCTACCCAATCTTTTACGATGTTTTCAAAGGTCTCTGACAAATCAGATGCACTCGCACTCTGCACCATGACTTCCCAAGCTGTATGTCCGGTGTGAGAACGAACTATGTTCATAATGTTGCTTAGTCGTCTGATTTCAACCGGTATTGTGACAGCGTCTCTATCTGTTGAAACTCTGTTGCAAAGATCCTGTATCAGATGGGTGATGATCATCCTCTCTTCCACACAGGTTACAAGTTTTCTCCAATAATTACCCATGATTAATAAACAATCAGAAACAAGAGAACAAACTTATTCGCTTTCCCAGCCATCCACCACCAGTTTCAGTTCTCCAATTTTGAGTATGTCCTGGCCAATCAGCTCGTCGTACATGCTGCAGATGGAATCCTGAATGTTCCTCGTGGATCTGAGCTCGTGTAATAGAGTCTGTGCCACGGCTTTGACTCTGGCGTCGTCCTCTTGGAGGTTGCGTGCGGTCAGGAGACGTTGGATGGAAGGAATCAAGTGAGGGGTGAAAAGCATCTTCATTATCCCGCGAAAGTTGATCTGGTAGTAATGATCTTCCACATTTTCCAGACACGGGTGATGTTTCTGGCTTGGATGGTTGATCTGACACCCGAAGCACTGCTCGCGTCGAAACTTGTGAAGGGTGATGTTGAGCAGATAGATGACGGCTGCCTTTACGGCGTTGAAGAAAGCCAAAGACGCCACCCCGTCCATCTCGTCAGCCATGTCTTCGCTTTTTACAGGAGTGGGTGTAACCGGTGAAGGGGGAGGTGTCATTAAGTCGGGGGAGGAGGAGCGTTGAGACTCCCCGTCCATGTCCGTGTCATCTGTTTCTGTATCGGGACAGCCGTCGGATGAGAGGATCGGGGGTGCGGAGGCCGGACGTTCTCTCTGCTTCGGCGGGGTCTCGGAGGCCAGAGAAGCAGAGAGGATCGGGGGTGCAGAGGCCGAACGTTCTCTCTGCTTCGGCGGGGTCGTGGAGGCCGGAGAAGAAGAAACTGCAAGCCCGGGTAAAGCCTCAGGATTCGGAGACAGGGGGGTCCACGTGGTGGTGAGCCGTCTCTGGTTGTAGCGTCGGTTAAAATCTGCCATGTCTTTCAGTCAGGTTGAGCCAGTCGGCGGGGTTGTGCTGGTACGTCCGCTATTGTGTCTGCTTTTATGCATTGGGGCAAGGGGGTGTGGTTTCAAAAAGACAGAGTTTTTTTCACCGCCAGGACGTCATTCCATTTACGGCAGTTGGTAAACAGAGTCGTAATTTTTTCTCCAATTTCTTCCATCTTCTCCTTCCACGCAGCTCCCGGCAGATCTAGCAACGTCTTGAATACGCCACAGTCTGAATTAAAACTCTCCAAGACAAAGTGCTCCGTAGCTCCACTCTCTCCGGATGTCTGGAGAGTGGCTCGTAAGAACCAGCGACCGGAGGGATTGGTTCTCGATTGCCAGACCGCGTTGAAAGTAGCCTTGGTCTCGCCCTCCAATCTGGGCTGTTTAGCGGTTACAGCGCCTTCCTGGTCCTGGGGATGCTCGGGGTGGCTGATTAGGGCAGAGTGATTTGGAATCACCAGTCTCAGCACTGCCCAGTCATTGGAACTCAGCATCCCTACAGCAGACAGAGGCCCCACTGTTTCACCCTCATTCCTCTGATACAGCCAAAGCTCACTCGTTTCATACTTGAACACATAGCCCCAATAGCCTTGCACTCCGTACGGCTCCAAAGACCATTCCCCATGCAGAGAATCGCATGGGGGCGCTTGCAGCCGGCACAGATAGACGACGCTCTTCTTTGGAGCATCAGCCGCTCTCAATCCTGATTCTTCAAAGATTGTAACAGGCGTCTCACATATCAGAGCTGTGATGACTCTCTTCTGCTGTAAATTCTGCATTTCTTCGCTGCTCGAGTCAGAAGCATCATTGTCTCTGTCGGGAGTAGATCTTTTCAGCGGCATGATGACTTTCTTTCTTCACCAAGATGGTTTTCAGTCATTCTCAGACGCACACCCGTTTTAAAGGAATCGTGCAAAGTGTTTTCCACACCTCCTTTCTCTCATTGGTTGTTTTTACAAATTTTATTTTTTTTCTACAACATTTGGGGTCCATTTACAGAACTTTAATTCTAAAACTCCATATCAGGCAATGTATGTGTCTTTATGTGTGTGTGTGTGTGTGTGTGTGTGAGTGGGTGTGTGCGTGTGTGTGGGTGGGTGTGTGTGAGTGGGTGCATGTGTGTGTGTGCATGTGTGCGTGCGTGTGTGTGATGTCAGCACAGCTGTCAGTACAGGGGGGTGGACCGCGTGGGGGGGGGGGGCGGGGGGGGGGGGGGGGGGGGGGGGGGGGGGGTTCTAGGTAAAAGTTCAAGGTCGTAAAACTGTCAAACTGAGTTTGACGAAAGGTGTGTAGTATACTCTCTACCCTCTATCAATCATTTTGACCTGACATTTTTGCCGTGTTACCAGAGTAGCAAATACCATAGAAACAAAATTCACACTAAAGAAAACGAAACAGAACATTTCAACATCTGTAGCTCTGAACTAGGGGTTTTTAAGTCGTATGTCTCAGATAAAGTCTGATCTAATTGGATTTATGTACTCAATCCAGTTTTCCCAAATTCTTTTAAATCTGTCCTGCTCCAATCTCAAATTGAAAGTTAACTTTTCCATCACATAAATATTGTGCATTACCTCAACCCAGTCCTCAACCCTAGGTGCCTCCGTCTTAAACCATTGTCTAGTGATCGCTTTTTTGCTTGCAATCAGCATTAATCTAAACATATGTTTTTCCCCCGAACCTGCCAATTCCATGTCTAATTTCCCCAGATATAATACCTCAAAAGCCGGTGGAAGATTTACCTTCAGTATTTTATCCACACATTTCTTAAGCTCTTGCCAGTAACTACCCAAAGCGGGGCATCCCCAGAACACGTGAAAGTGGTCAGCCTTGTCAGTTCCACATAGTCTCCAAACTTTGTATCATGGTACTTTGTCTGCGTCGGTGTTCTAAAATATCTTATTATACTCTTCCACCCATATTCCCTCCAAGATAGAGAACATGTAGTCTTCCACTGTTGGTCATTAATCTCTTCCCATTCCTCCCCTAATATAGTAATATCCGCCTCCCTCTCCCATCTCTCTTTTATATACACTGTGTCTTTTCCCTTTAATTCCTCTACTCCCTTATACAATTTTGAGATCAGTTTCTTCCCTGGATTTGATTCATATGCTGAGGTAAACATCTTAATGACTTCTAATCCCGCCCCATCTGTTGTTCCCTTCATATTTTGTTCTAAATAATGTCGTAATTGCAAGTATCTAAACTGATCCTGATTCGTTAGATTGTATTGGTCTTTTACCTCTTGAAAAGTTTTAATCCCCTTCTTTCCTAAGAGCTCCCAGAATATCATGGGGGCCCCCTTCCCAGGTTTTAAACCTCTTGTCTGTTCTATTCGGGATAAACTCAGAGTCATATGCAATCCAACTCAATAGTCTGCTTTGTAATCTCAGGTCATTTTTCACTATTAAATCAAACCAAATATTCAATGAAATATTCAACCATGGGTTTGTCCCTTCTCTGATATGTTTTCTCAGCTTATTGTCTCCTATTATAGCCTGTATAGGGATCCCATCTATTGTTCAAGGTCAAGCTCAAGGTCTTTCCACCTCGCTGAGTAGGAGGGGTTGCATAAGTTCACCAATAATTTTAATTGTGCAGCTTAAAAGTAGCTCTTCAGACACGGGAGACCTTTCATTTTTGTTTTTATTTGATATTTCTTCAGATTATATTTTTATAAATTATATATTATTTATGTCCCTAAAAACAGACTATCTGAACATCGACAACATCTGCCATAAAAAAACCCACCAATCACTGCTGGATCCCCTGCTGCTTTCATGTTCAAAAACCATCTCCAGTGAAATATAGAGACTGATGAAGTGACCTCTATGTTAGCCTTTTGGTAGTGAACATGGTGCCGTATAGGTTGCCCT
Organism: Collichthys lucidus; assembly: GCA_004119915.2. Taxonomy (NCBI): domain Eukaryota; kingdom Metazoa; phylum Chordata; class Actinopteri; family Sciaenidae; genus Collichthys; species Collichthys lucidus. Next base: position 377,746 of record CM014097.1, read on the forward strand.
CTACCTCTCTACCTGTTTCTGGAAATGGTCAAATGGTTCCCTGTGTTTTTTCATGATGTAGTCAACTTTAAATCACTTAATAAAACACTGTTTCACCATTAATGTAACTTTCTGCATATTGGTGCCACTCAAAAAAAAGTCTCACACCAAGTGTCATTTGTGTTTGACAATGATGAAAGAAACCAAAACTACAGATTAAAATACTGATGTGGAACTGTTTCATAGCTAACCAACTGACAATGCTACAGCATTAGCTTGCTAATCTTTGACTCATCTGGACTGAAAGCAAAACAGAGAAACTCTTTAAATAACATTTCACAATAAATAACACAATATATTAAGAGTCAAAAACAGATAAATATTATTATATTAGAAATATTCTTAAAATTAATAAAACAACAGATTTAGTGCAAAAAAATAATTCACAAGACATTTCTTGAATTACAAAATACTATACTAGAATTGTTATATTTGAAAGCTACACCTTTGTATCTGTGATGCAGCTAGATTTACACATTACTTGCACATTAGTTTAGTAATGCCACCCTGTCCAGGTAGTTAAAGCCTTGTGTCCTCACATCCTCACTGGTAGCTCTGGCCCTGTTTTAGCACAATACATATTCTTTAGCTCCTACAGTTATACTTGCTTTAATACTTCACTTCTGCTCCAACCTGGAAAGGAATTGTTGTTGTTTTTTTTCTCCTGCTGTATTTACTGTTATTTAAGCAGACACTCAAAAGCATTGTCCCTTATTAGCACAGCCTGGCCTTCCCAACAGCAGGGATTTTTCCCTCTTAGTTAACATCACTGGAAATGTTGACACAACACCAGTCTTCTCCTAAAAAAACACTCTTCTGCGTTCGCTGGATCCAAATTACAGTCTGGTTTGACTCAACCCACATCCTACTCAGCAATGACAGCTCCAGCTCAGTGTCGTACCATGGTCTGCAGGTTTGTGTCTTCAGCTGAATGGAAATTCTGCAGGGCTGTAGTAAATTCAGTCTGTGGCAGTGACTCAATGCAGGGCAAACAAATCCTAGTTAAGAAGAAGCATGCTGGCAATGCTTTAAAATCATTTCATTTCTTTTCCTGTAGACAATATGTGGGTCACATGGGAGCAGTGAAAAAAGGGGAATTTATTTTCCCTTAAGGCCAGGCATTGTGAGCTGGATGTTGCCATGGGGTTACACGGGGCATAGAAACTGGGTTTACCTCAGCTAAGTGCTGTGTTTAAAGTTGGCATGGGACAATGTGATTTTGTCGGCATGGATTAGAGTTGGGCGTAAAATCTCTCACTTAATGACAACTTTCCACTTCTGTTCCACTGATTAAACTTAATGTTTTTAAACTAGATGTTTAATCAGTGGAGCAGAAGTGCAAACATACCACAAGATGCTTAAAGGCCTTAAAAGTGGCCTTAGTTTGAGTGGTTTTCAGCTTTAATTATATAAAATACGTCTAAAAGTCAGATTTTTGTTCCACACTTCACACAGAGACTCGCACAGTTATTGTCTGTTACTGCATGTCTAGAGGTGAAATAAAGGCAGCCTCTGCATAGCCATGCTGGATGACATGGGAATACTGGCTAATGTTCTTCCAAGGGCCAACAATCATGTCTGCTCACACACACACACACACACACACACACACACACACACACATCGATAAGCATCTCCATATCTGTGACCCCTATGTGCTGGAAGACATACCTTGAGAGTGTCGAAGAAATCATTGAGTCCAGTTAAGAAGCTTGCTATGGTGGTGTGTTTATTCTTAAAGCATGCCGGCACACTGGTGAACTGACAGTCACAGAGGGTATCTGATCCAGTGAGTTGACCCAGAGCAAATGAAGAGGAACACTTATACAGACAACAGCCATATGTAAATAGGGATGGAGCAAAAGGTGGGGAGGGTAAAGAAAAGGATTGGACAACAAAGGGTAGAGAGAAACAAACTATTTGTTAAACAGGTTCAAATGTATCAAGCAAATGACAAAAATTCCAAAACATAAAGTATTAGCATAAATGAAACAACAAAAAAATTCTTATTTATTATAATCAATTGCAAAAAGAAATCTGAATTTTTGTCTGAATTTTCTTCCGTTTGTGGAGCAGATTGGGTTGTAGTGGAGTACATTACATTACATTACATTACATTACATTGCATTTAGCGGACGCTTTTATCCAAAGCGATTTACAGAGGAGGACATAAGCTGAGAAAGGTGTAAAGGAGCTCAGAATAGTTGTTACTTTTGTTAGTTTTGTTAGGCAGGGAAGCATTCTCGAAACAGAAAGGTTTTTAGAAGTTTTTTAAAGGTCGAAAGGGATGTTGCTGTACTAGTAGCCGTTGGGAGGTCATTCCACCATTTGGGGACGACCACAGAGAACAGTTTAGAGTGACCTCGCTTTGCGAGAGGCGAGGGTACAGAGCGTAACGCCCCGGTCGGGACGTGAGCCTTTAGTAAGACAATCTTCGTGGTTGTTGTGGTGACAAGTGATTTAAAAAGACACTTGAAGCAAGACATCAGGATAGTTACAACAAACACCTTGTGAGGACTTGCATGGCTGGTACCATATGACCCAGGCCACATTTTCCCGACCAGCCTATCGGCAAATGTTCATAAGCTTTCATGCCACAAATCCAGTATGCCCCTTTGGATAGAGGTATAGAACAATGGTTTACTAGTTTTGCAAGGTCCCTATAGTTTCTAGTAAACTCAAGTGATAACTGCTATTTAGATAACACATTTGTTTTGGATTTAAAAATTAGTTCTTCTGTTGAACTATATGTAGAGTTGCATTTGGATGCTCATAAATAAATGTTTCCTTTTCCTTCTATACACCATTTTAATATCTTGGAACCATTGTGAGTGTGATAGGGTTAGGAGTGTTGCAAGAATAGCAGTTGTCATGTAGTTGTTTGCAGTGTAATTGTCTAGTGTAAGGTGGGTGAAAACTTTTTCTGGTTGTCCAGCATCTGCTTCTGGGCCTCCGAGGCCTGGGTTGTCCTTCTGGATTCCTGATGACTGTACAGGTTCCACGTCTGCTTCTGGGCCTCTGGGGCCTGCACAGTCCTTCTGGTGGGGAGGTCTCCTCCATTTTATGGCACTGTTGACAATGAGTAAGATGATACACAGGGTGAATAAGGATCTTGTTGATTTCAGGTTCATGCTGGAGGGGAAGTCTTTTTACAGTGGGAATGCGTGAATCCAGGTGGACCGGCCTTTACACTTGACTGCTGTGTTGGTGGTCAGTAAGACGTGCTGGGGTTTTGACCAGCGTGGTTTCAGGGCGTTCTTTCTTCAGAACTCTTTGATGCAGACCCAATCCCTGGGCTGGATATCGTGGCACGGTTTGCCACTGGGGGAGGGCTGGACAGCTTTTACTTGTCTGTGGATTGATTGCACAGCGGAGGTTAAAACAGAACAAAAGGATATCATTGACTCATCTATTGCATGGAGATCTGTATTCTTTATACAAAGCACTGTGTTGCTTGGTATAGTCATTGGTCTACCCGTGATGGTTTCATGAGGTGTGAGTTTGTGTTTCCTGATGGGTGTAGACCTCATTGACATTAAGGCCAGGGGTAACAGCATTGTTCATCTCAGGCCTGTTTCAGCACACAGTTTGGCTAGTTTGTTTTCAAGATAAATGGTAAATGGACTGTACTTCCGACCACTCAAAGCGCTCTACATTACATATCTCATTCACCCCATTCACACACATTCATACACTGATGGCAAGGTGCCAACTGCTCATCAGTTTGGGGACCTAACCATTCATACACATTCACACACCTTCGGGATTCTTGTTCTTGCCCAAGGATACTTCGGCATGCAGATACTTCGGCATGCTAACCATTCATACACATTCACACACCTTCGGGAGCAATTTGGGGTTCTTGCCCAAGGATACTTCGGCATGCAGACCGGAGGAGCCAGGGATCGAACTGCTGATCATCTCATTAGTGGACGACCCGCTCTGCCTGTGAGCTACAGCCACAGATACCATCTTACCGTGTCTTTCCACTAGTCCCGCAGACTGTGGGTAGTATGGACAATGAAGGTTTTGTTTAGTCTGAATTGATACACAGTGGAATGCCAAATCTTGGAACAATGTCTTTCAGCAGGCATTTTGCTAAGGAAACAGAATCAGTCTTTCTACACGGCCAGGCTTCAGGCCAGTTTGAAAACACATCTATACACACAAGAATTTTGTCATATCCATCACGTTTTGGCATATGTATAACATCTATTTGCAATGCTTCAAAAGGTCCCTGTGGGGGAAGATGTGTCAACATTATTGTTGGTACTGCTTTACCACGGTTGTGTTGTTGGCAGATTAGACATTTTTCATAGTGCTTTTGTGCAAAGTTGTAAATCCCAGAGTATACCAGCCTTTTAACACTGTCAGACACATCCCCCCTTTGCTCACATGTGACTGGCCATGTGACATGCGAGCTAGCCACAAGTACAGAGAAGTGGGAGCCACGACGCGGCCATCGTCGTGCACCCACAGGTTATTTACATTTTTACAACCATGAGAAAGCTACAACCTTTGCTCCTGTTCATCAGCGGCCTCCTGTAATAGAGCCACATCATTAGGAGACGCAAGATTGTTAGCAGGAATAGAAGGGCAGAGCTTTACATTTAAATATTTTGCAGCTGCCTTGGCTGCATGGTCAGCCAAGGCATTGCCTTGTAAAACAGGGTCATTGTCTTTGGTGTGAGCTTCACATTTAACAACAGCAATAGATGAAGGTAGTTGACTGCATCTAATAGTTCACTAATTAATTTTCCATGTTGGACGGGTTTCCCTGAGGATGAGATGAATTCTCGGTTTGCCCACAACATACCAAAATCATGTAAACATCCAAAAGCATATCTGGAGTCTGTGTAAATGGTAACAGTCTTACCTTGCAAGATGACAGGCTCTCATTAATGCGTATAACTCAGCTACTTGGGCGGAGCTCGAGGGTGGCAGGGCAGCTCTTTTAACAACTGAAAAATGATCACAAATTGCATACCTTGCGTAAGGCACACCATTTTCTCTATAAGCTGAACCGTCGGTGTAGAAAACAAGATCAGGGTTGGAAAGAAGAGTTTCTGAAAGATCAGGACAGGGTTTGGAAGAGCATGCAACAACATCCATGCAATTATGGGGATCACCATCATCGTCTGTAGGTAATAATGTAGCAGGGTTAAGAATAGAACATCTTTTGAGTGTGATGTGTGGAGCAGTGAGTGTTAGTACATATTTTACCTCTCTGGTCCCTGTTACATGCTTGTGTGCCTCTCTGGTGATCAGAGTGCAGGCATTGTGAGGAACCATGACTGTGAGTGGAGAACCTAAGACAATATCAGTAGATTTGTTAATTGCAAGTGCAGCTGCGGCTACAGCTTTTAGGCAAGGTGGCAGTCCCTGTTCTACAGGGTCCAGTCTGGAGGAAAAAATAGGCAACTGGGGAGTTATGGCGTTGAGGTGAGAAAAGATTGTGCAAACCCACATTTCTCATGTACAAAGATTGTAGGTTGAAGGTTGGTTATAGTCTGGGAGCCCTAGAGCAGGAGCTGACAGCAATGCTTGCTTTAGTTTACATAATGAGTCATCAGCTTTAGATGACCAAGTCAGAGATTGAGTACAAGTTGAAGGTTTGGACATGTCTTGGAGTGGTGCTGCAAGTGACCCATTATCCATTGTCTACAGTAGCCAGTCATGCCCAGAAATGTTTTCATCTGAGACATATTTATGGGTTTGGGCACATCTAGTATGGCTTTCACTCTTTGCAGCCAATGCCCTGAGAAGGGCATAAGTGTCAGTCTCACAAGCAGAGGCAGAGGGGGAAGCCAATAAGAGATCATCTACATATTGGATCAGAGTGGAGCCTCCTGGGAAGAAAGGATCATTGAGGTTATTATGCAAAATACGAGAGAAGATTGTTTACCCTTGGGGTAACCTTGTAAATGTATACTTTTGCTCATCGTAGGTAAATACAAACAAGTACTGACTATATGTACAGGCACAGAAAAGAAAGCACTACAGAGGACAAGTATGGTATAGCAAATAGAATTGGCAGGTATTTAAGACAATACAGTCGTAGGATTTGGAACTAATGGAAAGCGTGAAAGCACTACCTCATTAATAGCTCTTAGATCTTGCACAAATCTGTATTCTGGTTTCCCTGTTTTTTTAACAGGGAATATGGGTGTGTTGCATGGACTACTACATGGTACAATTATTCCTTGGTCTAGCAAAGATTGAACAATAGGATAAATGCCTTCCCTTTTCTCCTGAGAGAGAGGGTACTGTGGAAGAGAGGTATCAGGTTTTAGCAGAATTTGTACTGGCTCAGTAGATTTGATCAAACCAATACAATTGGAAGAGGAGGCCCACACTGATTGTGGCATGCTAGCTACTATTCTGTCATAGACTTCTCCTTTTTCTTTGTTCATGGGTTGATCTAATAGAGCTGCTAGTACTGCTGTTCTGTTATCCTGGTTAGTTTCTAGGAATATACCATCTGGGCTACAATAGATTGTACAATTTAATGTACCGTATTTTCCGCACTATAAGGGGCACCTAAAAGCCTTAAATTTTCTCAAAAGCCGACAGTGCGCCTTATAATCCATAGACATATATAGATGCATTGAGCGCTGAATCATACGTCGACGTCGGCACCATTTTGGATGTGGCAAAGTAGAGCACAACCCTTTTCCTTGTATTAGTTTATGGGCAGATCTGCCACATCCAATATGGCGGATGCGGTAACGTATTGCAGCAATGGACCAACCTGCTTAATAAGGGGTCTATGCATATATGTCTATGTATATATGTCTATGTATATATGTCTATGGAAGTAATAGCAGTACACAGTCAATTTTGCAGTGTTAAATCAACACTTGAAGAGTTAAATTTAACACTGTGTCCGAGTGTATTTGGTCCTTATCAGAATAGGTGTTAACCCTCCTGTCGCCTTCCGCATCCCGTATACATACAGTGTGCTCTCGCACCGGGTCAAACTGACCCACGCTCCGAGGATGAACAGGAGGAGTTGGCACACGCGGGGCAGTACAGGAGCACACAGCCTCTGCATATGTATTTCTCGCAGCCACGGCACGACCTGACACCTCTTCCTCTTACTCGCAGGGATGGGTGGGTTGACAGGGGCCGTGGAAGTGGCGGCGGCGGCAGTGCCCGGGCCTGGGCCTGGACCTGGGTCGAGTCAAGAGACACAGAAGAAGAAGAAGAAGAAGAAGAAGAAGAAGAAGAAGAAGAAGAAGAAGAAGGAGGAGGAGGAGGAGGAGGAAGAAGAGGAGGAGTGGTGGTGACCCCTCCACTGCCGCTACAGCCTCCGCTGCCACCGCCACCATCACCGGCCGCCAGTCGATGGGTTTTCACGACCGCCGCGGCCGCTTCGGCTCTCGGCAGACGAGTCCTCCGTTCGATGAGCAGAGCGACGAGCGCCTTGCCTAGCTGCTCGAGAAACACCCTCCTCTTGTTGTGCTTGCCAGGCAGCCAGTCGGGGTTGAGCCAGTCGGGGTTGAGGTAGGAGGACACGTCCAGAATGTTGTGGAAGATAGCTAGGGGCCAGCGTGCCGTCATCCTTCTGCAGCTGTGATGACGGCAGCACGTTCCTGTTTTTCTTGGCCAGATACGAGACCAGAGCGGTGTTGCGTGTGAAGGCGAACTTGGAGGAGAGGACCCGTCTCCCTCGGAGCACGAGCAGGGCGTCCGGTAGCTCGGGTTTGTTCTTTCTGATTGTGCCGAGCAAGGTGTTGTTCCTGCGGGAGTTCGTAGGAAATGAAGAAATTGTTGCAGGTGATGTTGCGACCCGTCAGGCCCTCTGTTACGTCAAGCACCACACGCGTCCCCTGATTCTTCTCTGAGCCTCCTCGTCCCTTTCCCTTCTTTCTCCCTTCATCTTTTTCTTCTTCTTCTTTTTCTCTTTCTTCTCCTCTTCCAGCGGCAGAGAAGGCGGCGGCTGTGGCGGTGGGCTTCTTTCCCGTGTAAAGTTGCATTTTCCAAGCGTAGCTGGATCTGGCATCGCAGGCCACCCACGACTTGATCCCATACCTGGCAGGCTTGTTCGGCATATACTGTCAAAAGGAGCAACGGCCTTGGGCGTTGATGGAATCGAGAGACGGAGAAAGAAAGAAAGAAAGAAAGAAAGAAAGAAAGAAAGAAAGAAAGAAAGAAAGAAAGAAAGAAAGAAAGAAAGAAAGAAAAAGAAAGAAAGTGAGGGAGAGAGAGAGAGACATATTACAAAACGCAAATCCACTACCACCTTTTTTTTTTCTCAGTCCCAATAGAAAGTCAAAAAAACAAAACACTGAGACTTTCAGGAACACTCTGTCATTGTTCTACATGTGTGGTGTATTATCCCATCACCGCCATATCTTTTTTCTCAGTTCCAACAGAAAACCTGACATGCTGCCAAGTAACAAGCCAGAAGGTTCTCAGACTTTCTGGAACATTCTGTTGGTTGATCTGCATGTGCAGTTTATTGCCCCACCACCACCACCACCACTACCACCACCACCACAACCTCTACAGCTGCCTTATCTTTCTCAGTTCCAACAGAAAATTTGGCATGCTGCCAGGTACCAAACTTGAAAGTTCTGGGACCTTCCAGAACATTCTGTTGGTTGATCTGCCTATGTGGTTTATCTCACCACCACCTCTGTCAAATCCTTCCGTTCCAACAGAAAAACTCAAAAACTTGGCATGCTGCCAGGTAACAAACTAGAGGGTTCTGGGACTTTCCGGAACATTCTGACGTTGACCTGCCTGTGCGCTTTATTGTCCAACCACCTCTGTCAAATCCTTTCTCAGTTCCAACAGAAAACCACCGCTATGTTTTTTTTTCTCAGTTCCAACAGAAAAACTCAAAAACTTGGCATGCTGCCAGGTAACAAACTAGAGGGTTCTGGGACTTTCCGGAACATTCTGACGGTTGATCTGCCTGTGTGGTTTATTGCACCACCATCCACCACCTCTGTGATATACTTTCCCAGGTCCAACAGAAAACTTGGCATGTTGCCAGTTAACAGACTAGAAGGTTCTGGGACTTTCTGGAACATTCTGACGGTTGATCTGCCTGTGTGGTTTATTGCACCACCACCACCGCAACCCCTACAGCTGCTTTATCTTTCTCTGTTCCAACAGAACATACATGCTGTCAGGTAACAAGGCAGCAGGTTCTGGGACTTTCTGGAACATTCTGTGGTTGATCTCTCTCTCTCTCTGTCTCTCTCTCTCTCTCTCTCTCTCTCTCTCTCTCTCTCTCTCTCTCTATCCTATTGCCTCCAAACGAAAGACAGACAAAAAAACTTTATTGTATTGAAAAAAAAAAGAAAAAAAAAAGAAAAAGTTTTTATTGATTTATCGTTAGTGTCATCACCTCTGAACGGAACTAGTTGCTCATCCACCGTGACGTGATGCCCAGGGTTGTAGAGGATCGGTAGCCGCTCGACCCACGCGTCCCAGACCTTTCTTACGGCGGCCAATTTGTCTGTGGTGCGTCTCTCAGCTCTAGTTTCGCAGTCATCGAATCGCACCAGCTTCGAGTAAACGTGAAAGACGGGACCTGTACACGCCGGCTAGGATAAGCAGCCCCATGTAGGCGTGCAGGTCGATCTCATCCATCCGCTTCCACCTGTCTCTTCCATATTTCCTAAGACCCTCGCGATTAGTCTCCTCTAGGATGTTTTTGTCTATTCCCGGCGTGAGGAAGAGGCGGAATGCTGAGACGATATCTCGGACGTTGGAAGCCGCGTAGGCTGTGGGCCCGGGCGGCCAGGGCTGTTATTGCTGCTGCTGCTGCTGTTGCGAGGGTATCGTTTGGTATGGTGTAGAGCAGGGGTGGCCAACCCGCGGCTCCCGAGCCTCATGCGGCTCTTTAACTAGTTTCATGCGGCTCTTCAGGAGCTGCGTCAAATATGCTTGGCTGGCGTTGCCATTCATTCCCCCTACGGCTAGATGGCACGCTGACCAGGTAAGCCTGTTTGAGTGATGTCAAACGGGCAACAAGAAAATCTTTGGCGCAACATCATTTCCGTTTTAAACAATTTCCGTCATGTTAGCTCTCTAAATGGCAGGGAAAAAAAGCACAGCCAAACGAAAATATAAAGAAGAACACAGGGCGTTTTTGACAGAGTGGGAGAGTTTATATTTTTTTGTTGAACATAATGGCAAGCCGATCTGCCTTATATGTCACGCAGCATTAGCGCATTTTAAAGCTTAAAATCTTCAGCGTCACTTCATCTCACTCCATCCTAACATCGAACAGGAATTTCCAAAAGGGACTGAACTTCGCAAGCACAAGTTGGTCGCTTTGAAAAGTCAGGCAGAAAAGCAGATGCAGTTTTTTAAAAAATTTATGAAACACTCGGAGACCGTAACGCTTGCATCATATCAACTAGCTTGGAACATAGCACAGGCTAAAAAGCCATACAATGAAGGGGACTTTATTAAAAAATGCCTCATTGACGCCGTTGAAATCTTGTCTCCTGAGGACGACAAACTAAAACGGAGCATATCAGACGTCCAACTGTCCCGCCACAGTGTGGAACGCAGAATATCGGATATTAATACGGCTGTTGAATCACAGTTGCACTCTGACCTTCAAGCATGTGCGTATTTTAGCGTGGCATTGGATGAGAGTTGTGACATACAAGACAAGCCTCAGTTGGCAATATTTGCACGGTCTGTGTCAAATGAATGTATGATCAAAGAAGAACTCCTTGATATTGTGCCATTAAGAGACAGAACCGGTGGCATAGATGTAAAAGTAACAATGATGGCTGCATTTGCAAAAGCAAATCTGCCCATATCAAAACTAACTGCTGCAACCTGGCAATGTCTGCTCTCTGGGACGGTGAAAGATGGTTTTCACAAACGAGCGAGGCAGGATCGGCCGATTTTGGTACCTCTGGCCCCAACTCATCTCTCTCTGCAATTGCCGTCACCAGGGAGACAGACTAAGCCTCTCTCCAAGCTTTAAGGAGGTTGAGGTGATAAATCTGTGTCACCCCTCCCCTGTCAGAACGCACAAGCTCATAGTCAACGTCACCCACTCGTCGTGTGACCACAAAGGGACCTTGCCACTTGGCGAGTAATTTAGAGTTGGAAGATGGGAGCAATACAAGCAATTTATCTCCCGGTGAAAATTGTCTTAACTTGGATCCTCTGTTGTACAGCCGCTGCTGACGTTCCTGGGCCCGGAGCAAATTCTCCCGTGATTACTGACCCAGTGTGTGGAGTTTTGCTCTCAGGTCCAGGACGTACTGAACTTCATTCTTACTTGGGCTCGGACCCTCCTCCCAGCTTTCCTTAACCAGGTCCAAAACCCAGCGTGGTTTCCTGCCAAACAGCAGCTCAAAGGGAGAAAATCCCGTGGAGGCCTGGGGTACCTCGCGCACTGCAAACAACAGAGGAGGAAGCCATTTATCCCAATTACGACTATCATCGTGCACAAACTTACGGATAATGGACTTCAAAGTCTTATTCAGGCGCTCAACGAGGCCGTCAGTTTGAGGATGGTAAATACTGGTCCGAATAGACTTGATGCCCAATAATCCGTACAGCTCTCTCAGTGTTCGTGACATAAATTGGGTGCCTTGATCGGTCAGGATCTCTTTCGGGATCCCAACCCGGGAGATAACTTGAAACAGTGCCTGCGCCACACTCTTTGCAGAGATGGTGCGCAGCGGCACTGCCTCTGGATATCGCGTTGCATAATCCACAAGGACTAACACAAAGCGATATCCACATGCGCTCCGGTGAAATGGCCCGATGAGGTCCATCCCAATGCGTTCGAATGGGACCTCAATCAGCGGTAATGGGTGCAACGGCGCTCTCGGGATGGCCGGTTGGTTAACTAACTGGCATTCGGGACAAGACGCACACCAGCGGCGCACGTCTGCCCGAATGCCTGGCCAATAGAATCGAGCCATTATCCGGTTTAGTGTTTTATCATATCCCATGTGACCAGCCATAGGGTTATAATGAGCCGCCTGGAAAATCATTTCCCGACGGCTTTTCGGGACAAACAATTGGGTTATCACGTCATCTGCTTGAGTGTCACGACTCACTCTATATAACCTGTCCCTGCGCAATGAAAAATGTGGATACGTTAGCGCTGCGTCAGGGCGCACCATGTGACCATCAATTTGTATCACTTGATCAAAGGCAAAGCGTAGAGTATCGTCACGAGACTGCTCGAGGGGAAAATCTTCCATGGAGTCGAACACAGGAACCTGTGGCGCCTCCTGAGAAGGCACCGCTGGCTCCCCCTCCCCGTCTGCAGTGTCGGACAACCTCGCGTCACCACTGAGCACAGCGCACATATCCCATGTCCCTGTCGGTCGTGAGCGCACCCCCACACACTGCCCCACTAACCTATCAAACCCAGGCCAATCTGTGCCCAAGATCAGAGGATGCGCCAGGCGGGAGCTAACCGCAGCCTTCACACTATGCTTTTTGCCCCTGTAACAAATTTCCACTGGCACCACAGGATATCTGTGAATATCCCCATGCACACACCTAATATCCACCCATCCTGCCTCTAACAATGCCCCGTGTCGAATCAGATTCTGGTGAACTATAGACTGCATGCAGCCCGAGTCCACCATAGCCTGATGTGTACCCCCCTGAATCCTTACCGGAACGCTGTACGTCTCTCCTGGACTGGGGGAGGGCGCCGGAGGACCGACAACCCAGATCACCTGCCCGACCTCCATCAGCGGACACTCGCGGCGGAAGTGTCCAGGCTGCCCGCACCTCCAACACTCCTGCCCTGCGGGACCCTCTGTGGGCTAAGAGCAGCGCCTGTAGCGGCTGGACCCTGTGGCGGAAGAGAGAGAGAGGGGATATTATTACGAGGAGCATGGGAGGGGCGGGTGTGCGTTGCGGGGGGACCGGGTGCTGGCGCGGGTCTCCTGCGAGGTGCCGGGCTGGGACGGTCGGAGGGCGCTGGCCGCGCCTCTGATGCCTGGCCCCGGGAGTGGACGGCCAGATGGTCCTCCGCGAGGGCGACGGTGGCCGCCAGGTCGTCGGGGCGGTGACAGCGCACCCACTCGAGGGTGCCAGCCGGCAGCCCCTCCACGAACTGCTCCAGCACGAGCTTTTCCACCAACCGTCTCTCGTCTGTGGTCTCCCCCGGTTGCAGCCATCGGTAAGCGGCGTCCCTCAGCTGCTGGGCGTAGGTGAACGGGCGGTCAGAGGGGCCCAGCTTGGTCCCCCGAAGCTTCCGGCGGTGGTCCTCGGCCGAATAACCCAGCCGGTCCAGGACAGCCTTCTTCACAGCCTGGTACCGCCCCCGAGAGGAGGCAGGCAGGCCGAGCGCCGCTGTCTGCGAGTCTCCGGCCAAGAGCGGAAGCAGCCGCACGGCCCACTCTGCCTCCGGCCAGCCACATGCCGACGCTGTCGCCTCGAACATTTCAATGTACGACTGGGCATCATCATTCCCGGTCATCCGTTGCAGGGTCATACCGGAGAGCGAGGGACCCGCCTCTCGGCCTGCTGCTGCAGCGCCGCGAGCTGCTGTCTGCTGGCCACCGCCTGGTCCCGGCTCATCGCGGCGACCTCTGCCACCATCTGGGCCAGCGCCATTACTGGCTGCACCTGCTGAGGTCCTGACATTTTGTCTCTATGCTGTGCCGATTGGGCGCCAAAATGTGACAGGCTTGCTGCCACTGTGGGTTCTCCGCACAGACCAGTCAGAGACCAACGCTTGTTCAAGAGGGATTCTTTTATTGACATACGAATCAGTCAATCACTGCAGCTGCTCGCAGGTGTCTTGCTGCCGTCTGCCAGTGTTCTCGTCCGTGCGTCCTCTCCTGGTCCAGCACGCTACTACTGTGGGCAAAGGGGCGAGAGTGATTATTCAGTTGGAACCAGGTGTGCCAATCACGCTCACCTGGCGCTGCTCTCCTGAGCCCTCCCCACACCTCTCTCCTGCAGCTGATGCACCACGCCCCCGTCCACAACAACGTCATGAAGCCTGTGATGGAAATCGTCAACTACATCCGCACACATGCGCTTAACCACAGGCAATTCAGGAATCTCATCACTGAGCTGGACCAAGGGCTTCCAGGTGACCTGCCGCTGCACTGCACTGTGAGGTGGCTGTCAAAATGCAAAGTTCTCTCTCGCTTCTTTGAGCTTTTGGATGCCGTGAAACTGTCAATGGAAGAGAAGGACAAGGACTATCCCGAGCTCTCGGACCTTGAGTAGATTATGGATCTGGCATTTTTAGTCGACATGCTGTGTCACTTGGACAGACTGAACCCGACCCTGCAGGGTAAGTTAAAAATGCTGCCTGACCTGGTGCAAAGTGTGTTTGCGTTTGTCAACAAACTAAAGCTGTTCGAGGCGCATATTCAAAAGGGAGATTTAACGCATTTTCATACTATGCTAAAAGCCAGTGAGCAAGTCACCAGCGCCGCCCTGAAAAAGAAAACAGACAGATATGCAACACTGGTTGCAAACCTGCATGAAAACTTTGTGACCCGGTTCTGTGATCTACAACTGAAAAGACCACAGATTACGTTCCTCGTCGACCCATTTAATGCGGCGACAGACTGTTTGAAAGCCCCGCTCGTCACAGATGAGGCTACGGCTGAGTTGGAGATGATCTATCTTTGTAGGGAGGATCAACTGAAAGCTGTTTTAAGAGAAGGGACCATTGAGTTCTGGAAAAGTGTGCCAATGGAAAAATACCCCAACATCAAACGGGCTGCGCTTAAGATACTGTCAATGTTTGGGTCAACGTACGTCTGCGAGTCTGTGTTTTCTACCCTGAAACATGTGAAATCAAAGCATCGATCTGTTCTGACTGACACTCATTTGAAAGAATTGCTTCGAGTGGCAACAACAGAATAAAAGCCAGATTTGAAGAGGATTGTTCAAGATAAGGAATGCCAGAAGTCTCACTAAGCAGCATAGTAAGAGAAAAATGTTATTGAAAATGATTCTATTTTATGGACTTGCTTGAACTGAGAGTTTGTGTGTGTAAGACAGTGCACACAATGTTAACTGTTTAAAATAACTGATATTATTATGTTGGTGTGGTTATTTTCATTAAATCTGGCTTAGCAGAGGTCTGTGTGTGAGTGCATACTTGATTAAGGAATGGGATGATGTTCATGTGTGCCCATGTGTATGATGTGGCTCTTTGCAGTAACACAGAAAAAAAAAGTGGCTCTTGGTCTCTGACTAGTTGGCCACACCTGGTGTAGAGGACCAAGTTATTTTCCCATTTCTTGACAGGAACGTCTCTGGTGCAACAAGAAGGTCTTTGTCTCTTCCTCCTCCTCCTTCTTCCCCTTCTCCTCCTTCCACTTTCACTTCCACTTCCACTCCTCCTTCGCCTTCTTCTTCTTCTTCTTCTTCTTCCGAGGATGATGTTACATTTTCCTGCTCTGATGGGTTGTATTCTTCCCCTTCTCCTCCTCCTTCTTCTTCCCCTTCTCCTTCTTCCTCCTCCTCTTCTTCTTCTTTTTCTTCTTCTTCTGATACATCCTCCTGTTCAGAGTGAGGCTCGTCTGACAAGCTCTCTCCTAGGGTCTTTTTGGCAGTGAAACGCCTCGTGTTCTCCTCCTGTTCCTCCTCTCTTCTCTCCTCTAGCTCCCGATCGCCCTTCCCCTGCTGCCGTCGCAGCTGCCTCATCTTCCTATCCTCTCACACTTGCTCTCGGCGTTGAGAAATGCTCTCCTCTCGCTCTCGATTTCTCTCCTCTTCCTTCTTTCGCCACCCCCTCGTCCTCCCGTCCCCTCGCTCCCGCCGTAGCAATGTACTCTCCTCTCGCTCTCGATTCCTCTCCTCTTCCTTCCTTCGCCACCCCATCGACTTACGTCCCCTCGCTCTCGTCGTAGCGAGTTCACGGCTGCCGACCGCTTCGTGTTCTCCTGTTCTCCATCCTCCTCTCGTTCTTCGCGGCGCTTTCGCTTTGTCCTTTCCTCCTCCTCCTCCTCATTCTCCTCCTCCTCCTCGTCGGAGTCGCAGCAAGGTTTACGAGCCCGTGTCTCTCCTCGGGCCTTTTTGACAGCAAAACGCCTCGTGTTCTCCTCCTGTTCCTCCTCATCCTCCTCTCTTCTCTCCTCTTGCTCTTGATCGCCCTTCCTCTGCTGCCGTCGCAGCTGCCTCATCTTCCTATCCTCTCGCTCTTGCTCTCGCCGTTGAGAAATACTCTCCTCTCGCTCTCGATTCCTCTCCTCTTCCTTCTTTCGCCACCCCCTCGTCCTTCTGTCCCCTCGCTCTGGCTCTCTTAGCCGTCACATAGAGCTCTCCTCCTCTCGCTCTCGCTTCCCCTCCTTGCCACGCCGCTGCGGCTGTTTTTTTGCGGGATGTCCCCCTTTGCATTCTCCTTCTTCTTCTTCGGATGGTAAGGAGGATGATGCTGATGATGCTGATGAGGAGGAAAGATATTATTATTATTATTATTATTATTATTATTATTGTCATCATCAGTAATAAATGACATAATACCACTTACCTTCTTCTTCATCTTCATTTTCTTCACACGGTGAGCGTGAAAAAAGCTGTTGTAGGAACCTTTGAGCGGTAATAGGTTGCGCTGTCATGGTTGTTTGCTGTGGGCTTGCTGTGCGGTGACAGAGAGGGGTAACGTGGTGGTGAAAGAGGGTTGATATTAGTACGTGTATTTTTTTTTTCACTCTCCTTTCCTCCTCCCATCCTTTCCATGACAGCTACCCTTTTTTGCAGCGAAAACATCTTGCGTCAGAGAGGTTGTTTGCGGCAACCAGTCGCCTCTTGCTCTTCTCCTCTCCTCCTCCTCCTCCTCCTCCTCTTCTTGCTTCGTACCACGTTCGCTCTGTCCTTCTTCATGACAAGCGGCCGCCTCCTTCGTGTCCGTTCTCCTGTTCCCGTCATGTTCCTCGCCGTCCTTTCCTCATGCGTTCGCTTTTCCCTATCCCCTCCTCATCATCCTGCTCCTCTTCCACGGAGTCTGAGCGAGGTTCGCTGGGGCGAGCCTGGTCCCTCCCGGGACCGTTTCGGCAGCGAAGCGCGTCGGCGTCGAGAGGTCGTTCCTGTTCCTTGTCCTCCTTTCCTGTCACGTTCGCTTTGCCCTATCCCCTCCTCATCGTCGTCCTCGTCCTCCTCCATGGAGTGTGAGCGAGGTTCGCTGGGGCAAGCCTGGTCCCTCCGGGGACCGTTTCGGCGGCGGCGAAGCGTGACGGCGATGAGAGGTCGTTGATGTTCCTCGTTCCTGTTCCTTGTCCTGTTCTTCGTTGCTGTTCCTCCTCCTCCTCCTCCTCTTCTTGCTTCGTACTCACCTGTCATTCTTCGCACAGCATTCGCTCTGCCCTTTCCCGTTCTCCTCCTCATCCTCCTCCCGACGCGGTCTCTCTGTCCTCTCGTGCTCCTCTTTCTCTGTCCTCCTCTTTCTTCGTATTCGCTACCGTTGCAGTCGCTGTACATCCTCTCACACTCCTCCATCCTCGGAGTCCAGCGCTATAAGAAGAAGGAGAAAAAAAATCATAAATAAAAATATTAAATTTATTTATTTAATTAATTCATTCATTTAGTTATTAAGTCAAAAAGTAAAGACAATATGTAAAAAAAAAAAAGACAAAAAGACTCTCTCTTTGTCATTTTGTCCTCCTTTCATTTCCTATCCATGCTCGCTCAGTAAGTCAGAGTAGGGAAGTGTAGTGGAGGGAGCCAGTCGGACAATCCGCTCTCGGTGGGCCAATTCCTGCTCACTCAGTGATTCAGAGGGAGGAAAGAGAGCCGGCTGGGTGACTGGCCCTTGGTCGGATAACTCAAACCCCCGGTCGGACAATTCAATTCAGTTTTACAACAGGGAGGAAGGGGGGGGATCGTGTGTGTGTGTGTGTGTGTGTGTGTGTGTGTGTGTGTGTGTGTGTGTGTGTGTGTGTGTGTGTGTGTGTGTGTGTGTGTGTGTGTGTGTGTGTGTGAGGGAAACTGAGGGAGAGGACACAAAGGAGAAAATAAGCAGGACTAGGGAAGCAAAGCGTAGGGGGGGACAGGGAGGAATAACGAGAGGGAAGTCAAGAAGAAGAGGAGGGAAGGAGAGGAGCGACGTTGCGTCGGGTCAAAGAGACCCTATATTGATGGGGAGGAACACCGGTGTGTGAAAGTCATAAGAGAGCCAGTGAGGAGGAGGAGCAGAAGAAGAAGAAGAAGAAGAAGAGGAGGAGGGAAGGAGAGGAGCGTAGCCATGGGAATGTACCACTTGGTCGACCGCTTTGACAATTTTAACTGGTTCATCCGGATGTCTTCGGCTCAGTGTCAACTCTACGGCCCCGAGTTTGTCGTCAAGTATGCCAAATTGCACGCCAGGATCGAGGCACTGTGCTCCAGCGCATTCTCTGCGCTCGATGACTTTGGGCCGCACGACGTGTTGGACGGGGAGCCCGAAAAAGAAGCAGCAGCAGCAGCAGCAGACGAAGAAGAAGAAGAAGAAGAAAAAGAAGAAGAAGCAGAAGAAGAAGAAGAAGCAGCAGCAGAAAAAGAAGAAGCAGCAGCAGCAGAAAAAGAAGAAGCATCAGCAGAAGAAGAAGAAGTAGTAGTTTTCTGTACGGACCTGTTGTGCTTGGTTGACGACTTCCAAGACGCTCAGCCGCCGTTCTGCAGTTGCTCGCGCCACCAGAGACTTTGGCGAGAATACTTAGAGAACTGCACAACGAGAACTCATACTGCACGCACGCACGGACGCACACAAAAAGGGACATTTTCGGCCACCGGGTCACCTCGACCCAGAGGACAACGCAAAGCTTACAATAAAGTAGCAACTCTGTGATATGAGGTGTTTGTGTCTTCTTTTCTCTCTCTCTCTCTCTCTCTCTCTCTCTCTCTCTCTCTCTCTCTCTCTCTCTCTCTCTCTCTTTCTCTTTTTCTTACTGTCTTCCTATTATTTAGAAACCGAAGATAACCGCTCCAAGAATCACAAATGCCATGTACAACGACATATCCTACTGCACGCACGCAAGCACCCACACACACACACACAAATGGGCATTTTCGGGCCACCGGGTCACCTTGACCCAGAGGACCACACAAGGGATAATTCTAAATTCCATATTCTAAATTCCACATTCTAAATTCTAAATTCCACATTCTAAATTCTAAATTCCACATTCTAAATCTTACATTCTACATTGTAAAAGATTGAAGCAAAAGAACAAGTTTTGGCTCTGCAGTGACGATGATGTGTGGTGTATCTGAGAAAGGGCCACAGCCAAGGCCAGAGCAAAAGAACCATGATGTCATCAGATTCCAGTTCTAAATTCCACATTCTAAATTCCACATTCTAAATTCTACATTCTAAATTCCACATTGTACATTCTAAATTCTAAACTCTATTTCCTTCAATCTAAAAGATTGAAGATGATGTGTGGTGTATCTGAGAAAGGGCCACAGCCAAGACCAGAGCAAAAGAACCATGATGTCATCAGATTCCGGTTCTAAATTCTAAATTCCACATTCTAAATTCTACATTCTAGATGCCACATTCTACATTCTATATTCTAAAAGATTGAAGCAAAAGAACAAGTTTTGGCTCTGGGGTGACCATGATGTGTGGTGTACCCGGGGCAGTGCCACAGCCAATACCAGAGCAAAAGAAACATTATGTCATCAGATTCTGGTTCTAAATTTTAAATTCCACATTCTAAATTCTACATTCTACATTCTAAAAGATCAAATCAAAAGAACAAGTTTTGGCTCTGCGGTGACCATGATGTGTAGTGTACCCGAGGCAGGGTCACAGCAAAGATCAGACCGAAAGAACCATGATGTCATCAGATTCCGAAGCAAAAGGGCAACGAAAAGTGCAGGCTTTTTCAAAAGTCACGGTTAGCCAGGAACGTCCACACCAGATGAGCCACTCTCTCTGGAAACACACACCACCACGAACCACTTGCTGCGGGGACGCACGCACACACACCTCCACTGAGGCATCCAGTCGGCATTTATAGCCAGCCCGCGTTGATCAGTTAATTAGCTGATTGAGGGAGGAGAGGGAAAAGGGGCGGCACCTGCAATCAAAAAAGAGCAGAAGAAAGACAGAGACCCACTACGGCACGTAACACCCCCACCAATAAGAAAGAATCTCTAGAATACCACACAGCTGCAGAAATTACAAATCATGCTTTAGTACCTTCTAAAAGTTGGAAATTGTCTTATGCCCCCCCCCCCAAATGATGTCCTTACCCACGGGACAGCATGTCGGCCACCAGATTATCAGCCCCCCTCTTGTGCTTAACCACGATGTTATAACGCTGGGCCTGGAGCGCCCAGCGCATAAACCGCTGGTTGCTGCATTAAGAAAACAAGAGGATTGTGATCGGTGTACACTGTAACAGGCACAGAGGTGGAGCCCACATAGACCTCAAAGTGCTGTAGAGCAAGGAGCATGGCCAAGGTTTCCTTTTCGATAGTTGAGCAGTTCAGCTGATGTTTCTTGAATTTCACTGAGAAGTAGCAGACAGGGTGGCACACATCACCAACTCCATCCTGCAACAGCACCGCTCCAGCTCCTATAGCGCTAGCATCCACTTCCAGTTTGAAAGGCCTGGTGAAGTCCGGAGCAGCCAGCACCGGAGCACTGCAGAGAAGGGACTTGGCAGCAGTAAAGGCATGGTCACAGGCATCATCCCAGACAAAAGGAATGGCTGGGCTACATAGTTTAGTCAATGGCGCAACCACAACAGAGAAGTTCTTACAAAAACACCGATAGTATCCTGCCATGCCTAGGAAACGTCTAAGTTCACGCCTAGTCGTAGGCGTCGGGAGAGTCAACACAGCCTAAATCTTTGTGGTCACGGGCAGCACCTGCCCATGGCCAACCCGCTTCCCCAAGTAGGTGACCATAGCCTTTCCAAATTCGCACTTAGCCAGATTAAGGGTTAGCGAGGCCTCTGCCAGTCGCTGGAACACATCCCTTAAACTGGACATGTGACTCACCCAGTCCTTAGAGTAGACTACGACATCATCCAGGTAGACACTACAATCTGGCACATTTCCTAACACGCGTTGCATGAGGCGCTGGAAAGTGGCCGGAGCACTTCTCATGCCAAAGGCCATGACCGTATACTGCATAAAAGCATCAGGGGTGACGAACGCGGAGATGTCTGATGCGCGCTGTGTTAAAGGGACCTGCCAGTACCCTTTCAGTAGATCTAATTTGGTGATGCACACTGCAGGCCCCACACTATCTATGCAGTCATCCATGCGAGGTAAGGGAAAGGAATCAGGAACAGTCACTGCGTTCACCTTATGGAAATCCGTACAGAAACGAGGGGTGCCGTCCGACTTAGGAGCCAGCAAGCATGGGGAACTCCAAGGACTACAGCTAGGTCGGGCAAGACCATGTTCAACTAGGTAAGCAACCTCTTTCTTCATTAGCTCCCTCTTATCATACGGACAGCGATAGGTGTGCTGCTTAATGGGCGTATGATTACTCACATCAATGTCATGCTCCAACACATGGGTACGGGATGGCACATCACCATACAAAGTGGGGTAGGCAGCAATGAGGTAGAGCACATCCTGATGCTGAGCTGGGGACAGATAGGACCGATGTTGCTCGACATTAGACATGAAGTCTGAGTTAGACAACCGGCCGGACTGTTGTGCCTCAGAGGGTATAGTTAAGTCATCGATCACATCGGCCACACAAACAAGCAAGGGAGTGACTGTAACAGTGGGATCTGGACACTTTTCAGCCTCCCGTGGATGGAAGGTTTTAAGCATATTAATATGGCACAAACGGGTCTTCTTACGACGCTGGGGTGTCTGGATGACATAGTCCATGTCAGAGAGTTTACTCTCCACCACATAGGGACACTAGCTCTGCTGGGCTGAACCCCAATGACTCCTGTTTTGCGTCTCTAATGGCAAACAACATAAATGGTATACCCTCATCCCAGTCTTTACCACTGTCATAACAATATTTGCTCAGCATAGACTTCAAAGTTTGGTGCCACCGTTCAAGTGCACCTTGAGATTCAGGATGATAAGCACTTGACACAGAATGAGCAATACCAAGAGACTGCAGGGTCTCATTAAAGACTTTGGAAAGAAAATTGGTCCCCTGGTCAGTCTGCACTACCCTTGGCAGACCAAAGGTGGTGAAAAACCTTAGCAGTGCTTTCGTGACAGCTGGTGCTGTAATCCTTCGTAAAGGAACAGCCTCAGGGAAACGAGTGGATACACACATGACTGTTAGTAAAAACTGGTTACCAGCCTTGGTTCTAGGCAGCGGACCCACACAGTCAACCATTACATGGTCGAAAGGCTCACCAACCGCTGGAACAGGACGCAGGGGGGCGGGGGGCACAGGCTGATTTGGTTTACCTACCATTTGGCAAGTACTACACCTCTTACAAAAACTCACGACATCCCCCTTTAAACCAGGCCAGAAAAAGTGCTTGAGAACCCGATGGTATGTCTTAGTTACCCCTAGGTGACCTGACCACAAATGTTCATGAGCCAGCTTTAACACGTGCTGGCGACAATTAACAGGCAGGACTACCTGATGAATTACACCCCAATCCTCACCGAGCTCAGCCGCGGCACTGTCTGACTGTGAAACCCATCTGCGCATCAGAACACCATTCTCAATAAAATACGGTTGCTTGGGTGTACACTCGCTGGGCATTTTCACAGCAGCGGCTATGCCTTTAGTTAAGGACTGATCTGCTTGCTGGGCAGCAATGAGAGCCTCACGACACAGTGACAGGGGAGCCGCCAGATCTACAGGAGCAACAGGCTCCTTTACCTGTTCAGGTTTTCTGAAATCACAGTCTGCCGAACCACCACCAGGGGGCAGCTCATCCTGCGAGAAAACAGATGCAAACAGAGAGTCTGTTAAATCAACTTCCTGGTCCGGGGCCTGTGCACGGGCCCTAGCTCTCATTAACACACTAACCGTAAAAACATCAGGATGTTTTTTAGATAATTCGTCATGATCTGACTCTGGAATGGGCTCAGCAACGACCTTGGGAACAGGATAAACTTTACCGCCAGCTATATCGTTACCCATGATAAATTCCACGCCATCAATGGGAAAACTACCGCGGACACCCACATGGAAATAACCGGTTGCCAGCTCCGACTGCACATGGACTCGATGCAGTGGGGCGGGGATGAAACCCATCTCAATTCCCCTAACCACAGCACTGGCATCAGACTCCGTACCAGGTGGCAACACACTGGACAGAATGAGGGCCTGAGAGCAGGCTGTGTCACGTAGTGCAGTTACTCGGCGCTGGCCTTCAGCCTGTCCTACAAGAGACAACAAACAGGTGAATATAAAAGGCTTAAAACATTCAGGCACCCCTGATATTATAGCCTCGTCACTGGAGGTTTTAATAAGCCCCACGCCTTTCGGTGGTCTCAATAAGCCCCACGCCTTTCGGTGGTCTCACAACAGGCCCTTGTTTACGCTTCCAGGCAATGCAATCTGCAATTAAATGACCAGACTTGTGGCAATAAAAGCACTGTCGATCAGTTTTGGAAGTAGACGACACAGCAGCACCCGACAACTGCGACCCAGACTTTTGAAACCCCTCCCGAGGGGACTCGGGACGTTTTGCCAACACACTTTTGTGTGTGAGCGCAAATTCATCTGCCAAGGTGGCAGCCTGCTGCAGAGTGGTCACTTTCTGTTCGTTTAAATATATCGTGATACGCTCAGAGACGCAGTTTTTAAATTCCTCCAGCAACATCAGTTCACGTATTGCGATAAAATCGTCAGCCTTACATGCCGTGCACCATCGATCGAAGAGAATGCCCTTTTCCCTTGCGAAATCAACATGGGTTTGAGTGGACACTTTACGCAAGTTACGAAACCGCTGTCTGTACGCCTCTGGTACCAGCTCATATGCTCGCATGATAGCACTCTTAACCTTGCTGTAATCGAGGCCATCCTCCACCGACAAGGAAGAGCAGGCCTCCTAAACTCTGCCTGACAATTTACATTGTAGTAAAATTGCCCACGCATCCTCTGGCCAGCGTTACGCCGTGGCAATGCGCTTAAATGCGCCGAAATAATTTTCCACCTCTGCCTCGCGAAATGTAGGGACCAAAGAGATGTTTTTACTCACGTCGAACGTTTTAGGTGGACACGCAGCGGGCTGAACTTCACCGGCCTGAGTTGTGCGAGCCTGCAGCTCCACCTGACGCAGCCTAACAGCTGTGTCTGCCTCCAACCTCTTCAGTTCCAGCTCTCTACGGAACTGAAACTCACGCTCACGCTCCTCCTTTTCTAGCTGCATGCGAGCTAAACAGCCTGGCGTCCACCTTTGAGCCAGGAGTCGATTCCACGGAGAGCGGAACAAAATGTGGCAATGTGAACGGCTTCTCCGCCGTCCTCACCTCCTTCATAACAGGCGTAATCAGCTGCTCAGCCACGACCTCTTCCGCCGGGCCGCCCTCACCTGGAGAGGCTGCGGTCTCAACCCAGAGCATCCCCAGACACCGGCAAGCTAAGAACCCCCCTGTTAACCAACTCATCTATAAGAACCGCTTTTAACTCAGCTTTGACAAGTGTGCCAGAAACCGGAACACCGTAGTATTCCGCGACCACACGCAGATCGCTCTTCTTACACCTGTCAAGCCCAATAAATGATGGATCAGCCGCAAATGCTTCCACGTTGAATGCTGCCATCATTAAACACCGAAATGCCACGCACCAACAGCTGTCACCACAGACAAAACCTCTCCAGCTCCTGCCTAACACAAACTTACCTATCTATCTTCTGGGGCGTGCCGGGCTCGAGGCGTCTTATAGGCTTAACATCAGTGGCCGAAACCCTGAAACGCCTGCCCCCACCGGAGATCAAGGTCCCCACCCGGAGTTTACCCCGAAAACAAAAAAAGGCAAAATAACAAAAAAGCACCCGATGGAAAGGTGGGCTGTAACTTAACCCAGCTGGGTACTCACCTGTATAGGCTGGAGAAGCTGCCCCTGACATCACGCAGACTGCAGGTACACAGACACACACAAAAACACCAACACGTAGTACCGCACAACAAACACGGATTACTAACAAACACCAACCGGTACCACTGCGGGAATAGATCCCGGACGAGCCCCCAAAATTGTTACGACCCGGCAGGTCTAGAGGAACTAAGGGAGGTAACAATTAAATCAGAGATCAAAAACAAAGGAGTGAAACCAAAGACTGACTGCCAGCGCAGGGATTTATTAAATAAACACAGGAAGCAAAAGGGCAACGAAAAGTGCAGGCTTTTTCAAAAGTCACGGTTAGCCAGTAACGTCCACACCAGATGAGCCACTCTCTCTCTGGAAACACGCCACAAACCACGAACCACTCTCTCTGGAGACACACACCACCACGAACCACTTGCTGCGGGGACGCACGCACACACACCTCCACTGAGGCATCCAGTCGGCATTTATAGCCAGCGCGCGTTGATCAGTTAATTAGCTGATTGAGGGAGGAGAGGGAAAAGGGGCGGCACCTGCAATCAAAAAAGAGCAGAAGAAAGACAGAGACCCACTACGGCACGTAACATGCGTGGACTAGTTTTTCTGCAGAGACAATGCGTCTGATTTTAGCGATGTTACGTAAGTGGAAGAATGCAGTGCTCGAAATTTGTTTTATATGAACATTAAAGGACAAATCCTGATCAAAAACAACTCCAAGATTCTTTACAGTGGAGCTGGAGGCCACGGTGATCCCGTCTAAAGTAACTAAGTCTCTAGAAAGAGAGTTTCTGAGGTGCTTGGGTCCAATTACAAGAACTTCCGTTTTGTCTGAACATCAGAAAATGATAGGTCATCCAATTTTTTATATCCTTAAGGCATGCTTGGAGTTTAGTTAACTGATTGGTTGCATCAGGCTCGGTCGATAACTATAATTGGGTGTCGTCAGCTTAACAATGAAAATTGATAGAGTGATTCCTAATAATGTTCCCTAAAGGAAGCATATAAAACTAAATAAAAGTGGTCCTAGTACAGAACCTTGTGGGACTCCATGACAAACTTTGGTATGCATGGAGGATTCATCATTGACGTGAACAAACTGAGATCGATCTAAAAAATACGATTTAAACCAGCTTAGGGCGGTTCCTTTGATGCCAGTTTGATCTTCCAGTCTCTGTAAAAGAATTTGATGGTCAATGGTGTCAAATGCAGCACTAAGATCTAACAGGACAAGTACAGAGATGAGTCCTTTGTCTGATGCCATTAGGAGGTCATTTGTAACCTTGACTAATGCGGTCTCTGTGCTATGATGCATTCTAAATCCTGACTGAAATTCCTCAAATAGACTATTGTTATGGAGAAAGTCACACAGTTGATTAGCTACAGCTTTCTCAAGTATCTTAGACACAAAGGGAAGGTTTGATATCGGTCTGTAGTTGGCTAAAACCTCTGGGTCTAGAGTGGGCTTTTTAAGAAGAGGTTTAATTACAGCTACCTTAAAGGACTGTGGTACATGTCCTGATAATAAAGACAGATTAATTGTATCCAATAACGAATGACTAACGAGAGGTAAAACATCCTTGAGCAGCCTGGTTGGGATGGGGTCTAAGAGACAGGTTGAAGGCTTAGCTGCAGAAATGATTAAAGTTATTTGATGAAGGTCGATGGGAGAAAAACAGTCTGATTACATATCAGGTTTTACAGCTGTTTTCAAACTTGCTGTATCAGAATGCAGATCAATGCCTGTTAAGGGCAGAAGGTGATGGAATTTATCTCTAATAGTTATCTCTAATCTTATCATTAAAGAAGCTCATGAAGTCATTGCCACTTAGACCTAGGGGAATAGATGGTTCAGTAGAGCTGTGATTCTCTGTTAGCCTGGCAACAGTGCTGAAGAGAAACCTGGGGTTGTTCTTATTCTCCTCACTTAAAGAAGAGTAGTAGGCTGCTCTGGCATTACGGAGAGCCTTCCTGTATGTTCTGAGATTATCTTACCAGACTAGATGAGATTCTTCAAGTTTAGTGGCACGCCATTTGCGTTCAGATTTACGTGCCTCTTGTTTTAATTTACGAGTCTGCTGGCTATACCATGGTGCTAACCTTCTTTGTTTAATTATCTTCTTTTTCAGAGGTGCAATAGAGTCTAGAGTTGTCCGTAATGAGCCTGTAATACTATCAACAAGATGATCTATTTGTGAGGGGCTAAAGGAAGCAGACAAGTCCTCTGTTACAGTTAGACATGGCATTGAATTCAATACTGAAGGAATCGTTTCCTTAAATTTGGCTACAGCACTATCAGATAAACATCTGCTGTAGAAGTTTCTACACAAAGGCTTATAGTCCAATAGTATGAACTCAAAGGTTATTAAAAAATGGTCAGACAGAGTAGGATTCTGTGGAAAGACTATTAGATTATCAATTTCAATGCCATATGAAAGAACAAGATCAAGAGTGTGGTTCAGACAATGAGTCGGTTTATTTACACTCTGACAAAAGCCAATTGAGTCTAATAGAGAGATAAACGCAGTACTAAGACTATCATTGTGGTTGTCCACATGAATGTTAAAATCACCTACAATAATTACTTTATCTGTTTTAAGGATCAAGCCTGTTGCAAATTCTGCAAATTCAGATAAAAATTCGGAATAAGGACCAGGAGCTCGATAAACTGTAACAAATAAAATTGGTTGCAAAGTTTTCCAGGTTGGGTGAGTGAGGCTAAGAACAAGGCTTTCAAATGAATTATAATTCAGTTTAGGTTTTAGGATTTATTAATAGATTTGAGTCAAATATGGCTCCAACTCCACCACCTCGACCAGTACTTCGAGGAATATGAGTATTATAATGACTCGGATGAGTGGATTCATTTAAGCCAGCATATTCATCCTCCTGCAGCCAGGTTTCAGTGAGACAGAACAAATCAATATCATAATCCGCTGATGTGAATAACAATCTTACTGTATTTACGCTTATCTTTAGCCAGCAGTTTCAAAAAAGATTCGATGTCGCCCGCTCTGGCCCCCGGGATGCATTTAACTATGGCCCCTGGTGTCGCTAACTTCATGTTTCGGACTATGGAGCTGCCAATGACCAGAGTTGGGCTCTCAGCGGGTGTGTCGCTGAGCGGGGAAAATCTGTTTGAAACGTGAAGCGGTTGGTGGTGTACCGTGGGCTTCTGTTTGGGGCTATGCCTCCTAACAGTCACCCAGCCTCCCGGCTGCTCGGGAACTACCGGGGGACGGCTAACTGAAGCTACCTGTGGCTGTACCGCACCGGCTACCGGGGACTGGCTAACTATCTGAGCTACTGACTGTTCGGTGGTGCGGTACCGTGCCTCTAACTCACTGACCCTCGCCTCCAAAGCTACAAATAAACTACATTTATTACAAGTACCGTTATCACTAAAGGAGGACGAGGAGTAACTGAACATGTGGCACACGGGGCAGGAGAGAGCAGGAGAGGAGAGAGGAGGAGAGCAGGGAGACGCCATTGCTGTCGCTAGGCTAGTTACTGTGGCTAAAAGAAACTGGTGGTTTGTGGTTACTAGAGTTAAGAGACCTGTTCGTGCACAGACAGAACAAGTCAAAGGATAGTGCAGAGATAAGTAAATAGTCGCTGATGTGAGAAATATACAGAAATCTGTTCAGGTGAGAAGAGCAGAGAGCACCGTGGCAACAACACCGATACCGGAAGAGACACAATACGTTACCGCAAAGCACGTCGTCGTTGCAAAAGGGGGCGCGTCATGGTCGCAAAAGGCGTCGTCTGTGCCAGATGTCATCAGATTCCGGTTCTAAATTACTAAATTCCACATTCTACATCCTAAATTCAAAATTCTATATTCTAAAAGATCGAAGCAAAAAAACAAGTTTCGGCTCTGGGGTGACCATGATGTGTGGTATATCTGAGAAAGGGCCACAGCCAAGACCAGAGCAAAAGAACCTTGATGTCATCAGATCCAGGTTCTAGATTCTAAATTCCACATTTTAAATTCCACATTATACATTCTAAATGAAGAAAAGAACAAGTTTTGGCTCTGCGCTGACCATGATGTGTGGTGTACCCAAGTCAGAGCCACAGCAAAGATCAGACCCAAAGAAACCATGATGTCATCAGATTCCGGTTCTAAATTCCACATTCTAAATTATGCATTTTAAATTCCACATTCTAAATTATACATTCTGAATTCTGATAGATCAAAGCAAAAGAACAAGTTTTGGCTCTGGGGTGGCCATGATGTGTGGTGTATCTGAGAAAGGGCCAAATCCAAGACCAGGGCAAAAGAACTATGATGTCAACAGATTCCGGTTCTGGATTCTAAATTCCACATTCTAAATTCCACATTCTGAATTCTACATTCTAAATTCCATATTCTACATTCTAAAAGATCGAAGCAAAAGAACAAGTTTTGGCTCTGGGGTGACGATGATGTGTGGTGTATCTGAGAAAAGGCCACAGCCACGACCAGAGCAAAAGAACCATGATGTAATCAGATTCCGGTTCTAAATTCTAAATTCCACATTCTAAATTCTACATTCTAGATTCCACATTCTACATTCTAAAGGATCCAAGCAAAAGGACAAGTTTTGGCTCTGTGGTGACCATGATGTCTGGTGTACCCAAGGCCGGGCCACAGCCAAGACCACAGCAAAAGAACCATGATGTCATCAGATTCCGGATCTAAATTACTAAATTCCACATTCTACATCCTAAATTCAAAATTCTATATTCTAAAAGATCGAAGCAAAAAAACAAGTTTCGGCTCTGGGGTGACCATGATGTGTGGTATATCTGAGAAAGGGCCACAGCCAAGACCAGAGCAAAAGAACCTTGATGTCATCAGATCCAGGTTCTAGATTCTAAATTCCACATTTTAAATTCCACATTATACATTCTAAATGAAGAAAAGAACAAGTTTTGGCTCTGCGCTGACCATGATGTGTGGTGTACCCAAGTCAGAGCCACAGCAAAGATCAGACCCAAAGAAACCATGATGTCATCAGATTCCGGTTCTAAATTCCACATTCTAAATTATGCATTTTAAATTCCACATTCTAAATTATACATTCTGAATTCTGATAGATCAAAGCAAAATAACAAGTTTTGGCTCTGGGGTGGCCATGATGTGTGGTGTATCTGA
Organism: Collichthys lucidus; assembly: GCA_004119915.2. Lineage (NCBI taxonomy): Eukaryota > Metazoa > Chordata > Actinopteri > Sciaenidae > Collichthys > Collichthys lucidus. The sequence goes on from CM014097.1 coordinate 407,826, forward strand.
GAAAGGGCCAAATCCAAGACCAGGGCAAAAAAACTATGATGTCAACAGATTCCGGTTCTGGATTCTAAATTCCACATTCTAAATTCCACATTCTGAATTCTACATTCTAAATTCCACATTCTAAATTCCATATTCTACATTCTAAAAGATCGAAGCAAAAGAACAAGTTTTGGTTCTGGGGTGACGATGATGTGTGGTGTATCTGAGAAAAGGCCACAGCCAAGACCAGAGCAAAAGAACCATGATGTCATTAGATTCCGGTTCTAAATTCTAAATTCCACATTCTAAATTCTACATTCTAGATTCCACATTCTACATTCTAAAGGATCCAAGCAAAAGAACAAGTTTTGGCTCTGTGGTGACCATGATGTCTGGTGTACCCAAGGCCGGGGCACAGCCAAGACCACAGCAAAAGAACCATGATGTCATCAGATTCCGGATTTAAATTCCTAAATTCCACATTCTACATTCTCAATTCAAAATTCTACATTCTAAAAGATCAATGCAATAAAAACAATTTTCGGCTCTGGGGTGACCATGATGTGTGGTGTATCTGAGAAAGGGCCACAGCCAAGACCAGAGCAAAAGAACCATTATGTCATCAGATTCCGGGTCTAGATTCTAAATTCCACATTCTGAATTCTACATTCTACATTCTAAATAATTGAAGCAAAAGAACAAGTTTTCGCTCTGGGGTAACCATGATTTGTGGTGTACCCGGGGCATTGCCACAGCCAATACCAGAGCAAAGAACCACAATGTCATCAGATTCTGGTTCTAAATTCTGAATTCAACATTCTAAATTCCACATTCTACATTCTACATCCTGAATTCTAAATTCTATGTTCTAAAAGATTGAAGCAAAAAAAACAAGTTTTGGCTCTGGGGTGACCATGATGTGTGGTGTATCTGAGAAAAGGCCACAGCCACGACCAGAGCAAAAGAACCATGATGTCATCAGATTCCGGTTCTAGATTCCAAATTCCACATTCTAAATTCTACATTCTAGATTCCACATTCTACATTCTAAAGGATCCAAGCAAAAGGACAAGTTTTGGCTCTGTGGTGACCATGATGTCTGGTGTACCCAAGGCCGGGCCACAGCCAAGACCACAGCAAAAGAACCATGATGTCATCAGATTCCGGATCTAAATTACTAAATTCCACATTCTACATCCTAAATTCAAAATTCTATATTCTAAAAGATCGAAGCAAAAAAACAAGTTTCGGCTCTGGGGTGACCATGATGTGTGGTATATCTGAGAAAGGGCCACAGCCAAGACCAGAGCAAAAGAACCTTGATGTCATCAGATCCAGGTTCTAGATTCTAAATTCCACATTTTAAATTCCACATTATACATTCTAAATGAAGAAAAGAACAAGTTTTGGCTCTGCGCTGACCATGATGTGTGGTGTACCCAAGTCAGAGCCACAGCAAAGATCAGACCCAAAGAAACCATGATGTCATCAGATTCCGGTTCTAAATTCCACATTCTAAATTATGCATTTTAAATTCCACATTCTAAATTATACATTCTGAATTCTGATAGATCAAAGCAAAATAACAAGTTTTGGCTCTGGGGTGGCCATGATGTGTGGTGTATCTGAGAAAGGGCCAAATCCAAGACCAGGGCAAAAAAACTATGATGTCAACAGATTCCGGTTCTGGATTCTAAATTCCACATTCTAAATTCCACATTCTGAATTCTACATTCTAAATTCCACATTCTAAATTCCATATTCTACATTCTAAAAGATCGAAGCAAAAGAACAAGTTTTGGTTCTGGGGTGACGATGATGTGTGGTGTATCTGAGAAAAGGCCACAGCCAAGACCAGAGCAAAAGAACCATGATGTCATTAGATTCCGGTTCTAAATTCTAAATTCCACATTCTAAATTCTACATTCTAGATTCCACATTCTACATTCTAAAGGATCCAAGCAAAAGAACAAGTTTTGGCTCTGTGGTGACCATGATGTCTGGTGTACCCAAGGCCGGGGCACAGCCAAGACCACAGCAAAAGAACCATGATGTCATCAGATTCCGGATTTAAATTCCTAAATTCCACATTCTACATTCTCAATTCAAAATTCTACATTCTAAAAGATCAATGCAATAAAAACAATTTTCGGCTCTGGGGTGACCATGATGTGTGGTGTATCTGAGAAAGGGCCACAGCCAAGACCAGAGCAAAAGAACCATTATGTCATCAGATTCCGGGTCTAGATTCTAAATTCCACATTCTGAATTCTACATTCTACATTCTAAATAATTGAAGCAAAAGAACAAGTTTTCGCTCTGGGGTAACCATGATTTGTGGTGTACCCGGGGCATTGCCACAGCCAATACCAGAGCAAAGAACCACAATGTCATCAGATTCTGGTTCTAAATTCTGAATTCAACATTCTAAATTCCACATTCTACATTCTACATCCTGAATTCTAAATTCTATGTTCTAAAAGATTGAAGCAAAAAAAACAAGTTTTGGCTCTGGGGTGACCATGATGTGTGGTGTATCTGAAAAAGGGCCACAGCCAAGACCAGAGTAAAAGAACCATGATGTCATCAGATTCCGGTTCTAGATTCCAAATTCCACATTCTGAATTCTACATTCTAAATTCTACATTCTCAATTAAAAATTCTACATTCTAAAAAATTGAAGCAAAAAAACAAGTTTTGGCTCTGGGGTGACCATGATGTGTGGTGTTTCTCAGAAAGGGCCACAGCCAAGACAAGAGCAAAAGAACCAGGATGTCATCAGATTCCAGTTCTAGATTCTAAATTCCACATTCTAAATTCTAAAGGTTCGAAGCAAAAGAACAAGTTTTGGCTCTGTGGTGACCATGATGTCTGATGTACACAAGGCCAGGCCACAGCCAAGACCAAAGCAAAAGAAATATGATGTGTCAAGTAAGTTGAGATCCCTGATCCGCTGACGCACTAAAGGAGTAAGGTAGGAGTCATAGGGACTTTCTGATATGCCCATCAAAGGCATGAGGCCTTGGACATTTCGGGACTTTCCATCTCTGAGAGGACAATCGGGGACTTTCTGTTGGAGTGTGAGTGATACATAACTATAAAAATGAGCTAAACTAAGTGTGATCAATAATGATTGTGTGTTAAACCATATAAGGAATGAAATGTTAAAATGAGTGTAACCATGAACAGAAAGTGTGATTATAACTGTGTTCTGATTCTGATTGCTGGAAATTGTGAAATCATTGCAATAGCTAGTAGCCAGGAAAGTGACCATAAATAGAATCATGCTGAGAGGTTGGGCCAAGAAACTTTGAGGAACTAGACCCGAGGGACGGGAGGGATGAAGTAACCAGGAAACATCTGGTAGGATGAGCAAAAGGAAGGAATTACAGCCTAATATGGTTGGACTCCGGCGAGTGAGTCATTGTCGCCTGATAAGGGAAGAAATCCGACAAACAGAGAGTATAAAAACCCCTGCACAACGGAGATCGTGGTTATCTTCATCAGCCGGCACCCAAGTTCGAGACATGCTGCACGACAGACCTAAACGGGAGCATCAAATCTCCGGACTTAGACTCTAAAATACAGAGAAGGAACAGACGAACAGCCTAACATCGTAAGAGAGGAGCCTGGGGAGCCACGGCCGGCTAGAGGGAGCCGAGCGTCGGAGGATAACCATCCCAAAACCGGCAGTGGGCTTCGACCGGACCAACCAGAACTCTTTTCATGTTCATCCTGCCAAAGATACTACGGACATCAGGAACTTTCTGGGCTTTGGCCAAAGCCAGGGACTCTTGACGAAATCCAGCAGTACAGCAGTCGTGAAAGGACTGGATCGACTGATCATCGCTTCACCCTTTCCCTCCCTCTCTCCAAACTGGATCAACCTTAATAGCTCAGCAACAGCCTTCATATCAGGTTATCAAATTTATTATTGGTAAGAATAGTACATTAGAGGATAGGATTAATCAAATTTAAATGAATTAAACTGTATGCTTGCCCTTGCTAAAACTTTGCAATAAATATATCCACTGCAGTTAAAGATCAAGTTGTGGACCTCGCTTTTATGACATCCCCTATAGGGCGTAATCATTTGGTTATTGTGTGTTCAACATCTAATGGTTCTAACGGGTTACTCTAGCCTACTGAAATTAACAGACCCTTAGGGCTCGCTGTCAGAGCCTTTAAAAAATATCCTAGCAACCATACCAAGTGCGCAGATCAATGAGAGGAGAGCTGCCGTAAACGCACGCGGCTAGTATAGTATTTGGCTCATAGGGGCTATTCGGTCAGGTGCTATACTAGAGCAAGCAGGGTAGACGTGCGGATTAGAGCAGTTAGAAGCTAGGCGAATCTCCTCGCCACCAGCTTGAACAATCCTCTGAATCAGCTTGAGGATCGGACCCGTGAGACGGAGAGCTGGACCGGTACCACCTGAACAGGGGTAGACTCGGGATCTAACACGTGGCGCCCAACGTGGGGCTCGGTGAAAGAGTTCATCGGGCCTAAGAAGAACCCCCGGCAGAGGAGGAATCCAGGAGGAGGAACCCACTGCTGGTCGTGTGAGACGACCCGAGAAAAGACGCCAAGCGTGCGGTAGGAAGGAGTCCTACTGAGCACCTCGGTGAAGCAGTCCTGCCAGGAGGCAGCGCTGCTGGGTGATCAGTGAGAGAGGCTGAGCCACCCACCCGTGGAATCCCTAGAGGAGGAGCGGGAGCAAGGAGCGACCGACGGGAGCGGCGAGGCTGAATACCCGAAGCGGCGCTGAATAGCCCAACTAGTCTGTGACTCATCCCCTACCCGAAGGCCTAAGGGAGGCCTTGAGGCAGACGACTCAACCAACGAAGATGGAAGAGGCAGGGATGGCCGGAGACGCACAGGGTGCGGGACCACAGATGCCGAGAAACCCTGAGATTGAAGGGGATCCACCAAACGATGGAGCTGAACTAAGACTAAAAATGTGCCTGGACGTGGTACATCAGAGAGCCCATGGAAAAGAAGGGGCTCACTGGAAAGGAAATGATGAGGTGGATCGATATGTACAACAGAGAAGAGTCGTCTTCGTTGGAAGAGAGAAGTGGGAATTGACACCCAAAGGAAGGGTGGTTCCCGAAGGTTCCGTGGTAGAAGTGGTGCAGACCGTGCACGAAGAATTAGGTCATGTTGGCGCCATGCCTACGCGGAAGGAACTGGAAAAGCAGCAACTTTGGATTCCAGGAAGCCGGGTCCGCCAAATCCTCAAGGACTGTGACGTATGTGGTCGGTACAACGCAGGACAAAGAGGAAGAAGGGTGGACGGCCTCACCATAAAGAGCACTGTACCCTGGGGATCAGTATGTATGGATGCAGCTGGTCCGATGGGGATTACAGGGAAAAAGGGCGAGAAGTACCTTTTAGTGTTGGTGGATTCTATGTCCGGGTACGTACTTATCAGAGCCGTGAGACGGATCAACGGCAGCAGTGTGGTCAGCATGTTGGATCAAGTGTGCTCAACTTTGGGAGTGCCCAAAGAGCTCCGAACGGACAACGGGACTCATTTTCGCAATGCCCAAGTGGACCAGTGGTGCCAGCAAAACGGAGTGATGAGAGTTTACTCTCCGCCGTACACCCCCCAAGCAAACGGGGTGGTGGAACGGACCATTGGGCTGGTAAAGAACTGGATTGCGAAAAACGCTAACACCAGAGAATGGAGCACCAAGGCCCTGGAGATTGGGAGAGCCCTGAACGATCGACATCGGAGCGACAGGCCCTCCCCCTCAGCGGAGCTAAATGGACGCCCATTCGTGTCAGAGAAAGTGGGGCGGGGCGAAGAGGAGAAAAAGGCGGCCCCAGGGAAGAGGAGCCCATTCAAGGTCGGACAGAGAGTGTGGATCAAAGCACGCGACCACCCCACGAATGCTGCAGTCAAAGCTAAGTACGAAGTATCAGACATAGTAGAGAAGATTTTAGATAGTAACACGGTGTTACTAGAGAAGAAGGGAATCCAGGGAGTAGAGCAGCTTAAGCCTGTTCCAAGCTAAGAGAAAACCAAGAACCAAGAATGGCTACTAACACACAGAACCCCCCACCCTACGTCAGAGTAGCCACTGTCTATGGGGTGGTAGCCCTAAGGAGAACAACCTCGGGACTCTGGGCAGGCAGAGGACTGAGAAAATTAGATTGCGCTAAGAAAGGATTCCTGTCAGAAGAGAAAGAGATCATCGAATGGAAGGAAGTACAGAATACCTGCGTGGTTTGCTCAAAGCCATCTACCCTGGTCATCCGGTGGGAAGGACCGGGAAGTGAGAGACCACTCAAGCCAGAAGGATTTAAAAGAGAATTCAAGAATATGCACTACAGGCCAGTGAAAGTAATGGATGCATACATCTGCGGACTATGCCGAATAGTCCATCTACCCAGGCTGATCATCATGACTCAATGGGACCTGCGAGGAACGAAACTGGAACCAGCGGAGTGTAGCTGCCAATGGGATGGAGCCTATATCCTGCACTGTAGTGGTTGCGCCCTCCAGTTGAGGACTGGAAGACTTCTGCAGGTGAGCAGAGCCAAAGGCTGGCAAGTAAGAAGATATTTAGACCCGCTGAAAAGCTTCGAATCACCATCCGGGGAAGGAGGTTGGAGCGCGTTACCCGCAGCTGTGCCCGCGCCCCCAAGGAGCGGACACGAAGAGCCACGGAGGTACACAGATACCAGCCCATCAGCGCCAAGCCTATACCCAGACATGGCAGCCGACGAAGCGGAGGGATACGCCACAATAGCCGAAGTTTACAGTAAAAAGAGATCTCTCTTGGAGGAGGCGATACACTGTGGGTGGCCCTACATCCCTCAGTACGGACAAGTGGCGTGTCCACCCTTCGCCACGAAACAAGTCCCGTTAGTGATGAGAGTGTTTAGAGATCCAGCACAGCCAGGCTACACTACAGGACTCGAGGCGTTGACAGACGACGAGCGGCAACAGGCCCGTGAGAAAGGATGGGAAGGACCCTGGGAGCTCACTACGTGGGGGAAACTGATTGAGGAGATTGTCCAGGACCCAAGTATCCAAACAGAGGAGCTACCTGAAGTCCCAAGAGAAGAAGGGGCCAGAGGCACCAACCTGTATTACTACGTGACGGGGTTGGATGCCTGGGGGAACTCCGGAGCAAAGGCAAAGGCAAAGAGGGCCCAATACCACGTCACGCCTGAAGCGTGGCATAGGGACGGACTCCTGCAGATGCCCGGAAGGGTGGCCAGTAGAGCGGCCACGCCCATAAGGCCGAACCAAACGGTAAAAGTAGAAATAACGGTCCAGATGGTAGCAGTCCCCTACAGAGGAATCTACTCAGTGGGAGCAGATGTAGCAGTCCTAGAAGAGAACAAGCCAGAAGAGCCGGAGCAAGCACCGGAGAAGAAATCGATCACACGACTAAGTTCATGGTTCCGGCGATCGCTCCCTGGAAGAAGAAAATCACACAGGAAACCCCATCCAGGAGAATAAAGAGCCAACGCAGAAACCAGATAACCTAAAGACGACGCAAAATGAGTACAAAGTTTAAACGAATAGTCAGATTGGATCCCCAGACCCTAAATTATCCCGGCACTAAAAAGAGCCCACCAAGCCTAGCGCTACCGAATCACACAGTATTTTTGGACTGGCCTAAAAAAGATTTCGACACAGGATGGAACCGAGGCACCGCGGGGTATTTTTGCAGCAATTGGGAGTACCAACGAGATCCAGACATGTCACTCCCAGGCCCATCAACCCTGGGGGAGACAGTTCAACGAGAAGTAATAGTGGATGGAACGCGGTTGCAGAGGTACATGCCTTATAACCCGGCAACGACCAGATACCAGCCAGTGCCGAGGTGCCCAGGAAATCTGATGTGGATACTAAATACGGTCTACATAGCAACCAAAGGACAATTGTTCAAACTAAGGTGGGGACCCAACTATGCCGAACCCCTGCAGGGAGTATACTTTGACCTCTGGCTGGGCTCAGGAAAAATCTGGACCAGCAGCCCAGAAATGTATCGACAACTCGCCCAAAGGGAAGGAAATCCAGGGAGTGTGGTGATTGAGAATCAGCACGAGCACATAAGGGTCACCAGCAGGATGGACTCCTCAGTAGGACGACCTCTGATTGACAGCTGCTCGTATTCCGCGCAGCAACAGATGGCGTTGAAACATGATATGCGAGCCGTGCTGACAGACCTCACCATCGAGTCACCAACTCAACGGTACTGCTCCAAGCAACCCCTGTATACTATGCTAGCTCAAGCCCGAGGGGACGGAAAGCATTTCTGGGAAGCCTATGGTAACCTCATAACAGAAGGATGTCGACAAGGAAGGACACCGGCAGAGGGACCCCTGCCCAAACCGGAACGGGTGCTGGTCGCCAGCTGGAAATGGGCGTGGAAGGGGTTGGACCCTGAAATCCGGTACAAATCACCAGTGTATAAGGCACTTCTCAAACAACGAGTTACCAGATCCCTGAGTGACGGCATAGAGGGACCACCTCCAATAATAGTGCACCTAGAAACATTACAAAGAAAACCCTACAGAAGCAAGAGCAAGAAACGGAGTACCGCCCGGTACCATCCACCTGAAGACGGATGGACCTGCCACTCTTAGAAGCCCAGGCCTGGAGGGGGAGGTCAAGGTTAAAAGGACCTCACCCACCGGGCCCAGAAGAATTAGGAAAGGAAAGCGTTGACAAAGAGAAACGAAGGACCCAACAAAAAGCTTGCACATGTATAAAGGCTCTGGCGAAAGGAATGGCAGTGATGGCAGGACTAGTGACTGTCCTGGCCATCCTGTACCATTATGGCAGTCACCCTTGGGCCCTAACCCATACCAGGGTCCAACATGGGACGACTAAAACTGTACAGCAGAGCTGCTGGACAGTGGAATCAAGAACCATCTTGGTGGTATGGGACAAAAACCAGACTTGGCTCAACCTCACAAGAAGTCAAGAGGGAGAGCAAGTAAACTGGTTAGCAGTACTGAATGGAACAGAAATCAAATTGAACACAGCTAAAGATGGCGACGCAACCAACGGGACGGAAGTATTACAGGCAGTACAACGAATGGAAGACGGAGACCTCGTGCTACAGGTGTTGAAGCTACAAGATCAAGGAACAAAAACCGTGAGATGTACGTGGATACATGCAAGATCTGAAGACCCGGGATGGTATTGCACGTGGGGATGTAGGCCGTTGGCGGGCCTGAAGAGCCAAGGGTACTGGGAAGAAGAAGTTATATTCCCAGCACCATCGCGGAACGACACATGCCCCGCTGCACTCCCCAAGTGGGTTTTCTGGGGGAACCTTAACCTCACGTGCGCCCTCACCAGAAGTCGAGTCCCCAAAGGCCGGAAACCAACAGAAAAAGGGACCAAGCCGACCAGACCCACAGAAAAGGGAACTGAGCCGCCCAGCACCACCAAGGGGACCATAAGGGAAAACGACTGTAATGAGGTACCAGCCCCTGTGGCCTCGGAAACGGGGAACGCTTCATCACCAGGAGCCACCCCGCCACCGGGTACTACTCCGCCACCAGGCATGGCTGCACCAATAATAGCGCCGACGCAGGAATCCACTCTAAAGTTAATAGATCCAGACTTCGAACCCAAAGAAGGCCCATACCCGCAATGGCTCAGGAAAGTCACTAGAGACTGTGTGTACAAACAACTAAGGAGCCTAAACCCATGCTTCTGGAACACCGAAAAGAAGTGTAGTGGACAAAACTACATCGTGGTAATACCAGCTACCAGGCCATGGTTCATGGACCAGAAAGGGGCATATGGTACAGTACCAAATGCGTACCACGAAGATTGGCTGAATAGCACTTTACCCTGGATATGGGTTACACCACTACAGCACTTCGTAGGGATCTTCCCGGAAGGACAGCGGTGGACCGGTCTAGGACTCAAAGGGCCGTATCAGACCGACATGTATGTACAGAAGGTCCCAAGACCCAATGACTTGACATCAGTGCCTAGTGGAGATTTCCAGAAGGTGGACCGATGTGTAGCGGAGAGAATGTTCCAGGACCTGAATAACACCGTGTACGTGAGTGATGGCAAGTCACCGCGATGCCCACTCAACCAAGTAAAAACAACAACATGGGCGCATTGGATCTACAACTGTAGTGGACTGAAAACCAACAAAACCGTAAAAGGAATCCTGCAATCCTGGAAAGAGGGATATCAAAGAGACTCGGAGTCGACCTGGTGGGGATTAGAACAAACTGAGGTGAAACGATGGGTAATACCATGCTTAGCGAACACCAGCAACTACTGGGTAAAGTATCAGTACCTCGCCACCGTCTATTCCAAAGACCGAGACATATGGCCAGGGATGTGGACCAAACCTACGCCTGTGGTCAGTCCAAGACCGTGGACCATGAGATGTGACAGAGCCAACAGCACCTGCACCGTCAGCCTAGCAAGGAGACACTGTCAACATGTTCCAGGATGGAAGATACACTGCCTAACACACTACAAGGGCGAGTACGACACCCATGGGAGCGAAGTGGTCTGGAAAAAGAAAGACAACGAGTGGATAAGAGCAATCCCTCCAGGGGTCGGATGTGCCAAAGTAATCTTGGGACATGGAATGTCAAGAAGGAAAGAAGTACTGGGAAAGACAGTGCCATTTGTAGCTGACCCAACCATCATTATAGCAGAAGGACACGCTTTCAGGAGAAGCCTGTGTGAGGGCAAGGAAACCACCGGATATGAATGGCTAGGACCGAATCGACTCTACAACAATGGGACCTGTCACTCTCCAGAAGAACGCTGGATGCACTGCGGGACTGGAAAAGAGGAACACGAATGCACCTGGACTGAGAGAGTGGGGATGGCGGTTACTGGAGTTCTAGCGACAGTAGTCGAGGAAGCCACCGAAATCATTGAAGAGGGAGTTGGAGTAGTGAAGGGCTGGATAACTCACTTATTCACCCAACTGTGGCCCTATCTGTTGATGCTCGTAGGCCTCGTGATCGCCGGAGCGATAGTGACCGCCCTGGTCAAAGGCGGAGCCAAAGCCATCGCATGCCCAAAGAAAAAGCCCTTAAAAGGAAAGAAGACAAGAAACCCCTCCTCTGGAAAGGGGAGGAGCAAGATAGTGTATAAGATTTCAACACCGGCACGCCCTGAGCCAGTTGCAGCCCCGGAACCCTAGGAAGAAGAAGCATAGGTGATCTTAATAAACAGACAAGTAAGAAAATACAGAACCAACGACGAGAAAAGAAGAAGATACGTTAGACATGGCTAACAACACCACAGACGCAGACAATACAGCTCTGTTCAGAGTGAGTACGGCAGACTTTTATGCAATACTGGTGATATGGCTGCTTCACTGCTGCACGGGCCATTGGAGCCCCGATCAGCCGCTAAGATTACTGGCTCTGCTGCAAGGGTGCGCCAGAATGCTCATCCTTAATCTATGGGGAGGAAAGCAAGACCTAGCCGTATCCCTGTTTGCAACATACATGCTGGGACGCCTCACCATATCCACTGATCGAAAGGGGATGTGCCAGGGCACTGCAATCGTGCTCTGGATGATCCTAGACATAGCAAACATCTTCTATGCACCCCTCAGGATTGCCAGTACTCTATGCGAAGCCATGATCACCATGGGCCTGCTGAGCCACGTAGCCTTCCTGACCAGGGAACTGCAAGAAAGAGGAAGAAGGCGTTGGCTGATCAAGCTCGTTGCTGCCACCCTCTGGTGCCTGGGTTGGGGCGTGATAGCAGTCGTGTATTGGATGCAGCGAGTCAACCAAGTAGTGGTGGTCATGTGGCTCATGACCTACGCCGCCTTCTTTCCTAGATCCAGAACTACCACCAGCCCGGGACCAAGTCCACCGATTACTCTACAATCCCCCTGGCTGGCTGCAATAGCGCGAAGACGTGCCGCGGGAGAAGAATAGAGGACCTCCGGAAGGAGCGCCTCTAAGCTTGCTTGCTTGCTTAAACATGCTGCTGAAACTAAAAAATGTGTTGTTCTATCACCACAGAACGGAGCTGGCTGCATCCGCTGTGGGCTCACCCTGGGCCAAGCCAAAATCCTCTGGGATGTTACGCCAGCATTATGGTGCACTGAATGCTACGTTCTCCATTTCCCTATCCAATTGGCAAGAGGAATAGTGAGTCGCAAAGATGGGCTCTACACGCCAATAGTAGTACCAGAACTCCCAATGGACCTCGAGACCAGAGCTGAGGTGGTCTGGAGCTCGCTGAAGGCAGAGTCCAGGATAACGGCAGTGGCGACAGAATATCCCAACTGCGTCCATTACCCGGTCTACACCAAGATGTGGGAGTTCCCTGGAGGAGAACGAGTGTCCACGGCGCATCTGACTGACGGACGGTTTGTGGCAATAGGACCCCGGCTGCCCCCACTTCAGACAGCCACTGGAAATAACGACAGACCAGCAAAACCAACGACTCGAGAGGCGGAGACACAGACCGAATGGATGGTGTGGTGCTGGGAAGACAGGGCAGGAGAGATCGCCGAGTTCGAGCCCATGACGGTGGATGACTCAGCAACAGGGAACACCTCCGTCACCGAACCTGAACCACCGCGGCAGTCCCCTCATATCCCGACTACACCACCAGAAGATCCACCAACCTTGCAGAGAGAGGATCCCGTGTCCAAAGTATACCAGGAAATCAAGGGACAAGCCGACGCCAGGGTCACTGCCATCTTGACCCACCTGGATCTCAGCGACAAAGCCACCCCAGCGGCAGATGCGGGAGTAGAGACTCCATGCATGGATGAATTGCTCATTGTTGATCAATGGGACGAGTCTCCAGAGCCGCCTCAACTGTCACCACCCCTATCGGAGAACCCTGACGTGCTGCTTCTTCAGGACGACAGCGAGGAAGACGATTTCCTATCCCCTGAGGCTTAGGGAATAGGCGCCAGGAGCAGCGGGTGATCTCAAGGAGGGGGTGTCAAGTAAGTTGAGATCCCTGATCCGCTGACGCACTAAAGGAGTAAGGTAGGAGTCATAGGGACTTTCTGATATGCCATCAAAGGCATGAGGCCTTGGACATTTCGGGACTTTCATCTCTGAGAGGACAATCGGGGACTTTCTGTTGGAGTGTGAGTACATAACTATAAAAATGAGCTAAACTAAGTGTGATCAATAATGATTGTGTTAAACCATATAAGGAATGAAATGTTAAAATGAGTGTAACCATGAACAGAAAGTGTGATTATAACTGTGTTCTGATTCTGATTGCTGGAAATTGTGAAATCATTGCAATAGCTAGTAGCCAGGAAAGTGACCATAAATAGAATCATGCTGAGAGGTTGGGCCAAGAAACTTTGAGGAACTAGACCCGAGGGACGGGAGGGATGAAGTAACCAGGAAACATCTGGTAGGATGAGCAAAAGGAAGGAATTACAGCCTAATATGGTTGGACTCCGGCGAGTGAGTCATTGTCGCCTGATAAGGGAAGAAATCCGACAAACAGAGAGTATAAAAACCCCTGCACAACGGAGATCGTGGTTATCTTCATCAGCCGGCACCCAAGTTCGAGACATGCTGCACGACAGACCTAAACGGGAGCATCAAATCTCCGGACTTAGACTCTAAATACAGAGAAGGAACAGACGAACAGCCTAACATCGCAAGAGAGGAGCCTGGGGAGCCACGGCCGGCTCAGAGGGAGCCGAGCGTCGGAGGATAACCATCCCAAAACCGGCAGTGGGCTTCGACCGGACCAACCAGAACTCTTTTCATGTTCATCCTGCCAAAGATACTACGGACATCAGGAACTTTCTGGGCTTTGGCCAAAGCCAGGGACTCTTGACGAAATCCAGCAGTACAGCAGTCGTGAAAGGACTGGATCGACTGATCATCGCTTCACCCTTTCCCTCCCTCTCTCCAAACTGGATCAACCTAATACTCAGCAACAGCCTTCATATCAGGTTATCAAATTTTATTAGTAAGAATAGTACATTAGAGGATAGGATTAATCAAATTTGAATGAATTAAACTGTATGCTTGCCCTTGCTAAAACTTTGCAATAAATATATCCACTGCAGTTAAAGATCAAGTTGTGGACCTCGCTTTTATACATCCCCTATAGGGCGTAATCATTTGGTTATTGTGTGTTCAACATCTAATGGTTCTAACAGGTTACTCTAGCCTACTGAAATTAACAGACCCTTAGGGCTCGCTGTCAGAGCCTTTAAAAAATATCCTAGCAACCATACCAAGTGCACAGATCAATGAGAGGAGAGCTGCCGTAACGCACGCGGCTAGTATAGTATTTGGCTCATAGGGGCTATTCGGTCAGGTGCTATACTAGAGCAAGCAGGGTAGACGTGCGGATTAGAGCAGTTAGAAGCTAGGCGAATCTCCTCGCCACCAGCTTGAACAATCCTCTGAATCAGCTTGAGGATCGGACCCGTGAGACGGAGAGCTGGACCGGTACCACCTGAACAGGGGTAGACTCGGGATCTAACAGATGTCATCAGATTCAGGTTCTAAATTCCTAAAATCAACATTCTACATTCTCAATACAAAATTCTACATTCTAAAAGATCGAAGCAAAAAAACAAGTTTTGGCTCTGGGGTGACCATGATGTGTGGTGTATCTGAGAAAGGGCCACAGCCAAGACCAGAGCAAAAGCACCATGATGTCATCAGATTCCGGTTCCAAATTCTAAATTCCACATTCTAAATTCCACATTCGGAATTCTACATTCTAAATTCCACATTCCACATTCTACATTCTCAATTCAAAATTTTACATTCTAAAAGATCGAAGGAAAAAAAACAAGTTTTGGCTCTGGGGTGACTATGATGTGTGGTGTATCTGAGAAAGGGCCACAACCAAGACCAGAGCAAAAGCACCATGATGTCATCACATTCCGGTTCTAAATTCTAAATTCCACATTCTACATTCTAGATTCCACATTCTACATTCTAAAGGATCGAAGCAAAAGAACAAATTTTGGCTCTGTGGTGACCATGATGTGTGGTGTACCCAAGGCCGGGCCACAGCCAAGACCACAGCAAAAGAGCCATGATGTCATCAGATTCCGGTTCTAACTTCCTAAATTCCACATTCTACATTCTCAATTCAAAATTCTACATTCTAAAGGATCGAAGCAAAAAAAACAAGTTCTGGCTCTGGGGTGACCATGATGTGTGGTGTATCTGAGAAAGGGCCACAGCCAAGACCAGAGTAAAAGAACCATGATGTCATCAGATTCTGGTTCTAGATTCCAAATTCCACATTCTGAATTCTACATTCTCAATTCAAAATTCTACATTCTAAAAGATCGAAGCAAAAGAACAAGTTTTGGGTCTGCGGTGACGATGATGTGTGGTGTACCCGAGGCCGGGCCACAGCCAAGACCACAGCAAAAGAACCATGATGTCATCAGATTCCGGTTCTGAATTCTTAAATTCCACATTCTTAATTCAAAATTCTACATTCTAAAACATTGAAGCAGAAATACGAGTTTTGGCTCTGGGGTGACCATGATGCGTGGTGTATCTGAGAAAGGGCCACAGCCAAGACCAGAGCAAAAGAACCATGATGTCATCAGATTCCGGTTCTAGATTCTAAATTCAACATTCTAAATTCCACATTCTACATTCTAAAATATCGAAGCAAAAGAACAAGTTTTGGCTCTGCAGTGACCATGATGTGTGGTGTGCCCGAGGCAGGGCCACAGCAAAGATCAGACCCAAAGAACCATGATGTCCTCAGATCCCGGTTCTAAATTCTACATTCTAAATTCTCAATTCTAAATTCAACATTCTAAAAGATCGAAGCTAAAAAAACAGGTTTTGGCTCTGGGGTGACCATGATGCGTGCTGTATATTAGAAAGGGCCACAGCCAAGACCAGAGCAAAAGAACCATGATGTCATCAGATTCTGGTTCTAGATTCCAAATTCCACATTCTGAATTCTACATTCTAAATTCTACATTCTAAAAGATTGAAGCAAAAAAAGAAGTTTTGACTCTGGGATGATCATGATGTGTGGTGTATCTGAGAAAGGGCCCCAGCCAAGAGCAGAGCAAAAGCGCCATGATGTCATCAGATTCCGGTTCTAAATTCTAAATTCAACATTCTAAATTCCACATTCTACATTCTAAAATATCGAAGCAAAAGAACATGTTTTGGCTCTGTGGTGACCATGATGTGTGGTGTACCCAAGGCCGGGCCAAAGCCAAGACCACAGCAAAAGAGCCATGATGTCATCAAATTCCGGTTCTAAATTCTTAAATTCCACATTCTACATTCTCAATTCAAAATTCTACATTCTAAAAGATTGAAGCAAAAAAACAAGTTTTGGCTCTGGGGTGACCATGATGTGTGGTGTATCTGAGAAAGGGCCACAGCCAAGACCAGAGCAAAAGAACCATGATGTCATCAGAGTCCGGTTCTAGATATTAAATTCAACATTCTAAATTCCACATTCTGAATTCTACATTCTAAATTCCACATTCTACATTCTACCTTCTAAAAGATTGAAGCAACAGAACAAGTTTTTGCTCTGCGGTGACCATGATGTGTGGTGTAGCCGAGGCAGGGCCACAGCAAAGATCAGACCCAAAGAACCATGATGTCATCAGTTTCCGGTTCTAAATTCTAAATTCCACATTCTACATTCTAAAATATTGAAGCAAAAGAACAAGTTTTGGCTCTGGGGTGACCATGATGTGTGGTGTATCTGAGAAAGGGCCACAGCCAAGACCAGAGCAAAAGAACCATGATGTCATCAGAGTCCGGTTCTAGATATTAAATTCAACATTCTAAATTCCACATTCTGAATTCTACATTCTAAATTCCACATTCTACATTCTACCTTCTAAAAGATTGAAGCAACAGAACAAGTTTTTGCTCTGCGGTGACCA
Organism: Collichthys lucidus; assembly: GCA_004119915.2. Lineage (NCBI taxonomy): Eukaryota > Metazoa > Chordata > Actinopteri > Sciaenidae > Collichthys > Collichthys lucidus. Next base: position 424,673 of record CM014097.1, read on the forward strand.
TGATGTGTGGTGTAGCCGAGGCAGGGCCACAGCAAAGATCAGACCCAAAGAACCATGATGTCATCAGTTTCCGGTTCTAAATTCTAAATTCCACATTCTACATTCTAAAATATTGAAGCAAAAGAACAAGTTTTGGTTCTGGGGTGACCATGATGAGTGGTGTACCCGGGGCAGTGCCACAGCCAAGACCAGAGCAAAAGAACCATGATGTCATCAGATTCTGGTTCTAGATTCCAAATTCCACATTCCGAATTCTACATTCTAAATTCTACATTCTCAAATCAAAAATCTACATTCTAAAAGATTGAAGCAAAAAAACAAGTTTTGGCTCTGGGTTGACCATGATGTGTGGTGTTTCTCAGAAAGGGCCACAGCCAAGACAAGAGCAAAAGAACCAGGATGTCATCAGATTCCAGTTCTAGATTCTAAATTCCACACTCTAAATTCTAAAGGATTGAAGCAAAAGAACAAGTTTTGGCTCTGTGGTGACCATGATGTCTGGTGTACCCAAGGCCGGGCCACAGCCAAGACCAAAGCAAAAGAAATATGATGTCATCAGATTCAGGTTCTAAATTCCTAAAATCCACATTCTACATTCTCAATACAAAATTCTACATTCTAAAAGATTGAAGCAAAAAAACAAGTTTTGGCTCCGGGGTGACCATGATGTGTGGTGTATCTGAGAAAGGGCCACAGCCAAGACCAGAGCAAAAGCACCATGATGTCATCAGATTCCGGTTCCAAATTCTAAATTCCACATTCTAAATTCCACATTTGGAATTCTACATTCTAAATTACACATTCCACATTCTACATTCTCAATTCAAAATTTTACATTCTAAAAGATCGAAGGAAAAAAACAAGTTTTGGCTCTGGGGTGACCATGATGTGTGGTGTATCTGAGAAAGGGCCACAGCCAAGACCAGAGTAAAAGAACCATGATGTCATCAGATTCTGGTTCTAGATTCCAAATTACACATTCCACATTCTACATTCTCAATTCAAAATTCTACATTCTAAAAGATCGAAGGAAAAGAACAAGTTTTGGGTCTGCGGTGACGATGATGTGTGGTGTACCCGAGGCCGGGCCACAGCCAAGACCACAGCAAAAGAACCATGATGTCATCAGATTCCGGTTCTAAATTCTTAAATTCCACATTCTTAATTCAAAATTCAAAATTCTAAAAGATCGAAGCAAAAAAAACAGGTTTTGGCTCTGGGGTGACAATGATGCGTGGTGTATATTAGAAAGGGCCACAGCCAAGACCAAAGCAAAAGAACGATGATGTTATCAGATTCCGGTTCTAGATTCCAAATTCCACATTCTACATTCTAAAAGATTGAAGCAAAAGAACAAGTTTCCACATTCTACATTCTAAAATATTGAAGAAAAGAACAAGTTTTGGCTCTGCGGTGACCATGATGTGTGGTGTACCCGAGGCAGGGCCACAGCAAAGATCAGACCCAAAGAACCATGATGTCATTAGATTCCGGTTCTTAATTCTAAGTTCAACATTCTAAATTCCACATTCTAAATTCTACATTTTACATTCTAAAAGATCGAAGCAAAAGAACAAGTTTTGGCTCTGCGGTGATGATGATGTGTGGTGTATCTGAGAAAGGGCCACAGCCAAGACCAGGGCAAAAGCACCATGATGTCATCACATTCCGGTTCTAAAATACTAAATTCCACATTCTAAATTCTACATTCTAGATTCCACATTCTACATTCTAAAGAATCGAAGCAAAAGAACAAGTTTTGGCTCTGTGGTGACCATGATGTGTGGTGTATCTGAGAAAGGGCCACAGCCAAGACCAGAGCAAAAGAACCATGATGTCATCAGATTCCGGTTCTAGATTCCAAATTCCACATTCTGAATTCTACATTCTAAATTCCACATTCTAAATAGTACATTCTACATTCTAAAAGATCAAAGCAAAAGAACAAGTTTTGGCTCTGGGGTGACCATGATGTGATGTAGCCGGGGCAGTGCCACAGCCAATACCAGAGCAAAAGAACCATGATGTCATCAGATTCCGGTTCTAAATTCTAAATTCCACATTCTGAATTCTACATTCGAAAAGATCGAAGCAAAAGAACAAGTTTTGGCTCTGTGGTGACCATGATGTGTGGTGTACCCAAGGCCGGGCCACAGCCAAGACCACAGCAAAAGAGCCATGATGTCATCAGATTCCGGATCTAAATTCCTAAATTCCACATTCTACATTCTCAATTCAAAATTCTACATTCTAAAAGATCGAAGCAAAAAAACAAGTTTCGGCTCTGGGGTGACCATGATGTGTAGTGTATCTGAGAAAGGGCTACAGCCAAGACCAGAGCAAAAGAACCATGATGTCATCAGATTCCGGTTTCTAGATTCTAAATTCAACATTCTAAATTCCACATTATAAATTCCACATTCTGAATTCTACATTCTAAATTCCACATTCTACATTCTACCTTCTAAGAGACTGAAGCAAAAGAACAAGTTTTGGTTCTGGGGTGGCCATGATGTGTGGTGTACCCGGGGCAGTGCCACAGCCAATACCAGAGCAAAAGAACCATGATGTCATCAGATTCCGGTTCTAAATTCTAGATTCCACATTCTAAATTCCACATTCTACATTCTCAATTCAAAATTCTGCATTCTAAAAGATTAAAGCAAAAAAACAAGTTTTGGCTCTGGGGTGACCATGATGTGTGGTGTATCTGAGAAAGGGCCACAGCCAAGACCAGAGCAAAAGAACCATAATGTCATCAGATTCCGGTTCTAAATTCTAAATTTCACATTCTGAATTCTCAATTCAAAATTCTACATTCTAAAAGGTCGAAGCAAAAAAACAAGTTTTGGCTCTGGGGTGACCATGATGTGTGGTGTATCCGGGGAAGTACCACAGCCAATACCAGAGCAAAAGAACCATGATGTCATTCGATTCCGGTTCTAAATTCTAGATTCAACATTCTAAATTCCAGATTCTACATTCTAAAATATCGAAGAAAAGAACACGTTTTGGCTCTGCGGTGACCATGATGTGTGGTGTACCCGAGGCAGGGCCACAGCAAAGATCAGACCCAAAGAACCATGATGTCATCAGATTCCGGTTCCAAATTCTAAATTCCACATTCTAAATTCAAAATTCTACATTCTAAAAGATCAAAGCAAAATAACAAGTTTTGGCTCTGCGGTGACCATGATGAGTGGTGTACCTGAGGAAGGGCCACAGCCAAGACCAGACCCAAAGAACCATGATGTCATCAGTTTCCGGTTCTAAATTCTAAGTTCAACATTCTAAATTCCACATTCTAAATTCCACATTCTTAATTCTACATTTTACATTTTAAAAGATCGAAGCAAAAGAACAAGTTTTGGCTCTGCGGTGACGATGATGTGTGGTCTATCTGAGAAAGGGTCACAGCCAAGACCAGAGCAAAAGAACCATGATGTCATCACATTCCGGTTCTAGATTATAAATTACACATTCTAAATTCCACATATACATTCTAAATTCCATATTCTAAATTATACATTTTGAATTCAAAATTCTACATTCTAAAAGATCGAAGCAAAAAAAGAAGTTTTGGCTCTGGGGTGACCATGATGTGGGGTGTATCTGAGAAAGGAGCACAGCCAAGACCAGAGCAAAAGAACAATGATGTCATCAGATTCCGGTTCTAGATTCTGAAATCCACATTCTAAATTCCACATTCTAAATTCCACATTCTACATTCTAAAAGATTGAAGCAAAAGAATAAGTTTGGCTCTGGGGTGACCATGATGTGTGATGTACCCGGGGCAGTGCCGGGGCATACCAGAGCAAAAGAACCATGATGTCATCAGATTCTGGTTCTAAATTCTAAATTCAACATTCTAAATTCCAAATTCTGCATTCTAAATTCTTAGATATCGAAGAAAAGAACAAGTTTTGGCTCTGCGGTGACCATGATGTGTGGTGTACCCAAGGCAGGGCCACAACAAAGATCAGACCCAAGGAACCATGATGTCATCAGATTCCGGTTCAAATTCTAAACTCCACATTCTAAATTCCACATTTTAAATTCCACATTCTAAATTATACATTCTGAATTTCAAATTCTGAATCCTGAAAGATCAAAGCAAAATAACAAGTTTTGGCTCTTTGGTGACCATGATGTGTGGTGTACCGAAGGCCGGGCCACAGCCAAGACCACAACAAAAGAACCATGATGTCATCATATTCCGGTTCTAAATTCTTAAATTCCACATTCTACATTCTCAATTCAAAATTCTACATTCTAAAACATCGAAGCAAAAATACGAGTTTTGGCTCTGGGGTGACCATGATGCGTGGTGTATCTGAGAAAGGGCCACAGCCAAGACCAGAGCAAAAGAACCATGATCTCATCAGATTCTGGTTCTAGATTCTAACTTCCACATTCTGAATCCTACATTCTAAATTCTACACTCTAGATTCCACATTCTACATTCTAAAGGATCAAAGCAAAAAAACAAGTTTTGGCGCTGCTGTGACCATGATGTGTGGTGTACCCGAGGCCGGGCCACAGCAAAAATCAGACCAAAGAACCATATTGTCATCAAATTCCGGTTCTAAATTCCACATTCTAAATTCCACATTCTAAATCATACATTCCGAATTCTACATTCTACATTCTAAAATATTGAAGAAAAGAAAAAGTTTTGGCTCTGGAGTGGCCATGATGTGTGGTGTATCTGAGAAAGAGCCACAGCCAAGACCAGAGCAAAAGAACCATGATGTCATCAGATTCCAGTTCTAAATCCTAAAATCCACATTCTCCATTCTAAAAGATCAGAGCAAAAGAACAAGTTTTGGCTCTGCGCTGACCATGATGTGTGGTGTATCTGAGAAAGGGCCACAGCCAAGACCAGAGCAAAAGAACCATGATGTCATTAGATTTCGGTTCTAGATTCCAAATTCCGTCGTCTTCTTCCGCTTTATCCTTGATCGGGTCTCGGGGGCAGCAGCTTCAGCAGGGAAACCCAGACTTCCCTCTCCCCAGCCACTTCTGCCAACTCTCCCAGGGGGACCCCAAGGCGTTCCCAGGCCAGCCGAGAGACGTAGTCCCTCCAGCGTGTCCTGGGTCTTCCCCGGGGCCGCCTCCCGGAGAGACGTGCCCGGAACATCTCACCAGGGAGACGTCCAGGAGGCATCCTCACAAGATGCCCGAGCCACCTCAACTGGCTCCTCTCGATGCGGAGGAGCAGCGGTTCTACTCTGAGGGAGACCCCAGCCACCCTGCGAAGGAAGCTAATTTCGGCCGCTTGTATTTGCGATCTTATTCATTCAGTCACTACCCAAAGCTCGTGACCATAGGTGAGGGTAGGAACGTAGATCGACTGGTAAATTGAGAGCTTCGCCTTTCGACTCAGCTCCTTCTTTACCACGACGGACCGGTGCAGAGTCTGCATTACTGCAGAAGCTGCACCGATCCGCCGGTCGATCTCCCGTTCCATCCTTCCCTCACTCGTGAACAAGACCCCGAGAACTCCTTCACTTGAGGCAGGATCTCATCCCCGACCCGGAGACTGCACTCCACCCTTTTCCGGCTGAGCACCATGGCCTCGGATTTGGAGGTGCTGATTCTCATCCCAGCCGCTTCGCACTCGGCTGCAAACCGCTCCAGAGAGAGCTGAAGGTCACGATCCGATGAAGCCAACAGGACTAGATCGTCCGCAAAAAGCAGCGACCCAATCCTGAGGCCACCGAATTGCAGCCCCTCGACGCCCTGGCTGCGCCTAGAAATCCTGTCCATAAAAGTTATGAACAGAACCGGTGACAAAGGGCAGCCCTGGCGGAGTCCAACTCTCACAGGAAACAGGTCCGTCTTACTGCCGTCAATGCGGACCAAGCTCTGGCACCGACAGTACAGGGACCGGATACCCTGTATCAAAGGGTCCGGAACCCCATACTCCCGAAGCACCCCCCACAGGACCCCCCGAGGGACACGGTCGAACGCCTTCTCCAGGTCCACAAAAAACATGTAGACTGGTTGGGCGAACTCCCATGCACCCTCCAGGGCCGCGCTAAGGGTATAGAGCTGGTCCACAGTTCCACGGCCAGGACGAAAACCACACTGTTCCTCCTGGATCCGAGGTTCGACAATCTTGCGGACCCTCCTCTCCAGGACCCCCGAAAAGACCTTTCCGGGGAGGCTGGCCACAGGCCAGAAGGGTTCTCTAGGCCTCCTTCTTCAGCTTGACGGCATCCCTCACCGCCGGTGTCCACCAGCGGGTTCGGGGGCCACCGCCACGACAGGCACCGACCACCTTACGGCCACAGCTCCGGTCGGCCGCCTCGACAATGGAGGAATGGAACAAGGTCCACTCGGACTCAATGTCCCCCGCCTCCCCCGGGACATGAGCGAAGCTCTCCCGGAGGTGGGAGTTAAAACTCTTTCTGACAGGAGATTCAGCCAGACGTTCCCAGCAAACCCGCACAGAACGTTTGGGCCTGCCAGGTCTGACCGCCATCCTCCCCCACCATCGGAGCCAACTCACCACCAGGTGGTGATCAGTTGACAGCTCCGCCCCTCTCTTCACCCGAGTGTCCAAAACATGTGGCCGCAAGTCCGACGACACGACCACAAAGTCGATCATCGAACTACGGCCGAGGGTGTCCTGGTGCCAAGTGCACATGTGGACACCCTTATGCTTGAACATGGTGTTTGTTATGGACAGTCCATGACGAGCACAGAAGTCCAATAACAAAACACCACTCAGGTTCAGATCAGGGGGGCCGTTCCTCCCAATCACGCCCCTCCAGGTCTCACTGTCGCCGCCCACGTGAGCATTGAAGTCCCCCAGGAGGACGAGGGAGTCCCCAGAGGGAGCGCTCTCCAGCACCCCCCCTAAAGACTCCAAAAAGGGTGGGTACTCTGAACTGCCATTCGGTGCATAAGCACAGACGACAGTCAGGACCCGTCCCCCCACCCGAAGGCGAAGGGAGGCTACCCTCTCGTCCACCGGGGTGAACCCCAATGTACAGGCGCCGAGCCGGGGGGAAACAAGCAGTCCCACCCCCGCTCTGCGCCTCTCGCCGGGGGCAACTCCAGAGTGGTAGAGCGTCCAGCCCCTCTCAAGGAAACTGGTCTGGAAGCCACGCTGTGCGTCGAGGCGAGCCCGACTATATCTAGCCGGTACCTCTCAACCTCGTGCACAAGCTCAGGCTCCTTCCCCGCCAGAGAGGTGACGTTCCACGTCCCCAGAGCCAGCTTCTGCAACCGGGGGTCAGACCGCCAGGGTCCCCGCCTCCGACTGCCGCCCATCTCTCTATGCACATGTCCCCCCCTGAGACCCCTCCCATGGGTGGTGGGCCTATGGGAAGGGGGGCCCATGTCGCCTTTTCGGGCTATGCCCGGCCGGGCCCTATGGGTAAGGACCCGACCACCAGGCGCTCGCCAACGAGCCCCACCCCCAGGCCTGGCTCCAGGGGGGGGCCCCGGTGACCCGCGTCCGGGCAAGGGAAACTTGGTGCCATCTGTTGTCTTTCTCATCAGGGGGATGTTAAGCTGCACTTTGTCTGGACCCTCACCTAGGACCTGTTTGCCTTGGGTGACCCTACCAGGGGCATAAAGCCCCCGACAACATAGCTCCTAGGATCATTGGAACACGCAAACCCCTCCACCACGGTAAGGTGGCAGCTCCAGGAGGGGTTTCTACATTCTAAAAGATTGAAGGAAAAAAACAAGTTTTGGCTCTGGGGTGACCATGATGTGTGGTGTATCTGAGAAAGGGCCACAGCCAAGACCAGAACCAAAGAAGCTTGACGTCATCAGATTCCGGTTCTTAATTCTAAATTCAACATTTTAATTCCACATTCTAAATTCTACATTCTAAATTCCACATTCTAAATTATACATTTTTAATTCAAAATTCAAAATTCTAAAAGATCGAAGCAAAAAAATAAGTTTTGGCTTTGGGGTGACCATGATTTGTGGTGTATCTGAGAAAGGGCCACAGCCAAGACCAGAGCAAAAGAACCATGATGTCATCAGATTCCAGTTCTAGATTGTAAATTCCACTTTCTAAATTCCAGTTCTAAATTCCTAAATTCCACATTCTAAATTCCACATTCTAAAAGATCGAAGCACAAGTTTTGGCTCTGGGGTGACCATGATGTGTGGTGTACCCGGGGCAGTGCCACAGCCAATACCAGAGCAAAAGAACCATGATGTCATTAGATTCCGGGTCTAAATTCTAAATTTAACATTCTAAATTCCACATTCTACATTCTAAAATATCAAAGAAAAGAACAAGTTTTGGCTCTGCGGTGACCATGATGTGTGCTGTACCCGAGGCAGGGCAACAGCAAAGATCAGACAAAAACAACCATGATGTCATCAGATTCCAGTTCTGAATTCTAAATTCCACATTCCAAATTCCACATTCCAAATTCCACATTCTAAATTCTACATTCTAAAAGATCGAAGCAAAAAAAAAAAGGTTTTGGCTCTGGGGTGACCATGATGCGTGGTGTATATTACAAAGGGCCACAGCCAAGACCAGAGCAAAAGAACGATGTTGTCATCAGATTCCGGTTCTAGATTCCAAATTCTGCATTCTACATTCTAAATTCTACATTCTTAATTTAAAATTCTACATTCTAAAAGATCGAAGCAAAAAAACAAATTTTGACTCTGGGGTGATCATGATGTGTGGTGTATCTGAGAAAGGGCCACAGCCAAGAGCAGAGCAAAAGCACCATGATGTCATCAGATTCCGGTTCTAAATTCTAAATTCCACATTCTAAATTCTAGATTCCACATTCTAAAGGATGTACCCGAGGCAGGGACAACAGCCAAGACCAGAACCAAAGAACCATGATGTCATCAGATTCCGGTTCTAAATTCCACATTCCGAATTCTACATTCTAAAAGATCAAAGCAAAAGAACAAGTTTTGGCTCTGCAGTGACGATGATGTGTGGTGTACCCGAGGCGGGGCCACAGACAAGAGCACAGAAAAAGAACCATGATGTCATCAGATTCCGGTTCCAAACTCCTAAATTCCACATTCTAAATTCTAAATTTTAAAAGATCGAAGCAAAAAAAACAGGTTTCGGCTTTGGGGTGACAATGATGCGTGGTGTATATTAGAAAGGGCCACAGCCAAGAGCAGAGCAAAAGCACTATGATGTCATCAGATTCCGGTTCTAAATTCCACATTCTAAATTCGACATTCTAGATTCCACATTCTAAAGGATCGAAGGATCGTCATCAGATTCTAGTTCTAAATTCTAAATTCAACATTCTAAATTTTACATTCTACATTCTAAAATATCGAAGAAAGGAACAAGTTTTGGCTCTGCGGTGACCATGATGTGTGGTGTACCCGAGGCAGGGACAACAGCCAAGACCAAAACCAAAGAACCATGATGTCATCAGATTCCACTTCCAAATTCTAAATTCCACATTCCACATTCTAAATTCCACATTCTAAAAGATCGAAGCAAAAAAAAACGGTTTTGGCTCTGGGGTGACCATGATGCGTGGTTTATATTAGAAAGGGCCACAGCCAAGACCAGAGCAAAAGAACTATGATGTCATCAGATTCCAGTTCTACATTGTAAAGGATTGAAGCAAAAGAACAAGTTTTGGCTCTGTGGTGACCATGATGTCTGGTGTACCCAAAGCCGGGCCACAGCCAAGACCACAGCATGATGTCATCAGATTCCGGTTCTAGATTCTAAATTCCACATTCTAAATTCCACATTCTCAATTCTACATTCTAAATTCCATATTCTACTGTAGCGGGTCAACTACAAAGAATGCCGGGGTGCCAGTCAGAATCAAGTCTGACAAAATAAATAAATAAAACAAAACAAAAATAATTCAGTCAACCCACACAAATATCCGAAATAGGCAGCTTAGCCCAAAAAAAATAAGCAATCCACACACCTGCAAGGTGATTTTCAGAATGTGAGTACTTTGTCACTGCCTGAGTACAAAACAAACAATTTTAGGGGTACAGTTCAGTCCGGGGTTGGGAACCATCTGTTCCCGGTTTTCCCAACACCCACAGGTCAGTTCAGACATGCGCCAAAACAAAAACTCCGCTCCAGGTTTTAACGCGGACACCCACACAAAATAAAGAAATAATTCAAAATAACCCAGCGTCTCTCGTCGCGGTAAAAAAACAAAATGGAAAAAACAACAAAAACAAATGTACAACGGGTACTCACTGTACCGAAGTTTAAAGGAAAACGGTCAGTCAGTCAGTCTGTCAGTCGGTCGGTCTTCTCCCCCGACACCGGCACCTCCTGACGCTTGACAGCTGATCCGAGTCCAAGAAATAAACAATCCACTTCACGGGACGACGGGACTCCAGCAACGCATCGATCAAACGTGGACTTAACACACACTTTAACAATACTATTCACTGTTCCGTTTTCGACCCTCGGGACTCTCCTCTCTCTACCTCTCTCACCGGTCTTTTTCACCTCTCCTAAATCTCTTCCTGGAGGACGGATTCAAACTGCGCGGGATGCAGTGATTTTCGTTCATTGGAGTAGGCGCTGACTGTGGGTGGATGACGGAGGACGCCCATGGATGGAGGTGTGTTTCAAGGTGTGGAGTGAGGTGTTTTAGACTGCAGCGCTACACTACATTCTACATTCTAAAAGATTGAAGCAAAAAAACAAGTTTTGGCTCTGGGGTGACCATGATGTGTGGTGTATCTGAGAAAGGGCCACAGCCAAGACCAGAACCAAAGAAACCTGATCATCAGTTTCCGGTTCTAGATTATAAATTACACATTCTGAATTCCACATTCTAAATTCCACATTCTAAATTATACATTTTGAATTCAAAATTTTACATTCTAAAAGATCGAAGCAAAAGATTAAGTTTTGGCTCTGGGGTGACCATGATGTGTGGTGTACCCGGGGCAGTGCCACTGCCAATACCAGAGCAAAAGAACCATGATGTCATCAGATGCTGGTTCTAAATTCTAAATTCAACATTATAAATTCCACATTCTAAATTCCACATTCTTAAATATCGAAGAAAAAGTTTTGGCTCTGGGGTGACGATGATGTGTGGTGTACCCAAGGCCGGGCCACAGCCAAGACCACAGCAAAAGAACCATGATGTCATCAGATTCCGGTTCTAAATTCTTAAATTCTACATTCTCAATTCAAAATTCTACATTCTAAAACATCGAAGCAAAAATTCGAGTTTTGGCTCCGGGGTGACCATGATGCGTGGTGTATCTGAGAAAGGGCCACAGCCAAGACCAGAGCAAAAGAACCATGATCTCATCAGATTCTGGTTCTAGATTCTAAATTCTTCATTCTAGATTCCACATTCTACATTCTAGAGGATCGAAGCAAAAAAAACAAGTTTTGGCGCTGCGGTGACCATCATGTGTGGTGTACCCGAAGCCGGGCCACAGCAAAGATCAGACCCAAAGAACTATATTGTCATCAGTTTCCGGTTCTAAATTCTAAATTCCACATTCGAAATTCCACATTCCAAATTCTACCTTTTATATTCCACATTCTAAATCATGCATTCTGAATTCTACATTCTACTTTCTACATTCTAAAATATCGAAGAAAAGAAAAAGTTTTGGCTCTGGGGTGGCCATGATGTGTGGTGTATCTGAGAAAGAGCCACAGCGAAGACCAGAGCAAAAGAACCATGATGTCATCATATTCCAGTTCTAAATCCTAAATTCCACATTCTACATTCTAAAAGATCAACACAAAAGAACAAGTTTTGGTTCTGCAGTGACCATAATGTGTGGTGTACCCGAGGCAGGGATAACAGCCAAGACCAGAACCAAAGAACCTTGATGTCATCAGATTCCGGTTTTTAATTCTAAATTCAACATTCTAAATTCCAAATTTTAAATTCCACAGTCTAAATTCTAAATTCCACATTCTAAATTATACATTTTGAATTCTAAATTCTGGATTCTGAAAGATCAAAGCAAAATAACAAGTTTTGGCTCTGGGGTGGCCATGATGTGTGGTGTATCTGAGAAAGGGCCACAGCCAAGACCAAAGAAAAAGAACCATTATGTCATCAGATTCCGGTTCTAGATTCTAAATTCCACATTCTAAATTCCACATTCTGAATTCGACATTCTAAATTCCACATTTTACATTCTAAAAGATTGAAGCAAAAGAACAAGTTTTGGCTCTGGGGTGACCATGATTTGTGGTGTACCAGGGGCAGTGCCACAGCCAATACCAGAGCAAAAGAACCATGATGTCATCAGATTCTGGTTCTAAATTCAACATTCTAAATTCCACATTCTGAATTCTACATTCTAAATTCCACATTCCACATTCTACATACTGAATTCAAAGTTCTACATTCTAAAAGATCGAAGCAAAAAAACAAGTTTTGGCTCTGGGGTGAAGGTGTATCTGAGAAACGGCCACAGCCAAGACCAGAGCAAAAGCACCATGATGTCATCACATTCCGGTTCTAAATTCTTAAATTCCACATTCTACATTCTCAATTCAAAATTCTACAATCTAAAAGATCGAAGCAAAAAAACAAATTTTCGGCTCTAGGGTGACCATGATGTGTGGTGTATCTGAGAAAGGGCCACAGCCAAGACCAGAGCAAAAGAACCATGATGTCATCAGATTCCGGTTCTAGGTTCTAAATTCCACATTCTAAATTACACATTCTGAATTCTACATTCTAAATTCCACATTCTACATACTCAATTAAAACTTCTACATTCTAAAAGATCAAAGCAAAAAAATAAGTTTTTGCTCTGGGGTGACCATGATGTGTGGTGTATCTGAGAAAGGGCCACAGCCAAGACAAGAGCAAAAGCACCATGATGTCATCACATTCCGGTTCTAGATTCTAAATTCCACATTCTAAATTCGACATTCTAGATTCTAAAGGATTGAAGCAAAAGAACAAGTTTTGGCTCTGTGGTGTCCATGATGTGTGGTGTACCCAAGGCCAGGCCACAGCCAAGACCACAGCAAAAGAGCCATGACGTCATCAGATTCTGATTTTAAATTCAACATTCTAAATTCCACATTCTATATTGTACAGTCTAAAATATTTAAGAAAAGAACAAGTTTTGGCTCTGCGGTGACCATGATGTCTGGTGTACCCAAGGCAGGGCCACAACAAAGATCAGACCCAAAGAACCATGACGTCATCAGATTCCGGTTCTGCAATTCTAAATTCCACATTCTAAATTCCACATTCTAAAAGATCGAAGCAAAAAAAAACGGTTTTGGCTCTGGGGTGACCATGATGCGTGGTGTATATTAGAAAGGGCCACAGCCAAGACCAGAGCAAAAGAACCATGACGTCATCAGATTCCGGTTCTAGATTTCAAATTCCACATTCTAAATTCCACATTCTGAATTCTACATTCTAAATTCCACATTCTACATTCTCAATTCAAAATTCTACATTCTAAAAGATTGAAGCAAAAGAAGAAGTTTTGGCTCTGAGGTGATCATGATGTGTGGTGTATCTGAGAAACGGCCACAACCAAGACAAGAGCAAAAGCACCATGATGTCATCAGATTCCGGTTCTAAATTCTAAATTCCACATTCTAAATTCTACATTCTAAAAGATAGAAGGAAAAGAACAAGTTTTTGCTCTGCGGTGACGATGATGTGTGGTGTACCCGAGGCAGGGCCACAGCCAAGACCAGAGCAAAAGAACCATGATGTCATCAGATTCCAGTTCTAGATTCTAAATTCCACATTCTAAATTCTAAAGGATTGAAGCAAAAGAACAAGTTTTGGCTCTGTGGTGACCATGATGTGTAGTGTACCCAAGGCCGGGCCACAGCCAAGACCACAGCAAAAGAGCCATGATGTCATCAGATTCCGGTTCTACATTCCTAAATTCCACATTTTCAATTCAAAATTCTACATTCTAAAAGATCGAAGCAAAAAAACAATTTTCGGCTCTGGGGTGACCATGATGTGTGGTGTATCTGAGAAAGGGCCACAGCCAAGACCAGAGCAAAAGAACCATGATGTCATCAGTTTCAGGTTCTAGATTCTAAATTCCACATTCTAAATTCCACATTCTAAATTCCACATTCTGAATTCTACACACTCAATTCAAAATTCTACATTCTAAAAGATCGAAGCAAAAAAACACGTTTTGGTATTGGGGTGACCATGATGTGTGGTGTATCTGAGAAAGGGCCACAGCCAAGACAAGTGCAAAAGCACCATGATGTCAATGTCAGTCTAGCAAGGATTGTAAGCACACAGAGCAACAGCACAGGAGCTCGGCTGGTTACAGCTGGCCCCGGAATGTTGGGTCCACCTGCTTCTTATACTCCAACTTCTTGTGATTGGCTGAGGGCGGGCGGTCGCCTGTCCAATCAGGGCACACAGCGCAGGTGTTCTTCATCTGCAGAATTGGTCCTCGTTGAGCACACACACACACGAGAGAGAGAAAGAGACTCCAAGACGGCCACGGCCGTAACAGTTCTAAATTCCACATTCTAAATTCTACATTCTAAAAGATCAAAGCAAAAAAACGTTTTGGCTCTGGGGTGACTATGATGTGTGGTGTATCTGGGAAAGGGCCACAGCCAAGACCAGAGCAAAAGAACCATGATGTCATCAGATTCTGGTTCTAGATTCTAAATTCCACATTCTAAATTCCACATTCTAAATACCACATTCTAAATTCCACATTCTAAAAGATCAAAGCTAAAGAACAAGTTTTGTCTCTGGGTTGTCCATGATGTGTGGTGTATCTGAGAAAGGGCCACAGCCAATACCAGAGCAAAAGAACCATGTCATCAGATTCTGATTCTAAATTCAACATTCTAAATTCCACATTCTACATTGTCCATTCTAAAATATCGAAGAAAAGAACAAGTTTTGGCTCTGCGGTGACCATGATGTGTGGTGTACCCGAGGCAGGGCCACAGCAAAGATCAGACCCAAAGAACCATGATGTCATCAGATTCCGGTTCTAAATTCTAAATTCCACATTCTAAATTCCACATTCTAAATTCCACATTCTAAATTCTACATTCTAAAAGATCGAAGCAAAAAAAAACAGGTTTTGGCTCTGGGGTGAGCAAAAGCACCATGATATCATCAGATTCCGGTTCTAGATTATAAATTCCACATTCTAAATTTTACATTCTAGATTCCACATTCTACATTCTAAAGGATCGAAGCAAAAGAACAAGTTTTGGCTCTGTGGTGACCATGGTGTCTGGTGTACCCAAGGCTGGGCCACAGCCAAGACCACAGCAAAAGAACCATGATTTCATCAGATTCCGGTTCTAAATTCCACATTTCACATTCTACATTCTCAATTCAAAATTCTACATTCTAAAAGATCGAAGCAAAACAACAAGTTTTGGCTCTGGGGTGACCATGATGTGTGGTGTATCTGAGAAAGGGCCACAGCTAAGACAAGAGCAAAAGCACCATGATGTCATCATATTCCGGTTCTAAATTCTAAATTACACATTCTAAATTTTACATTCTAGATACCACATTCTACATTCTAAAAGATCAAAGCAAAAAAACAATTTTCGGCTCTGGGGTGACCATGATGTCTGGTGTATCTGAGAAAGGGCCACAGCCAAGACCAGAGCAAAAGAACCATGATGTCATCAGATTCCGGTTCTGAATTCTAAATTCCACATTCTAAATTCCAAATTCTAAATTCCGCATTCTAAATTCTATATTCTACATTCTAAAAGATTGAAGCAAAAGAAAAAGTTTTGGCTCTGTGGTGGCGATGATGTGTGGTGTACTCGAGGCGGGGCCACACCCAAGACCACAGCAAAAGAACCATGATGTCATCAGATTCCGGTTCTAAATTCTAAATTCCACATTCTACATTCTCAATTCAAAATTCTACATTCTAAAAGATCGAAGCAAAAAATACAGGTTTTAGCTCTGGGGTGACCATGATGCATGGTATATATTATAAAGGGCCACAGCCAAGGCCAGAGCAAAAGAACCATGATGTCATCAGATTCCGGTTCTAGATTCCAAATTCCACATTCTGAATTCTACATTCTAAATTCTACATACTCAATTCAAAATTCTACATTCTAAAAGATTGAAGCAAAAAAACAAGTTTTGGCTCTGGGGTGACCATGATGTGTGGTGTTTCTCAGAAAGGGCCACAGCCAAGACAAGAGCAAAAGAACCAGGATGTCATCAGATTCCAGTTCTAGATTCTAAATTCCACATTCTAAATTCCACATTCTGAATTCTACATTCTAAATTCAGCATTCCACATTCTACATTCTCAATTTAAAATTCTACATTCTAAAAGATCAAAACAAAAGAACAAGTTTTGGTTCTGCGTGATGTGTGGTGTACCGGAGGCAGGGACAACAGCCAAGACCAGAACTAAAGAACCATGATGTCATCAGATTCCGGTTCTTAATTCTAAATTCAACATTCTAAATTCCACATTCTAATTTCCACATTCTAAATCCTAAATTCCACATTCTAAATTCTACATTCTACATTCTAAAAGATCAAAGCAAAAGAACAAGTTTTGCCTCTGGGGTGACCATGATGTGTGGTGTATCTGAGAAAGGGCCACAGCCAAGAACAGAGCAAAAGAACCATAATGTCATCAGATTCCGGTTCTGGATTATAAATTACACATTCTAAATTCAACATTCTGAATTCTACATTCTACATTCTAAATTCCACATTCCACTTTCTACATTCTAAAATATTGAAGAAAATAAGAAGTTTTGGCTCTGCGGTGTCCATGATGTGTGATGTACCCAAGGCAGGGCCACAGCAAAGATCAGACCCAAAGAACCATGATGTCATTAAATTCCGGTTCTAAATTCTAAATTCCACATTCTAAATTCTAAATTCCACATTCTAAATTCTACATTCTAAAAAAACGAAGCAAAAGAACAAATTTTGGCTCTGCAGGGACGATGATGTGTGGTGTACCCGAGGCCGTGTCACAGCCAAGACCACAGTAAAAGAACCATGATGTTATCAGATTCCGGTTCTAGATTCTAAATTCCACATTCTAAATTCCACATTCTAGATTCCACATTCTACATTCTAAAGGATTGAAGCAAAAGAACAAGTTTTGGCTCTGGGGTGACCATGATGTGTGGTGTACCCGCGGTGTTGTGGAGAAATTGCTGAAGTCAAAGGTCAATGGTGAGGTCAGGAAGGAAGAAAGTGTTCAGGAGCCTCTGATGTCTTATGCTGTATTATTTATTGACACTTGGCCAAGGAGAATTAGAGACACTCTCAAAGTACAGCTGATATGCTTGAGTCGGTCTCACATTCTGACGAACTCATGCTGGTGGTTACACTTTAAACCCTCATAGATGACGCCACAAATTCTTTACGCCCAAAATAGAGATAGAAGGAAAAGAACAAGTTTTTGCTCTGCGGTGACGATGATGTGTGGTGTACCCGAGGCAGGGCCACAGCCAAGACCAGAGCAAAAGAACCATGATGTCATCAGATTCCAGTTCTAGATTCTAAATTCCACATTCTAAATTCTAAAGGATTGAAGCAAAAGAACAAGTTTTGGCTCTGTGGTGACCATGATGTGTAGTGTACCCAAGGCCGGGCCACAGCCAAGACCACAGCAAAAGAGCCATGATGTCATCAGATTCCGGTTCTACATTCCTAAATTCCACATTTTCAATTCAAAATTCTACATTCTAAAAGATCGAAGCAAAAAAACAATTTTCGGCTCTGGGGTGACCATGATGTGTGGTGTATCTGAGAAAGGGCCACAGCCAAGACCAGAGCAAAAGAACCATGATGTCATCAGTTTCAGGTTCTAGATTCTAAATTCCACATTCTAAATTCCACATTCTAAATTCCACATTCTGAATTCTACACACTCAATTCAAAATTCTACATTCTAAAAGATCGAAGCAAAAAAACACGTTTTGGTATTGGGGTGACCATGATGTGTGGTGTATCTGAGAAAGGGCCACAGCCAAGACAAGTGCAAAAGCACCATGATGTCAATGTCAGTCTAGCAAGGATTGTAAGCACACAGAGCAACAGCACAGGAGCTCGGCTGGTTACAGCTGGCCCCGGAATGTTGGGTCCACCTGCTTCTTATACTCCAACTTCTGCTGATTGGCTGAGGGCGGGCGGTCGCCTGTCCAATCAGGGCACACAGCGCAGGTGTTCTTCATCTGCAGAATTGGTCCTCGTTGAGCACACACACACACGAGAGAGAGAAAGAGACTCCAAGACGGCCACGGCCGTAACAGTTCTAAATTCCACATTCTAAATTCTACATTCTAAAAGATCAAAGCAAAAAAACGTTTTGGCTCTGGGGTGACTATGATGTGTGGTGTATCTGGGAAAGGGCCACAGCCAAGACCAGAGCAAAAGAACCATGATGTCATCAGATTCTGGTTCTAGATTCTAAATTCCACATTCTAAATTCCACATTCTAAATACCACATTCTAAATTCCACATTCTAAAAGTTTAAAGCTAAAGAACAAGTTTTGTCTCTGGGTTGTCCATGATGTGTGGTGTATCTGAGAAAGGGCCACAGCCAATACCAGAGCAAAAGAACCATGTCATCAGATTCTGATTCTAAATTCAACATTCTAAATTCCACATTCTACATTGTCCATTCTAAAATATCGAAGAAAAGAACAAGTTTTGGCTCTGCGGTGACCATGATGTGTGGTGTACCCGAGGCAGGGCCACAGCAAAGATAAGACCCAAAGAACCATGATGTCATCAGATTCCGGTTCTAAATTCTAAATTCCACATTCTAAATTCCACATTCTAAATTCCACATTCTAAATTCTACATTCTAAAAGATCGAAGCAAAAAAAAACAGGTTTTGGCTCTGGGGTGAGCAAAAGCACCATGATATCATCAGATTCCGGTTCTAGATTATAAATTCCACATTCTAAATTCTACATTCTAGATTCCACATTCTACATTCTAAAGGATCGAAGCAAAAGAACAAGTTTTGGCTCTGTGGTGACCATGGTGTCTGGTGTACCCAAGGCTGGGCCACAGCCAAGACCACAGCAAAAGAACCATGATTTCATCAGATTCCGGTTCTAAATTCCACATTTCACATTCTACATTCTCAATTCAAAATTCTACATTCTAAAAGATCGAAGCAAAACAACAAGTTTTGGCTCTGGGGTGACCATGATGTGTGGTGTATCTGAGAAAGGGCCACAGCTAAGACAAGAGCAAAAGCACCATGATGTCATCATATTCCGGTTCTAAATTCTAAATTACACATTCTAAATTTTACATTCTAGATACCACATTCTACATTCTAAAAGATCAAAGCAAAAAAACAATTTTCGGCTCTGGGGTGACCATGATGTCTGGTGTATCTGAGAAAGGGCCACAGCCAAGACCAGAGCAAAAGAACCATGATGTCATCAGATTCCGGTTCTGAATTCTAAATTCCACATTCTAAATTCCAAATTCTAAATTCTAAATTCCGCATTCTAAATTCTATATTCTACATTCTAAAAGATTGAAGCAAAAGAAAAAGTTTTGGCTCTGTGGTGGCGATGATGTGTGGTGTACTCGAGGCGGGGCCACACCCAAGACCACAGCAAAAGAACCATGATGTCATCAGATTCCGGTTCTAAATTCTAAATTCCACATTCTACATTCTCAATTCAAAATTCTACATTCTAAAAGATCGAAGCAAAAAATACAGGTTTTAGCTCTGGGGTGACCATGATGCGTGGTATATATTATAAAGGGCCACAGCCAAGGCCAGAGCAAAAGAACCATGATGTCATCAGATTCCGGTTCTAGATTCCAAATTCCACATTCTGAATTCTACATTCTAAATTCTACATACTCAATTCAAAATTCTACATTCTAAAAGATTGAAGCAAAAAAACAAGTTTTGGCTCTGGGGTGACCATGATGTGTGGTGTTTCTCAGAAAGGGCCACAGCCAAGACAAGAGCAAAAGAACCAGGATGTCATCAGATTCCAGTTCTAGATTCTAAATTCCACATTCTAAATTCCACATTCTGAATTCTACATTCTAAATTCAGCATTCCACATTCTACATTCTCAATTCAAAATTCTACATTCTAAAAGATCAAAACAAAAGAACAAGTTTTGGTTCTGCGTGATGTGTGGTGTACCGGAGGCAGGGACAACAGCCAAGACCAGAACTAAAGAACCATGATGTCATCAGATTCCGGTTCTTAATTCTAAATTCAACATTCTAATTTCCACATTCTAAATCCTAAATTCCACATTCTAAATTCTACATTCTACATTCTAAAAGATCAAAGCAAAAGAACAAGTTTTGCCTCGGGGTGACCATGATGTGGTGTTTATCTGAGAAAGGGCCACAGCCAGAACAGAGCAAAAGAACCATAATGTCATCAGATTCCGGTTCTGATTATAAATTACAATTCTAAATTCAACATTCTGAATTCTACATTCTACATTCTAAATTCCACATTCCACTTTCTACATTCTAAAATATTGAGAAAATAAGAAGTTTTGGCTCTGCGGTGTCCATGATGTGTGATGTACCCAAGGCAGGGCCACAGCAAAGATCAGACCCAAAGAACCATGATGTCATTAAATTCCGGTTCTAAATTCTAAATTCCACATTCTAAATTCTAAATTCCACATTCTAAATTCACATTCTAAAAAAACGAAGCAAAAGAACAAATTTTGGCTCTGCAGGGACGATGATGTGTGTGTACCCGAGGCCGTGTCACAGCCAAGACCACAGTAAAAGAACCATGTTTATCAGATTCCGGTTCTAGATTCTAAATTCCACATTCTAAATTCCACATTCTAGATTCCACATTCTACATTCTAAAGGATTGAAGCAAAAGAACAAGTTTTGGCTCTGGGTGACCATGATGTGTGGTGTACCCCGGTTTGTGGAGAAATTGCTGAAGTCAAAGGTCAATGGTGAGGTCAGGAAGGAAGAAAGTGTTCAGGAGCCTCTGATGTCTTATGCTGATTATTTATTGACACTTGGCCAAGGAGAATTAGAGACACTCTCAAGTACAGCTGATATGCTTGAGTCGGTCTCACTTCTGACGAACTCATGCTGGTGGTTACACTTTAAACCCTCATAGATGACGCCACAAATTCTTTACGCCCAAAATAGTCAAAGGGAAAGCATTTACCCACGTTCGTGTTCACCTTCAACACATTCTAGTCTGGAGACACTGTTGTCTGTTCATGCTAATGGAACGTCAACAATTAGCTATCTATTATGTCTAGGAATGCAGCAACAGGTCTCTTCGACCCTGGACACCACAGTGTTGAGATATGGTGGCACCCAGACAAAGACAAACAGTTAATACTGCTGTGGTCACAAGGCTTCACACGTGACCTCGTGTAACCCAAAAAGAGAAAATTCCATAACACGCAGCAGTGCCACAGCCAATACCAAAGCAAAAAACCATAATGTCATCAGATTCTGTTCTTAATATAATTCAACATTCTAAATTCCACATTTACATTCCACATCTAAAGTATCGAGTAAAGAACAAGTTTTGACTCTGCGGTGACCATGATGTATGGTGTACCCGAGGCGGGGCCACAGCCAAGACCACAGCAAAAGAACCATGATGTCATCAGATTCCGGTTCTAAATTTCACATTCTACATTCTCAATTAAAAATTCTAAATTCTAAAAGATCGAAGCAAAAAAACAGGTTTTAGCTCTGGGGTGACCATGATGCGTGGTGTATATTATGAAGGGCCACAGTCAAGACCAGAGCAAAAGAAACCATGGATGTCATCAGATTCTGGTTCTAGATTCTAAATTCCACATTCTAAATCCCACATTCAATTCTACATTCTAAATTTCACATTCTACATCTCTAAAAGATTAAATCAAAAGAAAGTTTTGGCTCTGTGGTGACCATGATGTCTGGTGTACCCAAGGCCGGGCCACAGCCAAGACCACAGCAAAAAAACCATGATGTCATCAGATTCCGGTTCTAAATTCCTAAATTCCACATTCTAATTCTCAATTCAAAATTCTACATTCTAAAAGATCGAAGCAAAAAACAAGTTTCGGCTCTAGGGTGACCATGATGTGTGGTGTATCTGAGAAAGGGCCACAGCCAAGACCAGAGCAAAAAAACCATGATGTCATCAGATTCCGGTTCTAGATTCTAAATCCACATTCTACATTCTAAAAAGTGAAGCAAAAGAACAAGTTTTGGCTCTGGGGTGACGATGATCTGTGGTGTAACCCGGGGCGTGCCACAGCCAATACCAGAGCAAAGAACCATGATGTCATCAGATTATGGTTCTAAATTCTAAATTCCACATTATACATTCTAAAATATTGAAGAAAAAGAACAAGTTTTGGCTCTGCGGTGACCATGATGTGTGGTGTACCCGAGGCAGGGCCACAGTAACGATCAGACCCAAAGAACCATGATGTTATCAGATTCCGGTTCTAAATTCCACACTCTAAATTCTGCATTTTAAATTTCACATTCTAAATTATACATTCTGAATTCTAAATTCTGGATTCTGAAAGATCAAAGCAAAATAACAAGTTTGGCTCCGGGGTGGCCATAATGTGTGGTGTATCTGAGAAAGGGCCACAGCCAAGACCACAGCAAAAAAACCATGATGTCATCAGATTCCGGTTCTAAATTCCTAAATTCCACATTCTACATTCTCAATTCACAATTCTACATTCTAAAAGATCGAAGCAAAAAAACAAGTTTAGCTCTGGGGTGACCATGATGTGTGGTGTATATTAGAGAGGGCCACAGTCAGACCAGAGCAAAAGAACCATGATGTCATCAGATTCCGGTTCTAGATTCCAAATTCCACATTCTGAATTCTACTTTCTCAATTCAAAATTCTACATTCTAAATTGAAGCAAAAAAAAAAGTTTTGGCTCTGGGGTGACAATGATTTGTGGTGTATCTGAGAAAGGGCCACAGCCAAGAACAGAGCAAAGGAACCATAATGTCATCAGATTCCGGTTCTAGATTCTAAATTACACATTCTAAATTCCATATTCTGAATTCTACATTCTAATTCCACCATTCCACTTCTACATTCTCAATTCAAAATTCTACATTCTAAAAGATCGGAGCAAAGAAACAATTTTGGCTCTGGGGTGACCATGATGTGCGGTGTATCTGAGAAAGGGCCACAGCCAGACCAGAGCAAAGAACCATGATGTTATCAGATTCCGGTTCTAGATTCTAAATTCCACATTCTAAATTCCACATTCTAGATTCCACATCTACATTCTAAAGGATTGAAGCAAAAGAACAAGTTTTGGCTCTGGGGTGACCATGATGTGTGGTGTACCCGCGGCAGTGCCACAGCCAATACCAAAGCAAAAGAACCATAATGTCATCAGATTCTGGTTCTTAATTTCTAAATTTCACATTCTACATTCTCAATTCAAATTCTAAATTCTAAAAGATCGAAGCAAAAAACAGGTTTTACTCTGGGTGACCATGATGCGTGGTGTATATTATAAAGGGCCACAGTCAAGACCAGAGCAAAAGAACCATGATGTCATCAGATTCTGGTTCTAGATTCTAAATTCCACATTCTAAATTCCACATTCTGAATTCTACATTCTAATTTCACATCTACATTCTAAAAGATTAAATCAAAGAACAAGTTTTGGCTCTGTGGGGACCATGATGTCTGGTGTACCCAAGGCCGGGCAACAGCCAAGACCACAGCAAAAAACCATGATGTCATCAGATTCCGGTTCTAAATTCCTAAATTCCACATTCTACATTCTCAATTCAAAATTCTACATTCTATAAAATCGAAGCAAAAAACAAGTTTCGGCTCTGGGGTGACCATGATGTGTGGTGTATCTGAGAAAGGGCCACAGCCAAGACCAGAGCAAAAGAACCATGATGTCATCAGATTCCGGTTCTAGATTCTAAATTCCACATTCTAAATTCCCATTCTACATTCTAAAGAGTGAAGCAAAAGAACAGTTTTGGCTCTGGGGTGACGATGATCTGTGGTTTACCCGGGGCAGTGCCACAGCCAATACCAGAGCAAAAGAACCATGATGTCATCAGATTATGGTTCTAAATCTAAATTCCATTATACATTCTAAATATTGAAGAAAGAACAAGTTTTGGCTCTGCGGTGACCATGATGTGGTGTACCAGGGGCAGTGCCACAGCCAATACCAGAGCAAAAGAACCATGATGTCATCAGATTCTGGTTCTAGATTCTAAATTCCACATTCTAAATCCCACATTCTGAATTCTACATTCTAAATTTCACATTCACATTCTAAAAAGATTAAATCAAAAGAACAGTTTTGGCTCTGTGGTGACCATGATGTCTGGTGTACCCAAGGCCGGGCCACAGCCAAGACCACAGCAAAAAAAACCATGTGTCATCAGATTCCGGTTCTAAATTCCTAATTCCACATTCTAATTCTCAATTCAAATTCTACATTCTAAAGATCGAAGCAAAAAACAAGTTTCGGCTCTAGGGTGACCATGATGTGTGGTGTATCTGAGAAAGGGCCACAGCCAAGACCAGAGCAAAAAAACCATGATGTCATCAGATTCCGGTTCTAGATTCTATATTCCACATTGTACATTCTGAAAGAGTGAAGCAAAAGAACAGTTTTGGCTCTGGGGTTACGATGATCTGTGGTGTACCCGGGGCAGTGCCACAGCCAATACCAGAGCAAAAAGAACCATATGTCATCAGATTAAGGTTCTAAATTCTAAATTCCACATTATACATTCTAAATATTGAAGAAAAGAACAAGTTTTGGCTCTGCGGTGACCATGATGTGTGGTTGTACCCGAGCAGGGCCACAGTAACGATCAGACCCAAAGAACCATGATGTATCAGATTCCGGTTCTAAATTCCACACTCTAAATTCTGCATTTTAAATTTCACATTCTAAATTATACATTCTGAATTCTAAATTCTGGATTCTGAAAGATCAAAGCAAAATGACAAGTTTTGGCTCCGGGGTGGCCATAATGTGGGTGTATCTGAAAGGGCCACAGCCAAGACCACAGCAAAAAAAACCATGATGTCATCAGATTCCGGTTCTAAATTCCTAAATCCACATTCTACATTCTCAATTCAAAATTCTACATTCTAAAAGATCGAAGCAAAAAACAAGTTTTAGCTCTGGGGGACCATGAGTGTGGTGTATATTAGAGAGGGCCACAGTCAAGACCAGAGCAAAAGAACCATGATGTCATCAGATTCCGGTTCTAGATTCCAAATTCCACATCTGAATTCTACTTTCTCAATTCAAAATTCTACATTCTAAAAGATTGAAGCAAAAAAAAACAAGTTTGGCTCTGGGGTGACAATGATTTGTGGTGTATCTGAGAAAGGGCCACAGCCAAGAACAGAGCAAGGAACCATAATGTCATCAGATTCCGGTTCTAGATTCTAAATTACCATTCTAAATTCCATATTCTGAATTCTACATTCTAAATTCCACATTCCACATTCACATTCCAATTCAAAATTCTACATTCTAAAGATCGGAGCAAAGAAACAAGTTTTGGCTCTGGGGTGACCATGATGTGCGGTGTATCTGAGAAAGGGCCACAGCCAGGACCAGAGAAAAAGAACCATGATGTTATCAGATTCCGGTTTCTAGATTCTAAATTCCACATTCTAAATTCCACATTCTAGATTCCACATTCTACATTCAAGGATTGAAGCAAAAGAACAAGTTTTGGCTCTGGGTGACCATGATTGTGGTGTACCCGCGGCAGTGCCACAGCCCAATACCAAAGCAAAGAACCATAATGTCATCAGATTCTGGTCTTAATTTCTAAATTTCACATTCTACATTCTCAATTCAAAATTCAAAATTCTAAAAGATCGAAGCAAAAAAAAACAGGTTTTAGCTCTGGGTGACCATGATGCGTGGGTGTATATTATAAAGGGCCACAGTCAAGACCAGAGCAAAAGAAACCATGATGTCATCAGATTCTGGTTCTAGATTCTAAATCCACATCTAAATTCCACATTCTGAATTCTACATTCTAAATTTCCATTCTACATTCTAAATTAAATCAAAAGAACAAGTTTTGGCTCTGTGGTGACCATGATGTCTGGTGTACCCAAGGCCGGGCAACAGCCAAGACCACAGCAAAAAAACCATGATGTCATCAGATTCCGGTTCTAAATTCCTAAATTCCACATTCTACATTCTCAATTCAAATTCTACATTCTAAAAGATCGAGCAAAAACAAGTTTCGGCTCTGGGGTGACCATGAGTTGGTGTATCTGAGAAAGGGCCACAGCCAAGACCAGAGC
Source organism: Collichthys lucidus (assembly GCA_004119915.2). Lineage (NCBI taxonomy): Eukaryota > Metazoa > Chordata > Actinopteri > Sciaenidae > Collichthys > Collichthys lucidus. The sequence goes on from CM014097.1 coordinate 450,919, forward strand.
AAAAGAACCATGATGTCATCAGATTCCGGTTCTAGATTCTAAATTCCACATTCTAAATTCCACATTCTACATTCTAAAAGAGTGAAGCAAAGAACAAGTTTTGGCTCTGGGGTGACGATGATCTGTGGTTTACCCGGGGCAGTGCCACAGCCAATACCAGAGCAAAAGAACCATGATGTCATCAGATTATGGTTCTAAATTCTAATTCCACATTATACATTCTAAAATATTGAAGAAAAGAACAAGTTTTGGCTCTGCGGTGACCATGATGTGTGGTGTACCCGAGACAGGGCCACAGTAACGATCAGACCCAAGAACCATGATGTTATCAATTCCGGTTCTAAATTCCACACTCTAAATTCTGCATTTTAAATTTCACATTCTAAATTATACTTCTGAATTCTAATTCTGGATTCTGAAAGATCAAAGCAAAATGACAAGTTTTGGCTCCGGGGTGGCCATAATGTGGGTATCTGAGAAAGGGCCACAGCCAAGACCACAGCAAAAACCATGATGTCATCAATTCCGGTTCTAAATTCCTAAATTCCACATTCTGAATTCTACTACTTTCTCAATTCAAAATTCTACATTAAAGATTGAAGCAAAAAAAAAAAAAACAGTTTTGGCTCTGGGGTGACAAGATTTGTGGTGGTTCTGAGAAAGGGCCACAGCCAAGAACAGAGCAAATGGAACCCATAATGTCATCAGATTCCGGTTCTAGATTCTAAATTACACATTCTAAATTCCATATTCTGAATTCTACATTCTAATTCCACATTCCCATTCTACATTCTCAATTCAAAAATTCTACATTCTACAATCGAGCAAAGAAACAAGTTTGGGCTCGGGGTGACCCATGATGTGCGGTGGTGTGAAAGGGCCACAACCAAGACAAGAGCAAAAGCACCATGATGTCATCAGATTCCGGTTCTAAATTCTAAATTCCACATTCTAAATTCTACATTCTAAAAGATAGAAGGAAAAGAACAAGTTTTTGCTCTGCGGTGACGATGATGTGTGGTGTACCCGAGGCAGGGCCACAGCCAAGACCAGAGCAAAAGAACCATGATGTCATCAGATTCCAGTTCTAGATTCTAAATTCCACATTCTAAATTCTAAAGGATTGAAGCAAAAGAACAAGTTTTGGCTCTGTGGTGACCATGATGTGTAGTGTACCCAAGGCCGGGCCACAGCCAAGACCACAGCAAAAGAGCCATGATGTCATCAGATTCCGGTTCTACATTCCTAAATTCCACATTTTCAATTCAAAATTCTACATTCTAAAAGATCGAAGCAAAAAAACAATTTTCGGCTCTGGGGTGACCATGATGTGTGGTGTATCTGAGAAAGGGCCACAGCCAAGACCAGAGCAAAAGAACCATGATGTCATCAGTTTCAGGTTCTAGATTCTAAATTCCACATTCTAAATTCCACATTCTAAATTCCACATTCTGAATTCTACACACTCAATTCAAAATTCTACATTCTAAAAGATCGAAGCAAAAAAACACGTTTTGGTATTGGGGTGACCATGATGTGTGGTGTATCTGAGAAAGGGCCACAGCCAAGACAAGTGCAAAAGCACCATGATGTCAATGTCAGTCTAGCAAGGATTGTAAGCACACAGAGCAACAGCACAGGAGCTCGGCTGGTTACAGCTGGCCCCGGAATGTTGGGTCCACCTGCTTCTTATACTCCAACTTCTGTGATTGGCTGAGGGCGGGCGGTCGCCTGTCCAATCAGGGCACACAGCGCAGGTGTTCTTCATCTGCAGAATTGGTCCTCGTTGAGCACACACACACACGAGAGAGAGAAAGAGACTCCAAGACGGCCACGGCCGTAACAGTTCTAAATTCCACATTCTAAATTCTACATTCTAAAAGATCAAAGCAAAAAAACGTTTTGGCTCTGGGGTGACTATGATGTGTGGTGTATCTGGGAAAGGGCCACAGCCAAGACCAGAGCAAAAGAACCATGATGTCATCAGATTCTGGTTCTAGATTCTAAATTCCACATTCTAAATTCCACATTCTAAATACCACATTCTAAATTCCACATTCTAAAAGATCAAAGCTAAAGAACAAGTTTTGTCTCTGGGTTGTCCATGATGTGTGGTGTATCTGAGAAAGGGCCACAGCCAATACCAGAGCAAAAGAACCATGTCATCAGATTCTGATTCTAAATTCAACATTCTAAATTCCACATTCTACATTGTCCATTCTAAAATATCGAAGAAAAGAACAAGTTTTGGCTCTGCGGTGACCATGATGTGTGGTGTACCCGAGGCAGGGCCACAGCAAAGATCAGACCCAAAGAACCATGATGTCATCAGATTCCGGTTCTAAATTCTAAATTCCACATTCTAAATTCCACATTCTAAATTCCACATTCTAAATTCTACATTCTAAAAGATCGAAGCAAAAAAAACAGGTTTTGGCTCTGGGGTGAGCAAAAGCACCATGATATCATCAGATTCCGGTTCTAGATTATAAATTCCACATTCTAAATTTTACATTCTAGATTCCACATTCTACATTCTAAAGGATCGAAGCAAAAGAACAAGTTTTGGCTCTGTGGTGACCATGGTGTCTGGTGTACCCAAGGCTGGGCCACAGCCAAGACCACAGCAAAAGAACCATGATTTCATCAGATTCCGGTTCTAAATTCCACATTTCACATTCTACATTCTCAATTCAAAATTCTACATTCTAAAAGATCGAAGCAAAACAACAAGTTTTGGCTCTGGGGTGACCATGATGTGTGGTGTATCTGAGAAAGGGCCACAGCTAAGACAAGAGCAAAAGCACCATGATGTCATCATATTCCGGTTCTAAATTCTAAATTACACATTCTAAATTTTACATTCTAGATACCACATTCTACATTCTAAAAGATCAAAGCAAAAAAACAATTTTCGGCTCTGGGGTGACCATGATGTCTGGTGTATCTGAGAAAGGGCCACAGCCAAGACCAGAGCAAAAGAACCATGATGTCATCAGATTCCGGTTCTGAATTCTAAATTCCACATTCTAAATTCCAAATTCTAAATTCCGCATTCTAAATTCTATATTCTACATTCTAAAAGATTGAAGCAAAAGAAAAAGTTTTGGCTCTGTGGTGGCGATGATGTGTGGTGTACTCGAGGCGGGGCCACACCCAAGACCACAGCAAAAGAACCATGATGTCATCAGATTCCGGTTCTAAATTCTAAATTCCACATTCTACATTCTCAATTCAAAATTCTACATTCTAAAAGATCGAAGCAAAAAATACAGGTTTTAGCTCTGGGGTGACCATGATGCATGGTATATATTATAAAGGGCCACAGCCAAGGCCAGAGCAAAAGAACCATGATGTCATCAGATTCCGGTTCTAGATTCCAAATTCCACATTCTGAATTCTACATTCTAAATTCTACATACTCAATTCAAAATTCTACATTCTAAAAGATTGAAGCAAAAAAACAAGTTTTGGCTCTGGGGTGACCATGATGTGTGGTGTTTCTCAGAAAGGGCCACAGCCAAGACAAGAGCAAAAGAACCAGGATGTCATCAGATTCCAGTTCTAGATTCTAAATTCCACATTCTAAATTCCACATTCTGAATTCTACATTCTAAATTCAGCATTCCACATTCTACATTCTCAATTTAAAATTCTACATTCTAAAAGATCAAAACAAAAGAACAAGTTTTGGTTCTGCGTGATGTGTGGTGTACCGGAGGCAGGGACAACAGCCAAGACCAGAACTAAAGAACCATGATGTCATCAGATTCCGGTTCTTAATTCTAAATTCAACATTCTAAATTCCACATTCTAATTTCCACATTCTAAATCCTAAATTCCACATTCTAAATTCTACATTCTACATTCTAAAAGATCAAAGCAAAAGAACAAGTTTTGCCTCTGGGGTGACCATGATGTGTGGTGTATCTGAGAAAGGGCCACAGCCAAGAACAGAGCAAAAGAACCATAATGTCATCAGATTCCGGTTCTGGATTATAAATTACACATTCTAAATTCAACATTCTGAATTCTACATTCTACATTCTAAATTCCACATTCCACTTTCTACATTCTAAAATATTGAAGAAAATAAGAAGTTTTGGCTCTGCGGTGTCCATGATGTGTGATGTACCCAAGGCAGGGCCACAGCAAAGATCAGACCCAAAGAACCATGATGTCATTAAATTCCGGTTCTAAATTCTAAATTCCACATTCTAAATTCTAAATTCCACATTCTAAATTCTACATTCTAAAAAAACGAAGCAAAAGAACAAATTTTGGCTCTGCAGGGACGATGATGTGTGGTGTACCCGAGGCCGTGTCACAGCCAAGACCACAGTAAAAGAACCATGATGTTATCAGATTCCGGTTCTAGATTCTAAATTCCACATTCTAAATTCCACATTCTAGATTCCACATTCTACATTCTAAAGGATTGAAGCAAAAGAACAAGTTTTGGCTCTGGGGTGACCATGATGTGTGGTGTACCCGCGGTGTTGTGGAGAAATTGCTGAAGTCAAAGGTCAATGGTGAGGTCAGGAAGGAAGAAAGTGTTCAGGAGCCTCTGATGTCTTATGCTGTATTATTTATTGACACTTGGCCAAGGAGAATTAGAGACACTCTCAAAGTACAGCTGATATGCTTGAGTCGGTCTCACATTCTGACGAACTCATGCTGGTGGTTACACTTTAAACCCTCATAGATGACGCCACAAATTCTTTACGCCCAAAATAGAGATAGAAGGAAAAGAACAAGTTTTTGCTCTGCGGTGACGATGATGTGTGGTGTACCCGAGGCAGGGCCACAGCCAAGACCAGAGCAAAAGAACCATGATGTCATCAGATTCCAGTTCTAGATTCTAAATTCCACATTCTAAATTCTAAAGGATTGAAGCAAAAGAACAAGTTTTGGCTCTGTGGTGACCATGATGTGTAGTGTACCCAAGGCCGGGCCACAGCCAAGACCACAGCAAAAGAGCCATGATGTCATCAGATTCCGGTTCTACATTCCTAAATTCCACATTTTCAATTCAAAATTCTACATTCTAAAAGATCGAAGCAAAAAAACAATTTTCGGCTCTGGGGTGACCATGATGTGTGGTGTATCTGAGAAAGGGCCACAGCCAAGACCAGAGCAAAAGAACCATGATGTCATCAGTTTCAGGTTCTAGATTCTAAATTCCACATTCTAAATTCCACATTCTAAATTCCACATTCTGAATTCTACACACTCAATTCAAAATTCTACATTCTAAAAGATCGAAGCAAAAAAACACGTTTTGGTATTGGGGTGACCATGATGTGTGGTGTATCTGAGAAAGGGCCACAGCCAAGACAAGTGCAAAAGCACCATGATGTCAATGTCAGTCTAGCAAGGATTGTAAGCACACAGAGCAACAGCACAGGAGCTCGGCTGGTTACAGCTGGCCCCGGAATGTTGGGTCCACCTGCTTCTTATACTCCAACTTCTGCTGATTGGCTGAGGGCGGGCGGTCGCCTGTCCAATCAGGGCACACAGCGCAGGTGTTCTTCATCTGCAGAATTGGTCCTCGTTGAGCACACACACACACGAGAGAGAGAAAGAGACTCCAAGACGGCCACGGCCGTAACAGTTCTAAATTCCACATTCTAAATTCTACATTCTAAAAGATCAAAGCAAAAAAACGTTTTGGCTCTGGGGTGACTATGATGTGTGGTGTATCTGGGAAAGGGCCACAGCCAAGACCAGAGCAAAAGAACCATGATGTCATCAGATTCTGGTTCTAGATTCTAAATTCCACATTCTAAATTCCACATTCTAAATACCACATTCTAAATTCCACATTCTAAAAGTTTAAAGCTAAAGAACAAGTTTTGTCTCTGGGTTGTCCATGATGTGTGGTGTATCTGAGAAAGGGCCACAGCCAATACCAGAGCAAAAGAACCATGTCATCAGATTCTGATTCTAAATTCAACATTCTAAATTCCACATTCTACATTGTCCATTCTAAAATATCGAAGAAAAGAACAAGTTTTGGCTCTGCGGTGACCATGATGTGTGGTGTACCCGAGGCAGGGCCACAGCAAAGATAAGACCCAAAGAACCATGATGTCATCAGATTCCGGTTCTAAATTCTAAATTCCACATTCTAAATTCCACATTCTAAATTCCACATTCTAAATTCTACATTCTAAAAGATCGAAGCAAAAAAAAACAGGTTTTGGCTCTGGGGTGAGCAAAAGCACCATGATATCATCAGATTCCGGTTCTAGATTATAAATTCCACATTCTAAATTCTACATTCTAGATTCCACATTCTACATTCTAAAGGATCGAAGCAAAAGAACAAGTTTTGGCTCTGTGGTGACCATGGTGTCTGGTGTACCCAAGGCTGGGCCACAGCCAAGACCACAGCAAAAGAACCATGATTTCATCAGATTCCGGTTCTAAATTCCACATTTCACATTCTACATTCTCAATTCAAAATTCTACATTCTAAAAGATCGAAGCAAAACAACAAGTTTTGGCTCTGGGGTGACCATGATGTGTGGTGTATCTGAGAAAGGGCCACAGCTAAGACAAGAGCAAAAGCACCATGATGTCATCATATTCCGGTTCTAAATTCTAAATTACACATTCTAAATTTTACATTCTAGATACCACATTCTACATTCTAAAAGATCAAAGCAAAAAAACAATTTTCGGCTCTGGGGTGACCATGATGTCTGGTGTATCTGAGAAAGGGCCACAGCCAAGACCAGAGCAAAAGAACCATGATGTCATCAGATTCCGGTTCTGAATTCTAAATTCCACATTCTAAATTCCAAATTCTAAATTCTAAATTCCGCATTCTAAATTCTATATTCTACATTCTAAAAGATTGAAGCAAAAGAAAAAGTTTTGGCTCTGTGGTGGCGATGATGTGTGGTGTACTCGAGGCGGGGCCACACCCAAGACCACAGCAAAAGAACCATGATGTCATCAGATTCCGGTTCTAAATTCTAAATTCCACATTCTACATTCTCAATTCAAAATTCTACATTCTAAAAGATCGAAGCAAAAAATACAGGTTTTAGCTCTGGGGTGACCATGATGCGTGGTATATATTATAAAGGGCCACAGCCAAGGCCAGAGCAAAAGAACCATGATGTCATCAGATTCCGGTTCTAGATTCCAAATTCCACATTCTGAATTCTACATTCTAAATTCTACATACTCAATTCAAAATTCTACATTCTAAAAGATTGAAGCAAAAAAACAAGTTTTGGCTCTGGGGTGACCATGATGTGTGGTGTTTCTCAGAAAGGGCCACAGCCAAGACAAGAGCAAAAGAACCAGGATGTCATCAGATTCCAGTTCTAGATTCTAAATTCCACATTCTAAATTCCACATTCTGAATTCTACATTCTAAATTCAGCATTCCACATTCTACATTCTCAATTCAAAATTCTACATTCTAAAAGATCAAAACAAAAGAACAAGTTTTGGTTCTGCGTGATGTGTGGTGTACCGGAGGCAGGGACAACAGCCAAGACCAGAACTAAAGAACCATGATGTCATCAGATTCCGGTTCTTAATTCTAAATTCAACATTCTAATTTCCACATTCTAAATCCTAAATTCCACATTCTAAATTCTACATTCTACATTCTAAAAGATCAAAGCAAAAGAACAAGTTTTGCCTCTGGGGTGACCATGATGTGTGGTGTATCTGAGAAAGGGCCACAGCCAAGAACAGAGCAAAAGAACCATAATGTCATCAGATTCCGGTTCTGGATTATAAATTACACATTCTAAATTCAACATTCTGAATTCTACATTCTACATTCTAAATTCCACATTCCACTTTCTACATTCTAAAATATTGAAGAAAATAAGAAGTTTTGGCTCTGCGGTGTCCATGATGTGTGATGTACCCAAGGCAGGGCCACAGCAAAGATCAGACCCAAAGAACCATGATGTCATTAAATTCCGGTTCTAAATTCTAAATTCCACATTCTAAATTCTAAATTCCACATTCTAAATTCTACATTCTAAAAAAACGAAGCAAAAGAACAAATTTTGGCTCTGCAGGGACGATGATGTGTGGTGTACCCGAGGCCGTGTCACAGCCAAGACCACAGTAAAAGAACCATGATGTTATCAGATTCCGGTTCTAGATTCTAAATTCCACATTCTAAATTCCACATTCTAGATTCCACATTCTACATTCTAAAGGATTGAAGCAAAAGAACAAGTTTTGGCTTTGGGGTGACCATGATGTGTGGTGTACCCGCGGTGTTGTGGAGAAATTGCTGAAGTCAAAGGTCAATGGTGAGGTCAGGAAGGAAGAAAGTGTTCAGGAGCCTCTGATGTCTTATGCTGTATTATTTATTGACACTTGGCCAAGGAGAATTAGAGACACTCTCAAAGTACAGCTGATATGCTTGAGTCGGTCTCACATTCTGACGAACTCATGCTGGTGGTTACACTTTAAACCCTCATAGATGACGCCACAAATTCTTTACGCCCAAAATAGTCAAAGGGAAAGCATTTACCCATGTTCGTGTTCACCTTCAACACATTCTAGTCTGGAGACACTGTTGTCTGTTCATGCTAATGGAACGTCAACAATTAGCTATCTATTATGTCTAGGAATGCAGCAACAGGTCTCTTCGACCCTGGACACCACAGTGTTGAGATATGGTGGCACCCAGACAAAGACAAACAGTTAATACTGCTGTGGATCACAAGGCTTCACACGTGACCTCGTGTAACCCAAAAAGAGAAAATTCCATAACACGCAGCAGTGCCACAGCCAATACCAAAGCAAAAGAACCATAATGTCATCAGATTCTCGTTCTTAATTATAAATTCAACATTCTAAATTCCACATTCTACATTCCACATTCTAAAGTATCGAGTAAAGAACAAGTTTTGACTCTGCGGTGACCATGATGTATGGTGTACCCGAGGCGGGGCCACAGCCAAGACCACAGCAAAAGAACCATGATGTCATCAGATTCCGGTTCTAAATTTCACATTCTACATTCTCAATTAAAAATTCTAAATTCTAAAAGATCGAAGCAAAAAAAACAGGTTTTAGCTCTGGGGTGACCATGATGCGTGGTGTATATTATGAAGGGCCACAGTCAAGACCAGAGCAAAAGAACCATGATGTCATCAGATTCTGGTTCTAGATTCTAAATTCCACATTCTAAATCCCACATTCTGAATTCTACATTCTAAATTTCACATTCTACATTCTAAAAGATTAAATCAAAAGAACAAGTTTTGGCTCTGTGGTGACCATGATGTCTGGTGTACCCAAGGCCGGGCCACAGCCAAGACCACAGCAAAAAAACCATGATGTCATCAGATTCCGGTTCTAAATTCCTAAATTCCACATTCTACATTCTCAATTCAAAATTCTACATTCTAAAAGATCGAAGCAAAAAACAAGTTTCGGCTCTAGGGTGACCATGATGTGTGGTGTATCTGAGAAAGGGCCACAGCCAAGACCAGAGCAAAAAAACCATGATGTCATCAGATTCCGGTTCTAGATTCTAAATTCCACATTCTACATTCTAAAAGAGTGAAGCAAAAGAACAAGTTTTGGCTCTGGGGTGACGATGATCTGTGGTGTACCCGGGGCAGTGCCACAGCCAATACCAGAGCAAAAGAACCATGATGTCATCAGATTATGGTTCTAAATTCTAAATTCCACATTATACATTCTAAAATATTGAAGAAAAGAACAAGTTTTGGCTCTGCGGTGACCATGATGTGTGGTGTACCCGAGGCAGGGCCACAGTAACGATCAGACCCAAAGAACCATGATGTTATCAGATTCCGGTTCTAAATTCCACACTCTAAATTCTGCATTTTAAATTTCACATTCTAAATTATACATTCTGAATTCTAAATTCTGGATTCTGAAAGATCAAAGCAAAATAACAAGTTTTGGCTCCGGGGTGGCCATAATGTGTGGTGTATCTGAGAAAGGGCCACAGCCAAGACCACAGCAAAAAAACCATGATGTCATCAGATTCCGGTTCTAAATTCCTAAATTCCACATTCTACATTCTCAATTCAAAATTCTACATTCTAAAAGATCGAAGCAAAAAAACAAGTTTTAGCTCTGGGGTGACCATGATGTGTGGTGTATATTAGAGAGGGCCACAGTCAAGACCAGAGCAAAAGAACCATGATGTCATCAGATTCCGGTTCTAGATTCCAAATTCCACATTCTGAATTCTACTTTCTCAATTCAAAATTCTACATTCTAAAAGATTGAAGCAAAAAAAACAAGTTTTGGCTCTGGGGTGACAATGATTTGTGGTGTATCTGAGAAAGGGCCACAGCCAAGAACAGAGCAAAGGAACCATAATGTCATCAGATTCCGGTTCTAGATTCTAAATTACACATTCTAAATTCCATATTCTGAATTCTACATTCTAAATTCCACATTCCACATTCTACATTCTCAATTCAAAATTCTACATTCTAAAAGATCGGAGCAAAGAAACAAGTTTTGGCTCTGGGGTGACCATGATGTGCGGTGTATCTGAGAAAGGGCCACAGCCAGGACCAGAGCAAAAGAACCATGATGTTATCAGATTCCGGTTCTAGATTCTAAATTCCACATTCTAAATTCCACATTCTAGATTCCACATTCTACATTCTAAAGGATTGAAGCAAAAGAACAAGTTTTGGCTCTGGGGTGACCATGATGTGTGGTGTACCCGCGGCAGTGCCACAGCCAATACCAAAGCAAAAGAACCATAATGTCATCAGATTCTGGTTCTTAATTTCTAAATTTCACATTCTACATTCTCAATTCAAAATTCTAAATTCTAAAAGATCGAAGCAAAAAAACAGGTTTTAGCTCTGGGGTGACCATGATGCGTGGTGTATATTATAAAGGGCCACAGTCAAGACCAGAGCAAAAGAACCATGATGTCATCAGATTCTGGTTCTAGATTCTAAATTCCACATTCTAAATTCCACATTCTGAATTCTACATTCTAAATTTCACATTCTACATTCTAAAAGATTAAATCAAAAGAACAAGTTTTGGCTCTGTGGTGACCATGATGTCTGGTGTACCCAAGGCCGGGCAACAGCCAAGACCACAGCAAAAAAACCATGATGTCATCAGATTCCGGTTCTAAATTCCTAAATTCCACATTCTACATTCTCAATTCAAAATTCTACATTCTAAAAGATCGAAGCAAAAAACAAGTTTCGGCTCTGGGGTGACCATGATGTGTGGTGTATCTGAGAAAGGGCCACAGCCAAGACCAGAGCAAAAGAACCATGATGTCATCAGATTCCGGTTCTAGATTCTAAATTCCACATTCTAAATTCCACATTCTACATTCTAAAAGAGTGAAGCAAAAGAACAAGTTTTGGCTCTGGGGTGACGATGATCTGTGGTTTACCCGGGGCAGTGCCACAGCCAATACCAGAGCAAAAGAACCATGATGTCATCAGATTATGGTTCTAAATTCTAAATTCCACATTATACATTCTAAAATATTGAAGAAAAGAACAAGTTTTGGCTCTGCGGTGACCATGATGTGTGGTGTACCAGGGGCAGTGCCACAGCCAATACCAGAGCAAAAGAACCATGATGTCATCAGATTCTGGTTCTAGATTCTAAATTCCACATTCTAAATCCCACATTCTGAATTCTACATTCTAAATTTCACATTCTACATTCTAAAAGATTAAATCAAAAGAACAAGTTTTGGCTCTGTGGTGACCATGATGTCTGGTGTACCCAAGGCCGGGCCACAGCCAAGACCACAGCAAAAAAACCATGATGTCATCAGATTCCGGTTCTAAATTCCTAAATTCCACATTCTACATTCTCAATTCAAAATTCTACATTCTAAAAGATCGAAGCAAAAAACAAGTTTCGGCTCTAGGGTGACCATGATGTGTGGTGTATCTGAGAAAGGGCCACAGCCAAGACCAGAGCAAAAAAACCATGATGTCATCAGATTCCGGTTCTAGATTCTATATTCCACATTGTACATTCTGAAAGAGTGAAGCAAAAGAACAAGTTTTGGCTCTGGGGTGACGATGATCTGTGGTGTACCCGGGGCAGTGCCACAGCCAATACCAGAGCAAAAGAACCATGATGTCATCAGATTAAGGTTCTAAATTCTAAATTCCACATTATACATTCTAAAATATTGAAGAAAAGAACAAGTTTTGGCTCTGCGGTGACCATGATGTGTGGTGTACCCGAGGCAGGGCCACAGTAACGATCAGACCCAAAGAACCATGATGTTATCAGATTCCGGTTCTAAATTCCACACTCTAAATTCTGCATTTTAAATTTCACATTCTAAATTATACATTCTGAATTCTAAATTCTGGATTCTGAAAGATCAAAGCAAAATGACAAGTTTTGGCTCCGGGGTGGCCATAATGTGTGGTGTATCTGAGAAAGGGCCACAGCCAAGACCACAGCAAAAAAACCATGATGTCATCAGATTCCGGTTCTAAATTCCTAAATTCCACATTCTACATTCTCAATTCAAAATTCTACATTCTAAAAGATCGAAGCAAAAAAACAAGTTTTAGCTCTGGGGTGACCATGATGTGTGGTGTATATTAGAGAGGGCCACAGTCAAGACCAGAGCAAAAGAACCATGATGTCATCAGATTCCGGTTCTAGATTCCAAATTCCACATTCTGAATTCTACTTTCTCAATTCAAAATTCTACATTCTAAAAGATTGAAGCAAAAAAAACAAGTTTTGGCTCTGGGGTGACAATGATTTGTGGTGTATCTGAGAAAGGGCCACAGCCAAGAACAGAGCAAAGGAACCATAATGTCATCAGATTCCGGTTCTAGATTCTAAATTACACATTCTAAATTCCATATTCTGAATTCTACATTCTAAATTCCACATTCCACATTCTACATTCTCAATTCAAAATTCTACATTCTAAAAGATCGGAGCAAAGAAACAAGTTTTGGCTCTGGGGTGACCATGATGTGCGGTGTATCTGAGAAAGGGCCACAGCCAGGACCAGAGCAAAAGAACCATGATGTTATCAGATTCCGGTTCTAGATTCTAAATTCCACATTCTAAATTCCACATTCTAGATTCCACATTCTACATTCTAAAGGATTGAAGCAAAAGAACAAGTTTTGGCTCTGGGGTGACCATGATGTGTGGTGTACCCGCGGCAGTGCCACAGCCAATACCAAAGCAAAAGAACCATAATGTCATCAGATTCTGGTTCTTAATTTCTAAATTTCACATTCTACATTCTCAATTCAAAATTCAAAATTCTAAAAGATCGAAGCAAAAAAAACAGGTTTTAGCTCTGGGGTGACCATGATGCGTGGTGTATATTATAAAGGGCCACAGTCAAGACCAGAGCAAAAGAACCATGATGTCATCAGATTCTGGTTCTAGATTCTAAATTCCACATTCTAAATTCCACATTCTGAATTCTACATTCTAAATTTCACATTCTACATTCTAAAAGATTAAATCAAAAGAACAAGTTTTGGCTCTGTGGTGACCATGATGTCTGGTGTACCCAAGGCCGGGCAACAGCCAAGACCACAGCAAAAAAACCATGATGTCATCAGATTCCGGTTCTAAATTCCTAAATTCCACATTCTACATTCTCAATTCAAAATTCTACATTCTAAAAGATCGAAGCAAAAAACAAGTTTCGGCTCTGGGGTGACCATGATGTGTGGTGTATCTGAGAAAGGGCCACAGCCAAGACCAGAGCAAAAGAACCATGATGTCATCAGATTCCGGTTCTAGATTCTAAATTCCACATTCTAAATTCCACATTCTACATTCTAAAAGAGTGAAGCAAAAGAACAAGTTTTGGCTCTGGGGTGACGATGATCTGTGGTTTACCCGGGGCAGTGCCACAGCCAATACCAGAGCAAAAGAACCATGATGTCATCAGATTATGGTTCTAAATTCTAAATTCCACATTATACATTCTAAAATATTGAAGAAAAGAACAAGTTTTGGCTCTGCGGTGACCATGATGTGTGGTGTACCCGAGACAGGGCCACAGTAACGATCAGACCCAAAGAACCATGATGTTATCAGATTCCGGTTCTAAATTCCACACTCTAAATTCTGCATTTTAAATTTCACATTCTAAATTATACATTCTGAATTCTAAATTCTGGATTCTGAAAGATCAAAGCAAAATGACAAGTTTTGGCTCCGGGGTGGCCATAATGTGTGGTGTATCTGAGAAAGGGCCACAGCCAAGACCACAGCAAAAAAACCATGATGTCATCAGATTCCGGTTCTAAATTCCTAAATTCCACATTCTGAATTCTACTTTCTCAATTCAAAATTCTACATTCTAAAAGATTGAAGCAAAAAAAAACAAGTTTTGGCTCTGGGGTGACAATGATTTGTGGTGTATCTGAGAAAGGGCCACAGCCAAGAACAGAGCAAAGGAACCATAATGTCATCAGATTCCGGTTCTAGATTCTAAATTACACATTCTAAATTCCATATTCTGAATTCTACATTCTAAATTCCACATTCCACATTCTACATTCTCAATTCAAAATTCTACATTCTAAAAGATCGGAGCAAAGAAACAAGTTTTGGCTCTGGGGTGACCATGATGTGCGGTGTATCTGAGAAAGGGCCACAGCCAGGACCAGAGCAAAAGAACCATGATGTTATCAGATTCCGGTTCTAGATTCTAAATTCCACATTCTAAATTCCACATTCTAGATTCCACATTCTACATTCTAAAGGATTGAAGCAAAAGAACAAGTTTTGGCTCTGGGGTGACCATGATGTGTGGCAGTGCCACAGCCAATACCAAAGCAAAAGAACCATAATGTCATCAGATTCTGGTTCTAAATTCTAAATTCAACATTCTAAATTCCACATTCTACATTCTAAAATATTGAAGAAAAGAACAAGTTTTGGCTCTGCGGTGACCATGATGTGTGGTGTACCCGAGGCAGGGCCACAGCAACGATCAGACCCAAAGAACCCTGATGTCATCAGATTCCGGTTCTAAATTCCACATTCTAAATTCTGCATTTTAAATTCCACATTCTAAATTATACATTCTGAATTCTAAATTCTGGATTCTGAAAGATCAAAGCAAAAGAACAGGTTTTGGCTCTGGGGTGACCATGATGTGTTGTGTACCCGGTGCAGTGCCACAGCCAATACCAGAGCAAAAGAACCATGATGTCATCAGATTCTAGTTATAAATTCTAAATTCAACATTCTAAATTCCACATTTTGAATTCCACATTCTAAATTCCACATTCTAAATTCTAAATGCCACATCATAAATTCTACATTCTAAAAGATCAAAGCAAAAGATCAAGTTTTGCCTCTGGGGTGGCCATAATGTGTATCTGAGAAAGGGCCACATCCAAGACCAGAGCAAAAGAACCATGATGTCATCAGATTCCGGATCTAAATTCTAAATTCCACATTCTAAATTCTGCATTTTAAATCCCACATTCTAAATTATACATTCTGAATTCTAAATTCTGAAAGATCAAAGCAAAATAACAAGTTTTGGCTCTGGGGTGGCCATAATGTGTATCTGAGAAAGGGCCACATCCAAGACCAGAGCAAAAGAAACATGATGTCATCAGATTCCGGTTCTTAACCCTCCTGTCGCCTTTCGCATCCCGTATACATCCAGTGTACTCTCGCACCGGGTCAAACTGACCCACGCTCCGAGGATGAACAGGAGGAGTTGGCACACGCGGGGCAGTACAGGAGCGCACAACCTCTGCATATGTATTTCTCGCAGCCACGGCAGAAGTTGCGTGTTTTTCAGTCCTTCTTGGAGGGACAGACCTGACACCTCTTCCTCTTACTCGCAGGGAAGGGTGGGTTGACAGGGGCCGGGAAGGACAGGAAGTGGCGGCGGCGGCAGCGGCCCGGGCCTGGGCCACCACCACCAGCCGCCAGTCAATGGGTTTTCATGACCGCCACGGCCGCTTCGGCTCTCGGCAGACGAGTCCTCCGTTCAATGAGCGGAGCGACGAGCGCCTTGCCTAGCTGCTCGAGAAACACCCTCCTCTTGTTACGCTTGCCAGGCAGCCAATCGGGGTTGAGCTCTCCCCATAACACGAAGGCGTTGTCGGAGGACATGTCGAGAATGTTGTGGAAGACGGCGAGGGGCCAGCGTGCCGTCATCCTTCTGCAGCTGTAGGTGGCGACGACTTTGTCCAGGTTGTCCACGCCGCCTTTGTTGGAGTTGTAGTCCAGGATGACGGCGGGCTTATTGCCCGAGTGCGGTCCGAGTGTGGAACGTGCTGAGCAGCAGCACGTTCTTGTTTTTCTGGGCCAGATACGAGACCAGAGCGGTATCGCGTGTGAAGGCGAACTTGGAGGAGAGTACCCGTCTCCCTCTGAGCGTCCGGTAGCTCTGGTTTGTTCTTTCTGATCGTGCCGAGCAAGGTGTTGTTCCTTTCGAGGAGGAGCCGCTGCGTGAGTTCGTAGGAAGTGAAGAAATTGTCGCAGGTGATGTTGCGACCTGTCAGGCCCTCTGTTACGTTAAGCACCACACGCATCCCCTGATTCTTCTCTGAGCCTCCTCGTCCCTTTCCCTTCTTTCTTCCTTCATCTTTTTCTTCTTCTTCTCTTTCTTCTCCTCTTCCAGTGGCAGAGGAGGCGGCGGCTGTGGCGGTGGGCTTCTTCCCCGTGTAAAGTTGCATTCTTCAAGCGTAGCTGGATCTGGCATCGCAGGCCACTCACGACTTGATCCCATACCTGGTAGGCTTGTTCGGCATATACTGTCAAAAGGAGCAACGGCCTTGGGCGTTGATGGAATCGAGAGACGGAGAAAGAAGAAAGAAAGAAAGAAAGAAAGAAAGAAAGAAAGAAAGAAAGAAAGAAAGAAAGAAAGTGAGATATATATATATATATATATATATATATATATATATAGAGAGAGAGAGAGATAGATATATATATATATATATCTATCTATATCTATATATCTCTATCTATATCTATATCTATATATTTTTTTTTTTTTTTTTTTTTTTTTTTTTTTTTCTCAGTCCCAACAGAAAGACAACACAACAAAACACTGAGACTTTCTGGAACACTCTGTCATTGTTCTACATGTGTGGCGTCATATCTTTTTTCTCAGTTCCAACAGAAAACCTGACATGCTGCCAAGTAACAAGCCAGAAGGTTCTCAGACTTTCTGGAACATTCTGTTGGTTGATCTGCATGTGCAGTTTATTGCCCCACCACCACCACCACCACCACAACCCCCACAGCTGCCTTATCTTTCTCAGTTCCAACAGAAAATTTGGCATGCTGCCAGGTACCAAACTTGAAGGTTCTGGGACTTTCCGGAACATTCTGTTGGTTGATCTGCCTGTGTGGTTTATCTCACCACCACCTCTGTCAAATCCTTTCTCAGTTCCAACAGAAAAACTCAAAAACTTGGCATGCTGCCAGGTAACAAACTAGAGGGTTCTGGGACTTTCCGTAACATTCTGACGGTTGATCTGCCTGTGTGGTTTATAGCACCACCATCCACCACCTCTGTGATATCCTTTCTCAGGTCCAACAGAAAACTTGGCATGTCACCAGGTAACAGACTAGAAGGTTCTGGGACTTTCTGGAACAATCTGACGGTTGATCTGCCTGTGTGGTTTATTGGACCACCACCACCACCACCGCAACCCCTACAGCTGCTTTATCTTTCTCTGTTCCAACAGAAAATACATGCTGTCAGGTAACACGGCAGCAGGTTCTGGGACTTTCTGGAACATTCTGTTGGTTGATCTGCCTGTGTGGTTTATCTCACCACCACCTCTGTCAAATCCTTTCTCAGTTCCAACAGAAAAACTCAAAAACTTGGCATGCTGCCAGGTAACACACTAGAAGGTTCTGGGACTTTCCGGAACATTCTGACGTTGATATGCCTGTGCGGTTTATTGTCCAACCACCTCTGTCAAATCCTTTCTCTGTTCCAACAGAAAACCACCGCTATGTGTTTTTTTACTCAGTTCCAACAGAAAAACTCAAAAACTTGGCATGCTGCCAGGTAACAAACTATAGGGTTCTGGGACTTTCTGGAACATTCTGACGGTTGATCTGCCTGTGTGGTTTATTGCACCACCACCACCGCAACCCCTACAGCTGCTTTATCTTTCTCTGTTCCAACAGAAAATACATGCTGTCAGGCAACAAGGCAGCAGGTTCTGGGACTTTCTGGAACATTCTGTGGTTGATCTCTCTGTGGGTTTCATCCTATTGCCTCCAAAAGAAAGACAGACAAAAAAAACTTTATTTTATTGAAAAAAGAAAAAAAAGAAAAAAAAAGAAAAAGTTTTTATTGATTTATCGTTCGTGTCATCACCTCTGAACGGAACCAGTTGCTCATCCACCGTGACGTGATGCCCAGGGTTGTAGAGGATCGGTAGCCGCTCGAACCACGCGTTCCAGACCTTTCTTACGGTGGCCAGTTTGTCCGTGCGTCTCTCAGCTCTAGTTTCATGGTCATCGAATCACATCCGCTTTGAGTAAACGTGAAAGACTTTGAGCAACATTGTGGCACAGAAAATGGCACGTCCGCTCTCTGCGTCCCACAGGCGCCAGCCTCACCTCGGTGGCCTCACCTCGGGACCTGTACACGCCGTCTAGGATGAGCAGCCCCATGTGGGCGTGCAGGTCGATCTCATCCATCAGCTTCCAGCTGTCTCTTCCATATTTCCTAAGACCCTCGCAATTAGTCTCCTCCAGGATGATTTTGTCTATTCCTGGCGTGAGGAAGAGGCGGAATGCTGAGATGACATCTCGGACGTTGGAAGCCGCGTAGGCTGTGGGCTGTGTTGCTGCTGCTGCTGCGAGGGTATCGTTTGTACGGTGTAGAGGACCAAGTTATTTTCCCATTTCTTGACAGGAACTTCTCTGGTGCAACAAGAAGGTCTTTGTCTTTGTCTCTTCCTCCTCCTCCTTCTTCTCCTTCTCCTTCTTCCACTTCCACTTCCACTTCCACTCCTCCTTCACCTTCACCTTCTTCTTCTTCTTCTTCTTCCGAGGATGATGTTACATTTTCCTGCTCTGATGGGTTGTATTCTTCCCCTTCTCCTCCTCCTTCTTCTGATACATCCTCCTGTTCAGAGTGAGGCTCGTCTGACAAGCTCTCTCCTAGGGTCTTTTTGGCAGCGAAACGCCTCGTGTTCTCCTCCTGTTCCTCCTCATCCTCCTCACTTCTCTCCTCTAGCTCCCGATCGCCCTTCCCCTGCTGCCGTCGCAGCTGCCTCATCTTCCTATCCTCTCACTCTTGCTCTCGGCGTTGAGAAATGCTCTCCTCTCGCTCTCGATTTCTCTCCTCTTCCTTCTTTCTCTGTCTCTCTCTCTCTGTCTGTCTGTCTGTCTGTCTGTCTGTCTGTCTGTCTCTCTCTCTCTCTCTCTGGACATGTCTCATTAATGCATGTTACTAACCAAACGTCCCCGGAGTTTCTGTGCTCTGTCGTCCAGCAGGTTTTTCGTGGATCGTGGCTGCTGCTGTGATCCTGGACGACGCCCACTACACATATTACCACTGTCAATATTACTACTATATCTGCCACTGTGGTCACTTTATCAGTCATTGTCGTTCTGTCAGCCATTGTAAATGTACAAAATGTTTATGTTGATTGTCCTGTACACGTGACATCCATTGCACGTCTGTCCGTCCTGGGAGAGGGATCCCTCCTCTGTGGCTCTTCCTGAGGTTTCTTCCACATTTTTTCCCTGTTAAAAGGTTTTTTGTGGGCAAGTTTTTCCTCACTCGAACCGAGGGTCTAAGTACAGAGGGTGTCATTCTCTGTACAGATTGTAAAGCCCTCTGAGGCAAATGTACTTTGTGACTTTGGGCTATACAAATAAAATTGAATTGAATTGAATTGAATTTCGCCACCCCCTCGTCCTCCCATCCCCTCGCTCCCGCCGTAGCGATGCACTCTCCTCTCGCTCTCGATTCCTCTCCTCTTCCTTCCTTCGCCACCCCATCGTCCTCACGTCCCCTCGCTCTCGCCGTAGCAAGTTCACGGCTGCCGACCGCTTCGTGTTCTCCTGTTCTCCATCCTCCTCTCGTTCTTCGCGGCGCTTTCGCTTTGTCCTTTCCTCCTCCTCCTCCTCCTCATTCTCCTCCTCCTCCTCGTCGGAGTCGCAGCAAGGTTTACGAGCCTGTGTCTCTCCTCGGGCCTTTTTGACAGCAAAACGCCTCGTGTTCTCCTCCTGTTCCTCCTCAACCTCCTCTCTTCTCTCCTCTTGCTCTTGATCGCCCTTCCTCTGCTGCCGTCGCAGCTGCCTCATCTTCCTATCCTCTCGCTCTTGCTCTCGCCGTTCACTGTAAGAAAAAAAGCCGTAAAAAAATGGTCAATGACTGGCAGCTACGGCTGCCAAACAAAAACCTTAAAATTAAAGTAAAATACTGTAATTCAAAAAATGTGCAAAAACATTACATTTACATTTTTTACAGAAAAATACTGTTATTTTACAGATTTTCCCCAAATAATTAATGATCAATCACTTTCAATAAAGGGACAATCCTAAAAGTTCTGCAGGAAAATACCATTATTTTACATATTTTCCCCAAATAATTCTGATCAATCACTTTTAACAAAGGGACAATCCTAAAAGTTCTGTGAGAAAATACCGTTATTTTACAGATTTTCCCCAAATAATTATGATCAATCACTTTCACTAAAGGGACAATCCTAAAAGTTCTGTAAGAAAATACCGTTATTTTACAGATTTTCCCCAATAATTATGATCAACCACTTTCAATAAAGGGACAATCCTAAAAGTTCTGCAGGAAGATACTGTTATTTTACAGATGTTTCCCAAATAATTATGATCAATCACCTTCAAAAAAATGTACAATGCTAAATGTAGTGGGAAATTAATTACAAATACAGTAAACAGCACTATTGATTCTAAAACCATTTTATTTAATGTTTTCAGATGTAAATTTACAATATTAAACAATTATTCACAAACAGTTCTTTAGAGCCCCCAGGAATAACTGAAAAACTAAAAATGGTATTTCTCCATGTGTGTTACGTGTTTCTGTTAGCATTTCTATCAAAATGAGGTCAAGATTTCACCTTTGAAATGGATAGGGCAAGCAACAAACAGTGCTGTTGAGCTGAGGTGGTTGTGGTCTTGTGTTTTTTTAGCCCCAGATAACAACAACACGGCAACTCTGTACTCACAGAGCAATAGTACTCATTTGTCCGTTCATTCGTCTTAAAGTATTGGTGAAATGGAGGAGTTTCATGCCAAATAATGCCTTATTTAGATGCTGCAGTCCTTGCCCAGTTCACTCCTGTTATATGGATATATGCGGATCTCGAATGATCTAAATAGTGTCCGAAGCACTCCAAGTTACACCAAAATGTTATCGATGAGTAAATGTACGCTTTGCTAGAAATAAAGTCCAGGTTTAAAGAAACGGATCTTTCCCTTTAAGTTTTATATTGTTACTACAGTATTCTCCTAACCCTTGGGGGCACTGTACAAGGTAATTCTGATAACATGTGTAGACAAGCATTACAATGTTTTAATTAAGAATCCTAACTATACAGTGTATTAACTCAAATCAAAACATACCACAAAAGGTCAATGAATCTGTAACGGGTGCAACACAGCAGAAAAAGCAGAAGGATCTGAATCCTCCTCCAAATTGCCAGTAATTGTCTGGATCTCTGGTGATCCTGGAGGGGACACAGAAAGAGAGAAACTAATACTGAAAGGTCTCTACTGTAAAAAGTAGGATTTCATTTATTGTTCACTTTAAATGAAAATTCAGTCATTATCTACTCACTCTTGTGTTGATGAAAGGTCAGGTGAAGTTTTTTGGTCCACAAAACACTGGAGTTCCACAGGAAATCAGTGTTGCAGCATTTTCCCAAACAACTGCAGTGAAAAGTGACTACATTTTAAATACGAAAAACAACTGAAGAATCCTCATGTTCTTAGCTCTTCACTGCGGTCAAACGAACCCACATCTATAGATCAACGCAGCTTCGAGCTAAGAAGCTACAGTGAAGCTAAACACATGGTGCAAATTACGACTTTTCAGGGCATGTCTGGACCTTTAAAAAACCTGGATTATGATAGCCAAGCAGTATGAAGGTATTTTTATGTTTTTGTAAAGTTGTTTTTTAATGTTTGAAACAAAGCCGCTGTTGACTACAGTTGTTTGGGAGGATGCTGCAAGTTTTCATGTGAAACTGAGTGTTTTGTGAATTGAAAAAAAACAAAAAAAACCTAAACTTTCAGCATGAGGGTTAGGTAATGACTGATTTTTAAAAGGTACAGTGTGTAATATTTATGGTGATTTATTTACAGAAATGGAATATAATACATATAACTATGTTATTAGTGCTATGAAACAAGGGAGACGAGTCGTTACGTTTTTATTACTTTAGATTTCGCCTTTTTAATGTACATATATCGCGGTCCACTCTCCAGACATGGAAGAAGCCTGAGCACAAGCGGAGAAAAGCAGATGTGACGTATATTTACTAGTTGCTAACAGCTAACTCTGTTGTGTTTTGTTACTTTGAGAAGTTATATTTAGACAAATGGAGAAACACGTTTATTAGTTTAAGGTTTTTACCCAGAAAGGATGTTAAAGTGGCCATTGGACTGCAGAGCTGGATAACTTTGGAGAGTAACCACCCAATTTACATTACTGTGCGATCCAATTATGTTACAGATACTACTGGCCAGCATGATGGAAAAGTCATAGAAAACAGGGATTCATGTTTGAGGCACTGTGTACATATTTCATATTTCACCACTGGATTCATGCACATTCACAGTCAGTCAGATATGTCAGAATAACATGAATACTCACTGGCTCCGAAGGTCTTGTGACAGGAGACATTTCCATATTGTCTTGATCACAAGGGGAAAACACACACAGACAAATAAACAATATTAGCCAGGTTACTGTTGGAGACATATACATGCAAACTATTACTCAGCAGCCTCACACATACATTGATTCTTACATAATATTCATATTATGACTGATGATTATGGGCCAATCCCATTTCACCCCTTCGCCTTACCCCTTACCCCTACCCCTTCCTTTTGCGCGTTCCCGTGAAGGGGTAGGGCTATCCCAATTCTCCTTAACACGAAGGCGTAGGGGTAGGGGATTGGCTTAGAACCCCTCCAAAGTGAGCGGTTGAGGCAGGCTGACTCCGAAAGGAGGGCTACGAAACATTTCCCATAACACAACGCAGCATTGTCAACGACAACACAACCGAATTTAATGGCGGCGACATCTCCCAACGGACATAAATGTGAGTATTGTTTTTCGTAAATAACTATTTATAACTGTATAAATAGTACTTTCAATCTGTACTTTCAAATGAAGGCGCGCTCAGCGGTCATTGGCCAGTTTTCTGGATGACAGCCACACTAACCAATTATACTCAAAGTAACACGATGAAACAGCCAATAGCAATTGTTTTAGCTGGAAAACTCAAAAAAAGACCAGGCCAGCAGCTTTCTGGGTATTTTATTGTATTTGTAGGCTGTTATATTTAATAAAATAAATAAATAAATACATACTAATGTAAAACAATTAATGTAAATCATTTTTAATCTACACTGGAATTTAGTATTATCAGAATTAGAATCTCTCTCTATTGGCCAAATATACAACAACAACAACATACACAGGAATTTGACCTGGTATAACAGAACCAAGAACATTAAATAAAATAAAATCGAATAAAATAAAAGTTAACAAAGGTAAGGGTAAAGGTAGAAGGTAAAACCAAGTTGTGCTTTTCTTTAAATATATTATTAAATACATTATTAACCTAACCATAACTTTTTATTGTGCAATATCTTTTAAGCATAATCCGAATTCAAGTTTGGTTTTACCCACTAACAAGCAGATGATTGAATATGAACGCGCCGCTGCCCCGCCCCCGATACACGCATTGCTGGCTACCATCAACGTCACAGTCACTGAGCACGGAGAGAGCATGCCATCTGCAGAAAGCTCAAATGTTTCACCGACGCCTTTTTTTCCTTCAGCAAACTTGTTTTTTCCCCACTGTTTTCACCGTCTTTGACACAAAAGAGACAAAAGAGGCGAATAAGGTAAGAGTTAACCACATTGCATATACGAATATAAAAGAGTATTTATGGTGAATTTATAAGGCTAGTTTGCTAGCTAAGTAAATTAACCTAGCGACCATTCACATGTCATGTCTATGTGGTGGTCGCGCTACTATCGTGTCTATGGAAACCCGTTCCCGCCACAATTAAAAAAAATAAGATATACTTAGTCAAAATTATGAGATACTATGAGATACTACTTACTGTCTCATAATTATGACTTTTAAAATCTCTATATGACTTTATCTCATATTTATGACTCATAATTTTGATTTAGTAAATCATAATTTCGACTTTTTATCTCATAATTACCTCCTAATTTTGACTTAGTATCTCATAATTTTGACATGTGAAGCAACCTTTTGGCCATGTGCATCAAGTGCTAGCAGTAGTATAATGCTGAAACCCCACTGCACATGTCTCTCTGTTTGGTTCGTTACTTCAAACCCCACTGGGTGCGTTTGAAAAGCAGCGCATCTTGCGAGCGCTATTTGCTCTTCTACCATGGGTAAATAGGCTTCATAGTTGTGATTTGACTTAACTGTGTGTTTATTGTTGTTTCCTCTCATGCCATAGCCTGTGTATTTCTATTTACTGCTTAAAGTACAGATATAAGCTACGTGAATGAAAGCTTTGGGTCTGTGTACTGACTGTTTAAAGTAGTGCTACACATTGAGACTTAATGTTGATCTAGCGATAGAAAATACAACCCAGAGTCTGTTCATGGTATGCGCAGTTGCACAAAGTTTTGAAAAGGTTTTTTGACCGGGGAACCTACCGAAAGCGCTTTGAGTAGTTGGAATAATAAATGGACTCCTTCCACAGTAAGGGGACCTTCCCCTGAGTAAGAGATGAATTTATATATCACTGAAAACATCACATAGTTCATCTGCACAGACTTTTAAGAGTTTTCCAGTGATCATATCTGGCCCCGGGCTCTTCCTGGTGTTGATCAAGGAATGGGATAACTTAATCATGCTTTTGCATTGCTAAAATGGTAATACACTTCCTGGTATAAAACACCAGCTTTATGTAAAGGAAAGAAACAAGCATTTTAAAATAGTGATTTAATCAAAATCTCATTACTTTTCTTCTCTTTCCATACAGATATGATGTCAGGTCTGGAACCCACCTTTTAAGGGAACCCACCCACCAACGCTGTTTCCATGAGAGCTTTTTGTTTAATTTTTAGTGCAGTTATTTTTTTTATTGAGGCTCCTTGATGTCCCCCGGTGTACGGTTTACAGCACACAGCTATTTCTGTTTGTTGAGTCTTTGTTTTTTTCCTGGTTGGTCCAGGACTGTTTACAACAAGGCTATAGTTCAAGACTTTGTGATGTGCCTTTTCTACACTTTCTCAAGTATAAAAATAAACAGTGTTTGTTGCACCACGGTCATTTGTGTTATTCTGAATCGTGCCTATTGGATTGAATACTTAACAGTTCAAGTCTACACTAAATCACAAAAAGAAAAAAGTTTCTGCTGCACTGCTTTCCTGCTCCACAAAGCTTTGATGTCTCGCTCTGTCTCTCCATCTCTTGTCGTCTGTCCCTCTTTCTCCCTTCAATGTAAAACCACATACAATTAATGAGATTTACCTTTAAAATTGCAGAAAAAATCTTAAGTTGTCAGTATGGAGTTAAGCCTTTATATAACAAGAAAAACATAAAATAACAGACAATTATCATAATTTTACATACATTTGCACATAATTTAAGAAAACAGAAAAACTACTGTATAATTATTATGGTAATTCTTCTGTAAAAAAATGGGAAATTACTGTAGTTTGTCATTATTGGCATAACACATAAAATAACAGGCAGGTTGTTCATTTACAGATAATGTCTGTAATTTTACAGTTTTTCTACACTATTTCAAAAAAACGGTAAAACTACGGTAAAAATTTAGAGTAATTTACTTTAAAATTAGGATTTTTTTTACAGTGTTGAGAAATACTCTCCTCTCACTCTCGATTCCTCTCCTCTTCCTTCTTTCGCCACCCCCTCGTCCTCCCGTCCCCTCGCTCTCGCTCTGACTCTCTTAGCCGTCGCGTAGAGCTCTCCTCTCGCTCTCGCTTCCCCTCCTTGCCACGCCACTGCGGCTGTTTTTTTGCGGGATGTCCCCCTTTGCTTTCTCCTTCTTCTTCTTCGGAAGGTAAGGAGGATGATGCTGATGAGGAGGACAGATGTTATTATTATTATTATTATTATTATTGTCATCGTCAGTAATAAATGATGTAATACCACTTACCTTCTTCTTCATCTTCATTTTCTTCACACGGTGAGCTGGAAAAAAGCTGTTGTAGGAACCTTTGAGCGGTAATAGGTCGCGCTGTCATGGTTGTTTGCTGTAGGCTTGCTGTGCGGTGACAGAGAGGGGCAACGTGGCGGTGGAAGGGGGTTGATATTAGTACGTGTATTTTTTTTTCACTCTCCTTTTCTCCTCCCGTCCTTTCCATGCGGCTACCCTTTTTTGCAGCGAAAACATCGTCAGAGAGGTTGTTTGCGGCGACCAGTCGCCTCTTGCTCTTCTCCTCCCCTCTCCTCCTCTTCTTGCTTCGTACCACATTCACTCTGTCCTTCTTCATGACAACCGGCCGCCTCCTTCGTGTTCGTTCTCCTGTTCCCGTCATGGTCCTTGTCATCCTTTCCTCACGCGTTCGCTTTGCCCTATCCCCTCCTCATCATCCTGCTCCTCCTCCACGGAGTCTGAGCGAGGTTCGCTGGGGCGAGCCTGGTCCCTCGGGGCCGTTTCGGCAGCAGCGAAACGCGTCTGCATCGAGAGGTCGTTTCTGTTCCTCGTACCTCGTCGTCCTTTCCTCTCACGTTCACTTTGCCCTATCCCCTCCTCGTAGTCTGAGCGAGGTTCGCTGGGGCAAGCCTGGTCCCTCCGGCGACCGAAAAACATCTTGCATCGGAGAGGTTGGTTCTCGGCGACCGGTCACCTCTCACTCCTCTCAATCTCCTCTTCTCTCCTCCTCCTCCTCCTCTTCTCCCCTCCTCCTCCTCCTCTTCTTCCTTCGTACTCACCTGTCGTTCTTCGCACCACGTTCGCTCTGTATTTTCTGTGAGGAGAGGTTCTTCATGACGACCGGCCGCCTCATCCTGTTCCTCGTCGTCCTTCCTCTCGCGTTCGCTTTGCCCTATCCCCTCCTCATCGTCCTCCTCCTCGGAGTGTGAGCGAGGTTCGCTGGGGCAAGCCTGGTCCCTCCCGGGACCCTTTCGGCGGCAGCGAAGCAAGTCGGTGTTGAGAGGTCATTCCTGTTCCTCGTCCTCCTTTCCTGTTACGTTCGCTTTGCCCTATTCCCTCCTCGGAGTGTGAGCGAGGTTCGCTGGGGCAAGCCTGGTCCCTCCCGGGACCGCTACAGCGACGGCAAAGCATGACGGCAATGAGAGGTCGTTGATGTTCCTCGTTGCTGTTCCTTGTCCTCCTTTCCTGTCGCGTTCGCTTTTTGCCCTATCCCCTGCTCGTCGTCATCCTCCTCCTCCTCCTCATCCTCCTCCACGGAGTGTGAGCGAGGTTCGCTGGGGCAAGCCTGGTCCCTCCGGGGACCGCTTCGGCGGCGGCGAAGCATTACGGCGATGAGAGGTTGTTGATGTTCCCCGTCCTATTCCTTGTCCTGTTCCTCTTTGCTGTTCCTCCTCCTCCTCCTCCTCTTCTTGCTTCGTACTCACCTGTCATTCTTCGCACAGCATTCGCTCTGCCCTTTCCCGTTCTCCTCCTCATCCTCCTCCCGACGCGGTCTTTCTGTCCTCTCGTGCTCCTCTTTCTCTGTCCTCCTCTTTCTTCGTATTCGCTGCCGTTGCAGTCGCTGTACATCCTTTTACACTCCTCCGTCCTCGGAGTCCAGCGCTATAAGAAGGAGAAAAAAATATAATAATATATATATATAATATTATATAATAAAAATATTAAATTTATTTATTTAATTAATTAATTAATTAATTTAGTTGCTAAGTCAAAAAGTGGAGACAATATGTAAAAAAAAAAAAGACAAAAAGACTCTCTCTTAGTCATTTTGTCCTCCTTTCATTTCCTACCTACCTTTCCCCAGAGCCTTCTACCTCTTCTCTGGCTTGCTGATGTGTGAGCTGGTCTGTTTTTTTCAAGGGGCGGGACGTAGTGAAGGGATTGAGAGAGTTCCGTCGGACAATCCATGCTCGCTCAGTGAGTCAGAGTAGGGAAGTGTAGTGGAGGGAGCCGGTCGGACAATCCGCTCTCGGTGGGACAATTCCTGCTCACTCAGTGATTCAGAGGGAGGAAAGAGAGCCGGCTGGGTGACTGGCCCTCGGTCGGACAATCCATGCCTGCTCAGTGAGTCAGAGGGAGGAAAGAGAGCCGGCTAGGTGACTGGCCCTCAGTCGGATGACTCACCTTCAGTCGGATAACCCACCCTCGGTCGGACAATCCATGCCTGCTCAGTGAGTCAGAGGGAGGAAAGAGAGCCGGCAGGGTGACTGGCCCTCGGTCGGATAACTCAAACCCCCGGTCGGACAATTCATGTTCGGTCGGACAATTCAATTCAATTTTACAACTGGGAGGAAGGGGGGGGGGTCGTGTGTGTGTGTGTGTGAGGGAAACTGAGGGAGAGGACACAGAGGAGAAAATAAGCAGGACTAGGGAAGGAAAGCGCAGGGGGGGAGTCAGAGAGGCCCGATGCCAACAACGGGGAGGAACGACGAAAGGGAAGTCAAGAAGAAGAAGAAGAAGAGGAGGAGGGAAGGAGAGGAGCGACGTCGCGTCGGGTCAAAGAGACCCTATGTTGATGGGGAGGAACACTGGTGTGTGAAAGTCATAAGAGAGCCAGTGAGGAGGAGAAGAAGAAGAAGAAGAGAAGGTAAGGAGAGGAGCGACGTCTCGTCGGGTCAAAGAGACCCGATGCTGACGGGGGGAGGAACGGGACGGTGTACATGAAAGGGAACGCCGACGGAGAGGACACAGTGGAGAGGAAACGGCGATGTAGCATTGGGTCAAAGAGACCCGATGTTCAAGGGGAGGAACAAGGGCGTGCAAAGGTCATAAGAGAGACAGTGAGGAGGAGAAGAAGAAGAAGAAGAAGAAGAAGAAGAAGAAGAAGAAGAAGAAGAAAAGGGGGAACGAGAGGAGCGACGTCGCGTCGGGTCACAGAGACCCGATGTTGACGGGGAGGAACGAGGGCGCGCAAAGGTAATAAGAGAGCCAGTAAGGAGGAGAAGAAGAAGAACACGTGTAAGGAGAGGAGCGACGTCGCATCAGGTCACAGAGATCCGATGTTGACGGGGAGGAACACTGGCGTGTGAAAGTCATAAGAGAGACAGTGAGAAGAAGAAGAAGAAGAAGAGTAGGAGGAGGGAAGGTTTGGTTTTCAAAGTCCCTTTATTAAACAATCTCAAGGAGAACCAGGTCAGTTCACATCGTCAGTTCAGGTCAAAAAACAAACAAACAAACAAACAAAACCCAAAAAACTCAAAAATTGACGACCAGCTCCCCATGTTCCCCCACAGAGCACAACACACCCCCAACAGCCCATATGCGACTGAACACCTGAGTTTTGTCCATCATGTGATAATATGAATACTCCACCCTCAGACGGGCCTTCAGCAGCCCCTCCAGAACCGGCACCAGTTGCACACTGTCATCGCCCTGAGTCCGGTTTCTACGTGTCAACCATATGGCCAGCTTTGCAGTAGCCGATAAAAGGTTGATCAGTGTGTGCACAGCTTTTCTTTTAGCGCAGTATTTCGGACCAAAAATAAACAAATCAAAAGAGAAAGTTTCCCCTAGACCCTGAAACCACTTTTTTAAAAGGTCAAAAAGAACCTCCAGTCGAGGGCAGCAAACAAATAAATGTTCCAGGGTCTCAGCCTGAGAACAAAAAACACACCCCTCCCCCAGCTCCGGATCCATGTGCGCCCTGTATCTGTTCGTAGCTATTGCCCCATGTACAATCCTCCACTGGAGGTCTGCTGCCCGCTTTTCAACAGGCAGCTTGTACAGGGACCGCCAGCTGCCTTTCGGGGAAATATCTGGCCCAAAAAACCCAGCCCACCTCGACTCATTGGTCCCAGCCAAGGAGCGCAAGTTCAGGACCTTCACGCAGTTCTGGTAGACCTCCTTCTTCCCTGCATCCTGGAACTTGTCCAAGTGAGGAGTCGAGAAGGACAGCAGCTGACCACCTCCCTACTGCCACTCACCCAAAGCTGGAGTAATAGACAAAGAGGGAAAGCTGTACTCGCCCCCTTCACTTCACTGGTCACATAACGCCGGGCTCTTGACAAACGCTCTGTGGGATGGAGGCAGGGCAGCGCAGACTTCCTCCACCATTCTGCTGATCAGTCTTTCAGAGGTGATGTTACTCCTCTCCCTTAGAGTGTCCACAGAGCCTGCCGTCATCCTGATCAGGTGGCCGAGTTTGGTGCAGCCAGCTTCTCTAAGGCTGACTCTCAGGCTGGCCAGAACCCTTCCCCTATATGACAACTGCGGTAGCAACCATTTCCATTTAGACAACCGGGCGCACACTTTCTCCTTCACTCCCTCCCAGTTCTTGGCTTGAAAGCTGTCAGTCCCCAAAAACACTCCCAACACTCTCAAGCCTTCCTTTCCCCACTGAAGACCTCCAGGCAGACTAGGGATGGTCTTCCCCCTCCACTGCCCCACTAACAAGGCCTCACTTTTGGCCCAGTTTACCCGGGCAGAGGAGGCCCTTTCATACAATGCCAGGGTCTCCTGCAGATGTTTCACATCCCCCTGACTTGAAACAAAAACATTGACATCATCTGCATAAGCAGAGACAGTAGGTGGACGGTCCAGCTGGGAGGATGCAGGCAGAGAGAGACCTCTGAGGCGACTCCTCAGCTTGCACAGCAGAGGCTCAATAGCGAGGCTGTACAGCTGCCCAGAAATTGGGCACCCCTGCCTTATCCCTCGCTGTACAGAGATTGGCCGACTCAACCCAGCTCCCATCTTCACCATACATTGTGCACCCTTATACAACAAACTAACCCAGCCCAAAAACCCATCACCAATACCATAGGCCCGAAGTGCAGAAAACAAATAAGAGTGATCCACCCTGTCGAAAGCCTTCTCCTGGTCCAAAGAAACAATACCGAAGTCAATATTACAACACTTAGACATTTCAATTACATCACAAACAAGAAAGATGTTGTCCATTATTGTCCTGTCCGGAACACAATAAGTTTGATCCTGGTCCACAATTATTTCAAGGATGTCCTTGAGTCTGTTTGATAAAATTCTTGAAATAATCTTATAGTCAGTACAGAGTAGGGCAACTGGCCTCCAGTTCTTAAGTAAGGCCAGGTTTCCTTTCTTGGGCAGCAAGGAAAGCACCGCTTTCCGACAAGAAACAGGAAGGGATCCTGCCCTGTAGCACTCCTGCAGCACAAGGTGGAGATCAGGTCCAAGAATTCTCCAGAAATGTTTGTAAAAGTCAGTGGAGAGGCCGTCAATCCCTGGTGCCCGTCCCAATGTCATCTGGTTTACTGCCTCCGTCAGTTCCTCCAAAGTCAGCTGGCAGTCCAGAGCAGCCCTCTCCTCTGGACTGAGCTGTGGAAGCCCTTCCAGAAGCTCCTCGCAACACTCCAAGTTACATTCCTCCGCCCCAAACAGGTCAGTATAGAAATCTATGGCATGGTTCCTCATCTCCCCAGGACTGGTGGTAATTCTGCCCCCTGGAAGCTCAAGGCAAACCATCTGCCTCTTCTGTGCCACAGACCTCTCCAGATTAAAAAAGAAAGAGCTAGGGCCATCCATGTCCTTTAACTGGAGGAACCGAAACCTGACGAGAGCTCCCTTCACTCTCTCCTGCAGGAAGGAGCGCAAGGCCAGCCTCTTCTCCCGATGCAGGTCAGTGGGATCAGTATAGCTGTGTGCATTCTCCTCAATGATCTTAATGCTGTTTTCTAGGTCTCTGACAGCAGCCTTAATCCTAGCAGTGGAATGGGAGGTGTACTGCTGGCAGAAAACACAAATCTGTGCTTTGCCCACCTCCCACCACATCTTCAAGGAACTAAAGTCGGGTTTCTTGTTTTTCCACTGCTGCCAGAAATGTTCAAAAGTTTTGCAAAAGCTGCTGTCCTGCAGGAGTTTATTGTTAAAAGACCAATGAGACCTGATCCTCTCACCTGATGTAATCAGAAGCTCTGCACTGACCAAATGATGGTCAATGAAACCAACTGGGCTGATGTTGCTCTGCACTAGTCTAGAACTAAGAGCTTTAGATATATAAATCCTGTCCAGTCTAGCTGCACTGACTCTGTTGTTGATCATCCTGACCCATGTGTACTGTCTGGACTGTGGATGTTTGACTCTCCATGTGTCTATTAAGTCCAGATGCGTAATGGTACTACAAAGGCTCTGACTTGACTGTGGGTGGGGTTCCTCGCTTGTCCTGTCTACGGTGAAATCTAAGGTACAGTTAAAATCACCACCAATGATGATCTGATCCTGAAGATGATTCTTCAGTTCATTTTTAAGCAGGTTAAATAATCCCACTCTCTCTCTTCCCTGATTTGGGGCGTATATGCTAACAAAGCAGAAGATACGGCTCTCTATCTCTGCCCTGATGATCAGTAGCCGACCCTTCACAATCTCAGCTAAAGATAGGATTGTTAGATTTGCGGATTCTTTAAACAAGACAGCTACTCCTGCGCTGAGATTAGTGCCATGGCTGAGGAAGACTGAACCCTCCCACCATAAACCCCAGTCTATCTTATCTGCTGCAGTAGTGTGTGTTTCTTGTAAAAACAACACATCAAGTCTTTTCTGAGCAGAGACCTCAGAGATCAGAGCCCTCTTGTGCCTGTCTCTCCTCCCGTTGATGTTTAAAGACCCTGTTTTAAGGCTCGGCATAAAGAGGACAGAAAAGAGAAACAGACAAGCTGGAACAGACAGAGAGCAGTAAGAAAAGAGCGCCACCTTGTGATACTGCATGATGTTTTACTTCCTGGTTCTTCTAACAGGTCTACTACGGCTACTACGAGCCGTCACCATGTTTGACTCTGAAAGACACTTCCAGTGTCTGTGCAGGTGAGTCCAGGAACATGAACACCTGGCGCCTCAGAGACTGCACATGCTTCAGTTTGGGGTCCTTACATCCCAAACTGATCGTTTTAAAGCCGCTAGCGAATTTACCGAACCTCCGGAGCTCATTCTCTAACAGCTGGTTAGGTATGAACGGCGGCACGCCGGACACGGTGATCCGCACAGAGGGGACAGACAGCGGGGACACCTGTACGAACAAGTCCCTGATAAACACAGCGCTCTCTATCAGCTGATAACAATGCGCTTCATCTTTCAGGAAAACTACCACCGCTTTGTTCATCCGTGAAGCGTAACAGAGTTTATCATGTCCTACCTGCTCACCGACAGCCAACAACACCTCCTCCACACTGACGCTGCCATCCGGCGGGACTATCCTCACTCCCTGCCGGATGGATGGAGGTGGCGTCTCGGTGGACGCCATTCCTCCCGAAAACACCCGGTAGAGAACCGGAGCCCTCACCGACACTCAACAAGATAATATCAAAAAGCCCCTTACCTGAACATGCACGAAGAACAGATGGAAACACCAAAGACAGAAAATCAGTTCAAAACTCCACGCCACTCACAAACACCACCACCACCACTCACACTCCACACACAAACCGGAAACGGAAGGGGAGGAGAGAAGAGGAGAGGAGCAACGTCTCATCGGGTCAAAGAGACCCGATGCTGACGGGGGGAGGAACGGGACGGTGTACGTGAAAGGGAACGCCGACGGAGAGGACACAGTGGAGAGGAGCGTCAGGTCAAAGAGACCCGATGTTGACGGGGAGGAACGAGGGCGCGCGAAGGTAATAAGAGAGCCAGTGAGGAGGAGAAGAAGAACACGTGGAAGGAGAGGAGCGACGTCGCATCGGGTCACAGAGACCCGATGTTGACGGGGAGGAACGAGGGCGGATAAGATGAGGAACGGGGCTGAAGAAATGATCACGATGAGGAGTAGGCGGCAGCAGAGGCAGCAACGGTTTGCCCGGAGACCACATGACTCCGTCTCCGGGAGCGTTAAAATAAAAGACACGACCCTCTGCTCTGCAAGTGCCTAGTAGCCATGGGAATGTACCACTTGGTCGACCGCTTTGACAGTTTTAACCCGTTCATCCGGATGTCTTCGGCTCAGTGTCAACTCTACGGCCCTGAGTTTGTCGTCAAGTATGCCAAATTGCACGCCAGGATAGAGGCGCTGTGCTCCAGCGCATTCTCTGCGCTCGATGACTTCGGGCCGCGCGACGTGTTGGACGGAGAACCCGAAGAAGAATCAGCAGCAGCAGCAGATGAAGAAGCAGCAGAAGAAGAAGCAGCAGCAGCAGCAGCAGAAAAAGAAGAAGAAGAAGAAGAAGTAGTAGTTTTCTGTACGGACCCGTTGTGCTTGGTTGACGACTTCCAAGGCGCTCAGCCGCTGTTCTGCAGTTGCTCGCGCCACCAGAGACTTTGGCGAGAATACTTAGAGAACTGCACAACGAGAAGTCATACTGCACGCACGCACGCACACAAAAAGGGACATTTTCAGCCACCGGGTCACCTCGACCCAGAGGACAATGCAAAGCTTACAATAAAGTAGCAACTCTGTGATATGAGGTGTTTGTGTCCTCTCTCTCTCTCTCTCTCTCTCTCTCTCTCTCTCTCTCTCTCTCTCTCTCTCTCTCTCTCTCACTCACTTGTTAAGTGTAATAACATTATGTGCGCCCTTGCTCATTGTGTCCTGCAGAGGGCAGTATTGTTTGTGGTGCGTCCTGGACGTGACGCATCCCACACTAATTCTGTTGTAGAAGAAGAGCGCTTTTTCCCGGCACTGTAACAATGTTGTGATGAATGGAACGGCAGCAGCGCCGCATATCTCCCGCCTAAATAAATACGCCAAGAGAAGGCTAAAGTGATTCAAGTTCTCCGAGAGTTTTAATCTCCACCGCAAGCTACTCCGCTTCACATTACTGTCTTCCTATTATTCAGAAACCGAAGATAACCGCTCCAAGAATCACAAATGCCATGTACAACAACATATCCTACTGCACCCACACACACACACACACACACACAAATGGGCATTTTCGGGCTACCGGGTCACCTTGAACCAGAAGACCACACGAGGGTTAAATTAACTCTTTTCATAGTGTTAAAATTTCAGAGTTAAATTAACTCAAAATTGAGTAAAAAATTAACACTGGCTAACACTGGACAGCGTTAATGAAACTTAACACTACAGGTTGAATAATTCTGAAAGAGTAAAAATGACTCTCAGCAGTGTTGAAAAGTTACTCTACTGTAGTGACAATTTAACTCTGATTCTAATGCTTTTTAACACTGCATTGAGTTATTGGAGGTCAACACTGGAGGCTAATATAACTCAGAATAGTGTTAATTTACACACTAATGTGTTGATGATTTACTCTGTTGCAGTGAAAAAACAACTCAGGTAGAGTCAATTCCTAACACTGCACAGATAAATATGTAGTGTTATTTTTTACACTGGTGTAGTGTCAAATTGCCTCTATCCAATAATCAATAAATAATAATTTAATACAAATGTACTATTGAATAAAACAAGTTACCACAAAAATGCATTAACCTTCTCACTTTTTATTGTACAAAAGCACTTTTTGAAGATGCATTTAACATTTGTAACCAACCTTTAGTTGTTCAAGAGCACTGAACTGTTCACGTTCTGCACTTTAGAAAAAAAAAAAAAAAGTGAACAGTTGTACAATGAGTGTACCTGCCGTGCCAGGCATAGACATATATACATAGACGCCGCATTGAGCGGGTTGGTCATTGGTCGCAATACGTTAACGGCGCGGCCATATTGGTTCGGGCAGATCTGCCGGTAAATTAATACACGGAAGTGGACTGAAACTTATAAAGCGCCTTTCTACAAAGTTCTTTAAGTTAATGCCTCTTATACACCCATTCACACACACACTAATATATCTGGGAAACAAACAGGCACCAAAAACAACGTATGTAACTTTTAAAGTGATGATTATAAATGTTTACTCCTTATGTAAGCACCAAACCAATGTATGCATTTTTCTAATGCTGATTGTTTACAGCTACTATTGTGTGTAACACTGTTAATGTGATAAATATTGAAATATTTATATTTAACATTTAATCTGTGTCTATAATAACCAGGTCCTGAAATGTAGTGTATGTGTACACATATATACATACACACACACACACACACACATATATATATATATATGTTACACACATTAGTAGCTGGTAGCTGTAAACACTCAGCATTAGAAAAATACATACGTTGGTTTGGTGCTTACATAAGGATTAAACATTTATAATCATCACTTTAAAAGTTACATACGTTGTTTTTGGTGCCTGTTTGTTTCCCAGATATATTAGTGTGTGTGTGAATGAGTGTGTAAGAGGCATTAACTTAAAGAACTTTGTAGAAAGGCGCCCGAACCAATATGGCGGCGCCGTTTACGTACGATTTAGCGCTGAATGTGGCGTCTATGTATATATGTCTATGGTGCCAGGCACCCCAGTACGACAACATTACACAAACAAACATTACATAAAAACAACAATAAAAGAACACTGACCTTAGGTCTCCATAAAATGGCAGTACGGTACAATATAACATGTGGTATCTGTCGAACCATACTTCATTTGAACATCAAATGGTTTAGAGTAAAAAAGATCATTTATGTGCAACACTTTTAGAACCGTGTCTGGATGTAGCTTGACCTTAAAGGCATGGTAATGGTCATCAAAACATATGGTTTCCATCACTTTTCCACAGAGCAAAACAAAGTCATCCTTTAGAGCAATTGTTTTGATCTTACAAAACACAGGCATCTCACATGCTACCTCAGTACATATGATGAAGTCACAACGATACTCAGTACCGTGATATTTTATCCATTTGGAAGAAAACACACTGGTTGACAGTTCCAAGTTTTTCAGCAATTGCTGCACCCTGTTTTAACTCATAAGTGTCATCATTTTTCCTGGACCTACAATTAATCTTTCCTTGCTAAAAGATTCCTGATACATTGCCATATAATTTTGATGCTTTTTGGCTAATGTTGTTGTTATGTTTTAAAGCTTTTTAATTGTTGCTTGAAGAAATTATGCTTGGCCTCGTAACGCATGCATCATGTATGCAAAATCGGACCAATGTACCTTATGCTACGAGGGTAATGTATCATGAAGTGGTGCTTTGGCAAGAGGTTTTTTTCAGGAAATAATGCTTGAACAGCCGATGATGATCAATGATTAAATGTTTGCGGTATATGGTCATGCCTTCTGACAGGACTGGTGAAAATACAATGTTAACAATATGTAGAAGCAAAAGCAGGAGATGCCAGTGTTTATCATCTGTCTCGATCAAATCACCAAATTGTAAACGCGTATTGCGTAACAAGCACCAAGATTGTATGGCATTCAACCCCAAGTCATTACTGCCATCCATCAACTTATCTGTTGGCAGAGGTGGACGGTTTCGCTGCTGATTGAAACCATAGTCATACGCATGTATTCTACCAGCTATTTGTTCAGCACTTAGGAAGTTACCTTGAATGTACTTCAGAATCAGTTTCACATCAAACCGACCGACCCCCTCTAAAATATCATGCATTATATCTACAGAGAAGTTGTTGGCTGTCTTGAAATACTCCAGTGAATTCAACAGACAGCTGTGTTTCACACCATATACATGAGGCAGCCTAGGATCTGTTTGTACAGTCTGACAGTGCTGTGCATGCGCATCAACAGTTCTTAAAACAACTTCTGGATCATCTTCACAAAATACAGTTTGAAAACAGTGTTTCTCAAGGAGACAGAAACGACAGCAGTATCGCGCCCCAAATGACTCTACAAAGCCAAATAGACCATGCAAACTGATTTCGGGCTGATGACGTCATCAGCTCTGCGGTAGCGAGACTTCAGACTCAAAGCCCCAGTGCCTTCATAGCCATCTCTGGGGATTTTAACCACGCCACCCTGTCATCATCTCTGCCCACTTTCAAGCAGTTTGTGGACTGCAAGACTAGAGACAATAAAACCCTGGACCTGCTGTATGCCAATGCCAAGGACGCATACAGTTGCACAGCTCTCCCTGCTCTTGGCAGATCAGACCACAATCTGGTCCACTTAAAGCCTCGCTATGTTCCTGAAGTCCAGCGGCAACCTGTGATCACCAGAACTGTCCGGAGGTGGTCACAGGATGCAGAACAGACTCTTCAGGCATGCTTTGAGACGACTGACTGGGATGTGCTCTGCGAAGATCAGGGAGAGGACATCGGAAAGCTTTCTGACTGCATTACAGATTATATCATCTTCTGCACTGATAACATCATCCCCACCAAGACTGTGCGTTGTTTCTCAAACAACAAACCCTGGGTGACTAAGGACATCAAGGACACGCTAAACAGGAAGAAGGCGGCATTCAGGAGCGGAGACAAAGAGGAGCTGAAGAAGGTGCAGACTAAGCTGAGGGAGAAGATTGCAGAGGGCAAGGACTGTTACAGGAGAAAGCTGGAGAGCAAACTCCAGCAGAACAACATGAGGGAGGTGTGGAGTGGGTTGAAAACCATCACCGGTCATGGAAAACATCTGAGCCAGACGATGGAAGGAGACCTGCATGAGGCCAACGATCTAAACCTGTTTTTCAACAGATTTGATGAAGGAGCCTCTGCCCACCCTCCACCCAGCTCCGCTCAGGACTTTCCTCCCCCTGTGCCCTCACCTCTAACATCAACGACTTTTCCCCCTCCCCCACGCACCTCTCCGGCTCCCCTGAACGACGTCTCGTCAACACCTCAGTCCTCCTGCCCCCCACTGGGACCATCCCCTCCCCCCCCGGTCATCTTCACCGCTGAGGAGGTGAGAAGTGAGTTCAGTCACCTTCGTCCCAGGAAAGCTGCTGGCCCTGACGGACTTAACCCCAGAGTGCTGAAAAGATGTGCCTCTCAGCTGTGCGGGATCTTTTCACACCTCTTCAACCTGAGCCTGGCCCAGATGGTTGTCCCTAACCGGTGGAAAACCTCATGCCTGGTTCCAGTGCCCAAGAAGAAGCATCCCAGCACACACAGTGACTACAGACCAGTGGCCCTGACATCGCACGTCATGAAGTCGCTGGAGAGGCTCGTCCTGAGGCACCTTCGTACAGTCGTCGGACCCTGGCTGGACCCCCTGCAGTTCGCATACCAGCCCCTGATAGGAGTGGAAGACGCCATCATCTTCCTGCTACACAGAGTCTACACCCACCTGGAGGAAGCAGGAAGCACTGTGAGAATCATGTTCTTTGACTTCTCCAGTGCTTTTAACACAATTCGACCTGCACTGCTGAACAGAAAACTTCTGGACATGCAGGTGGATGCTCCACTCGCGGCCTGGATTAATAACTACCTCACAGGCCGGCCGCAGTACGTGAGGCTGGGAAACATCACATCTGACACCATTGTTAGCAGCACGGGGGTACCACAGGGGACGGTCCTGTCTCCCTTCCTGTTCACGCTCTACACCTCGGACTTCAGGTTCTCCTCGCAGTCCTGCCATCTGCAGAAATTCTCTGACGACTCTGCCATCGTGGGCTGCATCAGAAGATGCCAGGAGGAGGAGTACAGGAGTGTAGTAGACAGGTTTGTGGAGTGGTGTGGACTTAACCACCTACAGCTCAATGTAACAAAGACCAAGGAGCTAGTGGTGGATTTCAGGAAACAGAGGACCCACCGGAACCCAGTCACCATTGGGGGCACAGAGCTGGACATTGTGGACAGCTACAAATACCTGGGTGTCCACTTGGACAATAAACTGGACTGGACTGTGAACACCAACGCCATCTTCAAGAAGGGTCAGAGCCGCTTGTTCTTCCTCAGGAGGCTCAGATCTTTCAACGTCTGCAGGACCATGCTGCAGATATTTTACCACTCGGTGGTGTCCAGCGTAATCTTCTACGCTGTTGTGTGCTGGGGCAGCAGGCTCAAGACAACCGACACTAACAGACTGAACAAGGTCATCAGGAGAGCTGGATCTGTCCTGGGTGTTGAACTGAAGTCTGTGGTGCAGGTGTCTGAGAGGAGGATGCTGAGGAAACTCCTCAGTATCATGGACAATGCTGATCACCCCCTGCATGCCACACTGACGTCCTGTCAGAGCTCTTTCAGCCGTAGACTGATTCCACCGAGGAGCTCCACAGAACGCCACAGGAGATCTTTCCTACCTGAGGCTATCAGACTTTATAATTCCTCTCCCTTCAGCCGCAGGGAATCTTAATAAAAAAAAAAACAAAAAAAAACTCACCCACTTACTGTAAATTTCTTATCTGTTCATTAATGTGCAATATTACAACACACTGTTTATAATGTGCAATATTACTACATTTCATATTTAATTCTCATACCACGTGAAATATTGTTATACTTTTATACTCTTGTTTAACTTGCACTCCTTATCTTATCACTTGTTTCATATGGCATTTCTTATTGTATTTCTATTATTTACTATTGTTATTTTTTGCCTATACTTCTTTTATTGCTTATACTTCTTTATTTCTTGTAACTCTGGCACAATAATTTCCTTCGGGATAAATAAAGTTGTTCTGATTCTGATTCTGATTCAAACCAAGATTGACGCCAGTGACTTGAACTACAGTACCATGAATTTTATGTTCAAAAGTTGGAATTTGAAGTCCCTCTGTCTCAAGCACTTTCAGATCATTAATAAGTGGTTCAAGTATCAAATTAAAACTATATCGCTTTATGTCTTGTGCATGGAATAGAGCACACAAATGAATATTAATCAAAGACGCATTAAAGATTGGGAGGAAATTTCTTAAAGTAAATATATAGCACCTAACCTTGGTCATGTCTGCAAATTCTTTTTTTTGTAAAATACTCTTCAGTGTTTCCAAAATTGGAACATATGCAAAAGTATCAGTTACAACGACTTGGTCATATGTCCCAGTAGTTTTGTTTCTCCTGCTGTCGAATCTTGTGCCAAGCACTTTTTGAACAGGCTCAACAAGTCCCTATTTCTCTCTTATATGTTTGTTTAGGTTTGCTTCTGAATTTAAAGGTGTGAATGGATTTTCCAAAGTCTGAAAGGATTCTTCTATTTTGTTCCTATTTTCAGTATCCTGTGGAGACAAGCACTGTAAAGCTATATCCTTTGCCTGATTGTGAATTTCAAAAATAACTTCTTCCATGGATGAGACAAACCTCTTAACATTAGACTGACTTAATCCAGCTGCTTTGAGTTGTGCAATAGCAGTAGCGCACATATCTAAAGTACTGCTACTCGACTCTGTCAGTGGGGTAGATGCTGTGGCCGTTTCCTCTACATTAGCCGTCACCAGCCCCTTTGCATCACCAAGATCTGCTCTGCTTATATTGACATCATTATTGACTTGTTGGTTGATATTGTCAGTGTGTGTGGTACGCACATTTAAGACGAAGATTTTTTCCATCCAAGTAACCATGAACTACCCGTAAATGCCTAACCAATGTATTAGCGCAAGTTAACTCAGTCTGACAAACATAACCCTTCATGTCATACAGAAGTACTAGTAAAGCAACCTAGCCCAACCTGCCACACGGGGGCTCTCCTTCACTTTTCCAACATCAATGTTGTACACAGTAGTCTGGATGAAAGTGAACATGTTGTACAACATGGGGTTGTAAGTGGTTGCAAAGACATAGTGCACCTTAAACAGTTCGTCAAAAGCACCAAGTGAGGAAGCCGACCTGCAACTGATGCCATTTTTGTCCAGTATGACAAAGAACTGGTGGACCGTTTTCTTATTTCGTCCCAAATCCAGGAGGTAGGGTTGTGCGCTTGACGTGATGCTATCAAGATGCTCTTGGATGTTGGTTCCTGTCTGAGAAAAGAAAAACACAAAAACACGGCAAGACTATTACAATTACATGGTTATAATATTGGAAAAGAAAATCAGTTTCCATGTGTATTTGTATAGTACTTAAAGACCCCCTCCGATGAAAATCATGTTTTTGTGCTGTTTAAATTTTGGCTAAAAATTATTTAAAGACCACAGAGAATGCTTTAAAATAACCAAAAAGGGTAATTGAGAGGGACATTGACTGTGTGTGTGTGTATGTGATCATGACCTGCAAAACTGGGGCTCCCTCAGTGAAACATCCTCAAATAAAAAAAAATGGTATAAAAATTGAGAACAAATACAAACCTTCTTAAAGACCACAAGATGCTTCTCTGCTTGAGAAGCAGACACCTTTCCTGGTCTTTTACGACCCTAGGCAGAGGGGGGAATCAGGTGTAACAGCAGCAAAATTGATGAGAGGTCACTGTTCCAACCTGTAAATACACAAATTTAATGTTATGTGGACCATCAGCAAAATTCAGCAAAGATTCTGCTATTTCAATAGCAATTCATACTTACCAAGGTCGTCATCCACTTCAGTGCCATCCTCAGGATTATTAGCTGCCAGGAGGAGATTTTCAAGCTCACATGTGGATGGAAGCTTTCTGCATTGTTGGATGATCTTTTTCTTGAATGCGGTTGTCCATTTTTCAAGAAACGTGACATCCTCTCCAAACATCAGAACAAAATCCTGTTCCACCTAGGGTGAGGATAATGGAGAACTTCAAGATTTCACAGCCAAATGAATTGTGTTGAATTGCTTGACTTTACTAAAATACACATACTTTTTAAATAATTATGATTGAATAAATTATGAATTATAAAATGCTGTCAGAATAATGAAAAGCAATTACCAGGCCTTTGACGTCTTTGAAACGTGGATAAAGAGACAGCAAGTTGCTTGACTTGGTCGAGGACCAGGTTGCGGCGGAAGTCAAATGTCAGTATCATCTTCTTCTTGATTGTGTTCTCATCAGGACAATGTTTCATCAGTGCAATTGCTTCCTTACACTCATCTTCGCTCAGGACACTCTCTGGAACAAACTGGGTCTCTCGTCTGGCAGCCGGTCCTCCAAGCCCATCTTCACGAGATGTTCCTTCAGATGATGCTGCACAAAATGGAAAAATAACATTTTGAGCAGAAAAATTCTTCTTCTTCTTCTCCTCCTCGTATTATTATTGTGTTACCTCCATATGATGATCGTTTGTCTCTAGCAGTGGATCTCTGAATAGTTTTAATCCTCCAGGCCAAGTACCCAGTGCCACTCTCGCCATCATAATATTGCTCCTTGGAGGGTGAAAGGATAACAAAAACAGACACTCCATGAGTTTGTTTTTTTTAAGTTAAGGCGCACTCAAGTGATTTTAGTGAACAAAATAAGAGGGACATTTTGAATATGAATTCACTACTCCTCCCTTGTCCTACCTGTAGCCCCATTTTTGAAAAAGAGTGCGACAAAAAAACACCATCTTAGCCATAGTTCCACAACTGCAACTTGAAAGGACTCATGTATGCGAAAGCAATTATATCACTTATTTTAAAATATGGTCTAGTAGAAATCAAAGTGTTTCAATATCGAATGTAACATTATCACAGCCATTAGTGTGTGACTCACATGACCGGTCCTGGAGAATGGATCTCTGAGGTAGGGGAAAAAGCTCACAATTCCTCTGGCATACTTTTCTTTCACCTGTCTGGGTGGTGATGTACTGCAAGATATAAAGATATAAAATGGTAAAGATTTCTTATATGCACTGGAATTGAACATAGTTATGAATTTTATGTAAAAGCTACAGTGAGTAAACTAAAAACTATTTAAAAAATACCCATTCTTTTCCGTCAGGTCAGCTGCCAGTATGTTCACCATTTTCCTCCTGGTTTCATCTGTCAGGGACTTGCTTTGACTGTATTCATTTATTATGTGTTCTCCACCAGGTTTCTTGGTAAGAATGGATTCCACTAACTTCAGACAAAAAGCAAAACTATTTAGAATGTTGAGAATACATCACATTAATATGTAAACAAATGGTCAGAAAAAAATGGTCTTTAAATAAAACCCTGAGGAGTTTCTACTTGGTTATAAAAAAAGTCATATTACGAAATCTATGTTACCCACAATTTTTAATGGATCCATTTTTGATAAATACATTGTTTTGTCTTTATTGTTTTTGTTTTTTTTTACTTAGTGATTGACTTGCCCAGCATTTTCTAGTCTGATTGTCTTCGAACCTCTAAATTCTATTCTCAATGAAAATGCTTTCACCCGTCTTGCACCGGTCCAAGTATTTCACTCAAAACTCCTCATATTCGCTTTAAAATGACATATTCTTTTTTACAGCCTTGGTGGCCTTAAAATAATTCCTGTTGTGCTCTGGTGTTTGTGTGTTAATTCTCACGTTCTTGGCTTCTGTGTCCAGCCTTTGCCGTTTAGCGGAAGGACTCTCTGAAAGGATGACTGTTTCTTGAGAATTAGACGAATCAAGGGATGGTAGTTCCGACTGCTCAGAAGATGGTGCCATGATGACAGATTCTTCTGAACAAAATAGAAAAAGTAGATAAAAGGAAAAAATACTAACCACAAGGACCTAGTATGTCCATTAAATACTGTACAATGAATTACAACTTTAACTGAGACAAACCAGTGTCATATTTGATGGATAGCACTCCCACTGAAGGATCCTTAACAACATCCTTGAACACGTCATCATCCAACTCGGTCCCCGTACTATCAACAACCTTCACACCTTCTGTCACAGCTGGCACACCAAACTTTGCCAATGCTAGAGGAAAAGACAAATGCTTGTGTAAACTAGACTTATGAGTTCATGTTAGAGATGCACATTTTGATTTTTTTCTGACCAATAAAGGACGATCATTAACCAATTATTAACCGTAAACTGATAAGGTTACAATGCT
Organism: Collichthys lucidus; assembly: GCA_004119915.2. Lineage (NCBI taxonomy): Eukaryota > Metazoa > Chordata > Actinopteri > Sciaenidae > Collichthys > Collichthys lucidus. The sequence goes on from CM014097.1 coordinate 495,843, forward strand.
TGCGGGGGCGATCACTTTTTTTTTTTTTTTTTGCTGTTTAATACACCAGCACCTTAAAGCTTCTGATGGAAAACCTAATTCCAATGCCATTTTTTTTTACCTGCAATCAAAAACTCCTCCAAATGCAGTTCTGTTACTCGCACAAATTTTTGGACATCTCCAAGCCTGGCTTTAAATAACATGGTTCCTGCAGAGAATAATTGTCACAACAGAGTATGCTTATTATAATAAAAACGCAAATATAACAGCAAGTGCATGGTATTCAACAGAGCAGCCAACAAGGCCAACTTTATGATTAATGTTAAATTTGAAAACTTTACATGGCATCATAACAACATCTCCTTAGACCCTCACACCGACTGACGAAAAACTCTTTGCAGAAATGACAAGCAGTCAAATCACATTAAAGCTTGGTCTGGGACTCACGTCACCTGCATCAACTGTAACAATTCAAACAGACAACGTTTGTGATTTCAGCAACGTGCTTCAGAGCATGCAAATGAGAAAACAAAGTGGGAGACACCAGCTGCTACGGCTGACGGTACATCATGCACTGCGACAGTTAGCAGCATTTCACACGAACTACTTTCTACTTCAAAATAAAACACCCGTCTGTGGGGTTAACGTTACCGGAGGCTAGACGAAAATTCACTCCAACAAATATGGTCTCACGTTACGTTTTGTTGAAACAACATTACGAGCCGTTTGATGTCAGACAAAGCAGAAGGGGAGGCACGCGGTCAGTTTTTTCAGACATGTGCAAACTGCTTCCCAAAACCCAAATATATAATAACTGTGCATTACAGTGGTCCCTTGTGTATCACGGGGGATACGTTCTAAAAATAATAAGGCCGTAAAACTCCTAACCACACACTTTTTATAAACCTTTTTACACGCATTTTGTACAGTACTCCCTTAGTTAATCAAGACGCAGAACACAGGTGCGGTTCTCCCTTAGCCAATTTAGGACACAGAACACAATGCACGTTCATATTGTACAGTACGCTGTAAAAAAAGCATGCAAAATTACACCCAAAAAATCTGCGAAACAGCGAGTCCGCGAAAAGTGAACCGTGTTATAGCGAGGGACAACTGTACATCATATCATATCAAACGTGTCGCCCGTCGTGTTCAACCGTTTATTTGAACAGTCACTGTGGGGGGTTAACGTTATATTTTTCTCAACACACGGCAATTTTCAACTGAAATTAAGTCATGTTTAATATAACAAAACTATCTTTCCACATCATATTGCTAAGTTTATTACCGTTTGCGGGCATGGTCAAGTTGGACGCGCGCACATTTTAAGCTAGGTATTCACTCGGTCACGTTAACCGTCTTTAATTTGGTGTTAAGATATAAAACCCCGTCAAATACGGGGGCCAACAACACAATGTCCTTCTAAAACGACATTTCTGTTGAAATGCCAACATAAAATTGGGTCAGTATGTAAAAATAAGAAGCTTACCGCAACCCTTCGACGGGGAGAAAATCATTCCCGTTTGAACAAGAAGGATGAGGTGGGCGGGGCTTTCCATAGTCAAATCAACACGGCGTCGTATAACTCTGCAAATTTTCACCAACACTAGGGGGCATTATACTCAGTCTGTTGTTGGAATAACTCTGAAAGACTCAATGAATTTTGACACTGCATATTTAACACTGCGAAATTTACTGTGTAAAAACAGTAAAGATAAATTCCTGTCAAACACCATTTGTGTCACAAAAATACTACGTCACTGACTTTACATTGGGAAAAATAATCAAATAGCTGTTTATTCATTTTGAGAGTGAACGGAGTTGTCAGAACGCTGGTTTGTATTCTATTAATAAAGTTTGACTGACTTATCTGACTGTTTTGTTGACATTCCCTTTAGCGCAGCTCCATCTAGTGGATGTATAACGCAACCCCAGCCACTACTGTAGCTTCTATTCTATGCGCCTTATAATGCGGTGCATCCTATATATGAAAACAGTTTTAAAATAGGCCATTCGTTGAAGGTGCCTTATAATCCATTCTTGACAATGCACTCTGGACCTCAAATGTTGCAATCCAATCGTCATCATCAGTGGATTCTTTTATCTCTTTTACAGGATAAAGGTGTTTAATTTGATTGTTTTTAGTAGTTTTTGAAATCAAATCTAACTGACTGCTGGATTATTTTCTGTCTGCGTTGTGTTTTTCTTTTCTTCTAACTAAGCCATTAACTTCTTATCCTGATCTGTGAGCGAAGCTATTTGAGATTCTGCAGTATGGCGCCTGCTTTCATTTCTCCAAAGTTGGAGAGAATATAAGTGCTTATTTTGATCTGGAAGAGAACTTAATCTCTCTTTCAAATTTACAAATCTGGTCCGGTCGAATGACCAGTTTTGGGAAATTTGAGAAGACCATCGTCTGCAGTTATTTTAATCCATGTTGCAACAAATTTAACACTATCGGTACCATAATTCTCATACATGTATTTCACAGGACCGGTAAATCCAATCTCAGACCTTCTGCTAAAATACCTTCCCATTGTCCTTTCAAATGATTCCTCCACATGCTTTAATAAACACTTACTCGTACCCTCAAATCACTTGCCAAACCTTTCAATCAACACTCTACTCAGAAGACACAAGTCATTCCTATTCACGTAAGGAGAGTAAATCAGATCCCTACTTCTTTCCACCAGCTGCTTTTCCACCAGGCCCCAGGCCTCTAGTGCCTCACTATCTTTAGTGTTCCCTTGGCACTCTCTTGACGTCTCTTCTAGTGTTCCCAACACTACACCCGGGATGACTACAGTGTTCTAAATCACTGATTTTTCTAGTCACAAATCACATGTTGACTACAAAAGAACAATAGAATCACAGAATTCATATATACTTGGTCTCTCACAATATTCAACAATCTGGTCTATCTTTTCTATTTTCTGTAGTTCTAGCCAAAACCTTAATGTTACACCATTAGAAGAGGCAAGTCAGATTCTAAGGCCAGGAAGAGGCAAACCATTTTAATCAAGACAGATTTTGAAAATACAACCATTACTAAACATATAAATCAGGGCAGAACTAATTTCACAGAATTAAATCAAATCAAATCAAAATCAAATCAATTTTATTTGTATAGCCCAAAGTCACAAAGTACATTTGCTTCGGAGGGCTTTACAATCTGTACAGAGAGTGACACCCTCTGTCCTTAGACCCTCGGTTCGAGTGAGGAAAAACTTGCCCACAAAAAACTTCACAGCCACACAGCAAACTTACATAAAATTGGATGGCGTCAACTCCTTTGGGACTCCAGCTTCACAGACCTCCAACAACACACAGCAATAGAAATTTGGGTTTTTAAAGGGCCCCTACCTCTTAGTGGAATTTGGGTTCACAGGTCACTGGTGTGTCCTTGGTCTGGAAAGAGGAGTCTCCAAGGAAGTGTGTTGCCATCCGGGTCATGGCACTAAATTGTTCGAAATCATCGAGTCCAGTTGAGAAGTTTGCAAAGTTTGCGTTGAGAAGTTTTAACATGCTGACACCTCATGTTTAAAAACTGTAATTCCTCAAACATCCACTTGAAGTTGGCTACAAATCTCATCATCATCTCACAATCCACATTTTTCCTATTTTTGGATTCGCAGGACTGCCAAAATGGAGATGACCATAATCTGCGGGAGATGTCATGGAGACCTCATCTATGTTTGCCCATGTTTACCAGTTAGTTTTCTCAGTTTAGCTTAGTAGTAGATACTTCCGGGATTCACCCAAGGCATTAGGATTCATCCACTGGGCACCATGAATGTCATGAATGAAATAATGATTGACCTGCTGCTGACCTGCCACTAGATGAAAAGTCAGGTGATCACCAAAGTCATCAGGATTCATTATATGGGAATGACAAGTGGCTTAAACTTCACAGATTTGCATTTCTACCCCTCTGAGAATTGACTTTATGTAAGCTGCAATGATAATGGTGTTATATAAAAGATGTAATATATCATTACATATGTCAGCATTATTCTTTTGATTTGTACATGTGTAAAATAACTCCCCAGTGGAAAAAGTGTCATTGAAGCTATTAACAACATGTACAGTACTGTGCAGCCTGGGTAAGAGCTGACATCACATTTTAGTTGGCTTTGCTTGAATGGACAGCCATAATTAACAGCATTGTTTCAGTGCAAGTAGTAAAATGTGGTGAATGTATTATTTCTTTATCAAACAACACCAGGGTGGAGATGTTTCCCCTCCTGATGCTGTACAATACCGCAAAGGGGCAACATTTCCAGACACCAGACAGAAGCCATCTCTTTAACAGAGTGTATCAGTGAGTGCTAAATCAACCAGTCATGTGGCTGGAGAAAGTACTGTTGCCTCAGCAGTGTGTGTGTGTGTGTGTGTGTGTGTGTATAGGTGTGTGTTTATATATGTGTGTCCAAGGGTGGTTGGGTAGGGGGTGGAATTCTGGTGTTTCCAAGGCAACAGTCTTAGTTATGTAACATGGTGCAGTGTAAACAAAAAGCATCCAGCCATGTCTTTCAGAAACAGACAAATGAACAGTTCGAATTTAAAACTGCAGTCTGGGGGGTCACGTGATAATGAACTAGGAGACGGTCGGGTTAGCGGGAGCTCTGCCAACACCCTTCATATATCCCTTCATATATTTCACATTCTCTCTTAAACCACGTTATCTTTTTATAATGCCAGTGCAGTAGGATGACTCTCGAACAATTCTGGACAAGTCAACACCAAACAATGCCAAAGGGAAAAACTAAGTCGCGACAACCAACTGACAACACAGCTACGGAGCTAGCCCAACATGGCGGCGAGCATGATGAAGGCAAAACTTGGACCTTGAGGCTGGATTTGATGACTAATAAGCTAATGATGGCTATTAACGACAAACTCAAGCCTTTGGCTATAACAGTTCTCTCTCATACTACCGAGCTGAAGAGGGCTAATGACCGCTTGGATGAAACAGAGGCTCGGGTGCTACAGCTGGAGACCGCTAATGAGCCGCACGCTGAGCATAGTAGCTTTGGAAAGAAAAGTTGAATCCCTCCACAACCATATAGACCAGACATGGGCAAACCTATACAGCCTGCCGAACTTATCCACATCCAAAAAATAAAAATATATCTTACAAAGATATTTGTCTCATCACTGTGCGATGAAAACTAGCCCCCAAAGAGTAGCAAAAAAAAAAATCCACAAAACGACACAGTATGTTTCGTGTCAAAAGTTCTATTCCAGCATGAGAAATGCTGCTAATGTCTCCTGCTATGTCTCTGCTTTAGTTTAAATTAATCACGAAGCTCCTGGTTGTTTACATTAAGACAAAGGGGCTTTGACAGTGAAGTTTGACCTCTTGGTGCGATATACTACCTTTAGGTTTACTTCATTCTGGATCGTCATTGGTGGGTCAAAGGTGAATGTGGGCAGTACTAATCGATTCTCCTGACTCTGATTGGTCAACAGGTGACAGGTGTCAATCATCCACACTCTGTGTTGTTTTAGCCTTAGTAGCACCGGTAGCTGCTACCGTGGCTGCTTCATATTCTTTAATACCACTTGTTTCAAACATTGCGTCGTATTTCAAACTCGAAATCTTGTTTCTTCTGCCACACTAGTGAAGACACACAAGACTGGTGAAGGCTGTGAGGTCCTGCCCCTGCCCTTCTGTCAAATTTTAGAACCCAATGTGGCCCGCAAGTTTGCACACCCCTGATATAGACGAACTGGAAAACAGAGGGCAGTTTAAGAAATCATGTAAAGCGAAGAAAAATCTATTCTTTGTTGAAAAGGGAGGGGCTGGATGTGGCTCTATTGCAGGAGTCCCACTTAGAGAACAATGAGCATCTTAAACTTAAATACAGTTGGGTTTGGCCAGGTGTACTTTTCCTCTCACCAGTAGCACAGGGGTTGTTATATTGATACACAAGAATCTACCATTCCAATTAAAAAAGTATATAAAAAATAATTACGGAAGATTTGTGATTATAAATTGTGTCTAACATGGCAAAGAAATTACTATTATGAACCTTTATTGCCCACCTAACTATTCCCCAGACTTATTAAAAAAATCGCTAATTTTCTATACCGCTCATCAAGTTAGTGGAGTGGGCGTGGGGGGTGTGCTAGGGGTGTTGGGGGTGTTGTTTGCTCAGGGCGCAAATGTAGCCAGAAACACCGCTAACCTCGCCATTGGCCTTGGTGGGAGGTGACCTTAATTGTTTGCTTAATCCTCGAATTGATAGACATCCCCCACGAAAATTCTCCTCTGTCAAACCAGGCTATGGCCCTCTTATCGACTTGTGGGAAAATCAACTTGGTTGATACATGGCAAGTATTGCATCTGTTTGATAGAGAATTCACCTTTTACTTCTCTCCTCACAAATGCCACACACGGATTGATATTTTTTTTGTACTCCAGTCTGTGATGCAATTTGTGTCTTCCTGCTCAATAGGCAATATTATGATTAGTGATCATTCAATTGTGCTCCTCGAATTGTGACATAGAGTCTGCAAGAAGTAAACGCTGGAGATTCGACGTGCGTCTCTTGAAATATGACAAATTTGTCTCTGAAAACAGCAACTAAAACTTGAAAAAGAACTGGCAGATATTAAAGGTGCACTTTGCTCAACATCAGACCCATTACTGTTGCAGAGGAAATGTGCAATACAGGCTGCTCTAGACACCTTGCTAACCCAACAGGCTAAGACTGCTCCCCTCTTCTCAAAGCAAAGGCTATATAAGTATGGGGATAAGCCCAGTAAGTATTTATCTCATTCAACCAAAATTAAAAGGGACCCTCAAGTTATTCCTTCAATTTTAGATGGGAATGGTACACGCCACTTTGAAAACAAAAACATTAATTCTGGAGTCTCGCTGGTAGTGGACCCAAAAATGCAGAGGAGCAGAGTTTGCCAAATAAGCAGCCGTTTATTAGACCACGGGAAAGGGGCAGGGGGGTGTCACGGGCGCCAGGAAGGCGGCAGGGGAGCTTTAGAGCCAGCCTCTAAATACTGCTCGAGATGATGATCAGCTTCAGGTGTGTGCAGACAGCTCCACAGCACCACACCCATCCCTGTAATGAGAGCACCTGGAGCCCAACCTCCAGCCTAGACACCACAGTACCCCCCCTCTAAATGACGCCTCCAGACGTCTTCCCGGGCTTGTGAGGGAACTCATGATAGAAGTCCTCTAACAGTTGTGGGCTCAGAATGAGTCGTCGAGAAATCCATGACCGTTCCTCAGGACCGTACCCCTCTCAGTCTACCAGATATTGGTAACCGTGCCCCCGACGCCTCACATCCAAGATCACATGCACAATGTAGGCAGGATGACCATCAATGACCAGGGCGGGAGGAGGGGGTTCGGCCGGAGGGCTTAGGGTGCTGGAGGACACAGGCTTTAACAGAGACACATGAAAAGTTGGATGGACATTCATAGAGTCAGGCAACCTTAGTCTCACAGCAGATGGATTAATTACCCTCTCAACCTCAAACGGGCCAACGTAGCGAGGGGCGAGCTTCCGCGACTCCAACTGCAGGGGGAGATCTCGTGAGGAAAGCCACACCTTTTAACCAGGGTGGTACTGGGGGGCTGGAGAGCGATGTTTGTCCGCTAATAGCTTGTTGCGCTGGGTGGATCGAGTGAGAGCTGCTCGGGTGGCTTTCCATACTTCATGAACTCTGCGAAGGTGTTCACGGACTGAAGGCACGGCAGCCTCACGCTCCTGGGTGGGGAATAGAGGAGGTTGAAAACCATTAGCTGCCATGAATGGAGACATACCTGTGGCCGAGCTGACGAGGGAGCATATTCAATCCAAGGCAGCTGGATGCTCCATGAGCAGGGATGACTGACAGAGACACACCGGAGAGCTGCTTCCAAGTCCTGATTGGCCCGCTCTGTCTGGCCGTTAGATTGAGGGTGGTAACCGGATGATAAGCTGGAAGTTGCACCAATGGCTCTGCAAAAAGCCCGCCACACTTGAGACGAGAATTGTGGACCTCTGTCAGAAACTATGTCCACTGGAATACCATGAATCCTGAAAACGAGTGAAACAAGGAGATCTGCAGTCTCGAGAGCAGAGGGTAATTTAGGGAGAGGGACAAAATGAACAGATTTGGAGAACCGGTCAACTATAGTGAGGATGACTGTGTTACCTTTCGAAGGTTGTAGGCCAGTGATGAAGTCCACAGCTATGTGTGACCATGGACGGCTGGGGATGGGTAGTGGCTGTAATAAACCTCCTGGGGGGCGGTGAGATGCTTTTCCTTGGGCACAGACAGAGCAGGCTGCTACGAACTCCCTTGGGAAAACTTGGGAGCAAACTGTTTCGGGGACAAACAGCCGATCAGCTGGGCCACCACCAGGATCAGATTGGGTCTGTTGAGCTGCTCTGACCACAGACTCGATCTCCCACTGAGCAGCTCCCACAAAACAAGAAGAGGGCAGAATGGGCAGTGACTCCGATGAGGATAAATCTGGGGAGAACTGGCGAGAGAGAGAATCCGGTTTGACATTGCGACTTCCAGGACGATATGAGATAGTGAAATTAAAGCGGCTAAGGAACAGAGACCAGCGAGCTTGACGAGAGTTAAGGCGTTTAGCAGAGTGAAGATAAGCCAGATTTTTGTGATCAGTCCATATGAGAAATGGGTGTGTGGATCCTTTAATCCAATGTCTCCACTCCTGTAATGCTAACACAATAGCCAACAGTTCACGATTTCCAACATCATAATTTTGCTCTGTGGCTGAGAGTCGCTTGGAGAAAAAGGCACAGGGGTGAAGCTTGTGGGTCTCTGGATGACGCTGAGATAGGACAGCCCCCACGCCTAACTCAGATGCATCCACTTCCAGCACAAACTGTCTGGAAGAGTCAGGGTGGAGGAGCACTGGGGCAAAGGTAAACAGCTTCTTAAGCCTCTGAAAAGCCTGTTCAGCTTCCGCAGGCCATGAAAAGGGGATATTCCATGAGGTAAGTCTGGTCAGGGGGGCAGTTATTTTGCTAAAATTCCTGATGAACCTGCGATAAAAATTGGCAAAACCAAGAAAGCGCTGCAGCTGTTGGCGGGAGGTGGGGATTGGCCATTCGGCCACAGCTCTTATTTTAAGGGGGTCTGGTTGAAGCTGGCCCTCTGCAATGATGTAACCCAGGAAGCTGACATAAGGTTAATGAAATTCACATTTCTCAGGCTTAACATAGAGCTTGTTCTCCAGGAGGCGCTGCAATACCAGGCGAACATGCTGGTCGTGCTCCTCTAGTGTGCGGGAGAAGATCAGAATTGTCGTCCAGATACACAAAGACAAAATGCTTTAACATGTCACGGAGAATGTCGTTGATGAGGGCTTGGAAGACAGCAGGGGCAATGGTGAGCCCAAAGGGCATCACCACATATTCAAAGTGGCCTAAAGGGGTGTTAAAGGCTGTCTTCCATTCATCTCCCTCCCGAATCCGGACCAGAGGGTATGCATTGCGGAGGTCGAGCTTGGAGAAGATTTGAGCATGACATAAGGGTTCAAAAGAGGGATGGAGGAGGAAGGAGGGGTGAACACTCCAACTGGTGATAGACGAAGTCTGCCAGTCAATGTGGGGATTATGGAGTTTTAACCATGGGAGGCCTAAAGCCACTGGAGAGATGGGAGAGGGCAGAACATGCAGCTGGATCTTCTCATGGTGGTTTCCAGAAATTACTAATAATACGGGCTCTGTGCGGTGGGTCACAGTGGCTATGAGTCTGCCATCTAGAGTGTTAGCATTTTGGGGTTTGGCAAGTGGCTTGAGAGGGATTTGCAATTGATTAGCAAGTTCTAGGTCAATGAAATTGTCATCAGCTCCAGAATCCACTAGGGCTTGAAATGGAAGGGTAACCCCTGCACAGGTTAGGGAAGCAGACACTTGCGAGGGGGAGAGCAGGATTGAGAGGAAGTCTGGCTCACCAGCGTTCCCTCCCTCACTGGCGAGCCCGGTCTTTTGGCGTCTGGGGGCAAGAGGCAATGAAGTGTCCCGTCTGGCCGCAGTAGAGGCAGAGTCTAGCTTGCATCCGTCGCTGGCGTTCTCCAGGTGTCAGACGAGCCCGTCCGACCTGCATGGGCTCCTCCACTGAGCCAGACGGGGCTCCACGAGTGCTGGCTGGGGAGCTGAAGTGGGACTGAAATTGGGTAGGTGGCCCTCTGTCGATTATCAATCTTGATGGCCAGTGATATTACTCATCTAAAGAATTGGGTTCGTCGCGAGTAGCTAGTTCATCCTTAATATCGCCCGATAGCCCCTTAACAAAAACAGCTCGTAGCGCCCTGCTGTCCCACCCACTCTCTACAGCTAGGATACGGAAGTCAATAAAAAATTAGCAACAGAAGCGGAACTCTGACGTAGGGACAATAAACGTTTCTCAGCCTCCCGACCCTGAATTGTGTTATAAAAATTAGGGTTACACAGTTAGTTGGATGTTTTAACTTATACAATGTTTGTTCTTACATCATATGTCCTTAGCGTACTTCCCTTTATTGATGTTTTACTCAGACTGACAGGGTAAGGTAAAGTTCAGATTAATGTATAAATAGAGGAATTTGAGGACAGAATGAGTCAGTAAGATGACATCAAGATTGGGGATATGTTGAAGTAAGCTGTTTGAAGGCATTATATGCAAATTGACTGTTGACAACTCACAGGGGTTGAGACAGCCCATCTGCAGGAAAATGTATAAGAACCAACTGTTAACGCTCCTCTGGGAGCCTTTTTCTTTGTAACCCCTTTAGCGTGTTACACTGTGAAACGCTCCTTCTTGTACAAGAATAATAAATTCAACTTAAACTTTGATGCTTTGAATCTGATCCTCCTTATTTAAGGGTTTCTCTTTAAAATTCTCGTAACATCTGGCGCCCAACGTGGGGCCCCAATACCTGTTCTCCTCTGGAAGCGACGGCACTGGAAAAAACCTGCAGGTATATTGAGTGAAAACCGTCACAAGGTTTAAAAAAAAAACAAAAAACAAAAAAAAAAAACTTGTTTTGGCGGGACCAGCTGAGAGAGGAGGCAGTGACGGGGCCAACCACACAAAAAAGAAAAAAAAGGAGATGAACCCACAGGATTGGGAAAACAAAAGAGTAAGTTGAATTTTGATTATTGGCCAGAGACCTCAGTTCAGTTTGGAACTTGGGGGGGAGACTACAGTTTAGTAGGGAACTTAGAAGAGACCTCAGTTCATTTGGGAACTTGGGGGGAGAGCCTCAGTCAGGGACTAGGAGGTAATGTCTTTGGAACGACAATTGGAAAACTTCATCCTTCAGGCCTGAGTAAACAAAAAGACGTCAGAGAAGTCAGGGACTTCGTCAGTATAGTGTTGCATATGGTAGATATTTAAGGTAAGACTGAAAACATTAAAACGAGGTCTTAAACTTAAATATTTAAATTTAAATTATTAGAGGGGCGGTTGTGGCATGGAGGTAGAGCGGGTCATCCACTAAGCAGAATATCAGTGGTTCTATCCCCGGCTCCTCCAGTCTGCATTCATTGTGTATGAATCTTTAAAACTGATGAGCAAATGGCCAATGCCACCAGTGTGTGAATGGGTGAATGTGATATGTAATGTAAAGTGCTTTGAGTTACAGTCCATTTACCATTTAAACCCTGCACTTTGAAAATAATAATAATAATAATAATAATAATAATAATAATAATAATAATAATAATAATAATAATAATAATAATAATAAATAAATAAAAAACCCAATATGGGTAATAGTCAGAGTCGTAAAATAGAACGATATAGTGGAGATGCTAAACGTATGGAACAATTAAATCCTGATAATGTTAAATATCTTAAGAGATGGCAGAAGAAGTATGATTTTGTAGGACGATTGGACGTAAAAGAATATGAGGAGTTAGTGAAAGCCATCAGAGAGAAGGAGGAAAGGAAAGGTAAGTCAAAGTAAGAAGGACTGTTACAGGCCAAGTTGTGGCTGATAGAAGCTAGGGCTAGACAAGCCGGTATTCAGAAAAAGAAAGTAGAGGGACAAAAGAAAATTGCTAAAAAAAGAAGAAAATACAGGTAAACAGAGGGAAGCTCAACAGAGCAGTAAAAAGCAAACTAACATATATCCTGTCTTGTTTTCTGCCCGAGACCCTCAGGGTGATAACGAGTACGTGCCATATGGGCTCCGTCCGGAACCTCCTCCTTATCCTGTGCCTCGGCCTCCTCCTCCTCCTCCTCTTCCTCCTGCGCCACCAACTGCTCCGCTGCCTCCTGTCCAGCCACCACACAACCCCTCCCTGGGAGAGATGGCCCCCCATTCCCCTCCAAAGACAAGACGTGGTACAGTATATGGACGCACCACACATGCAGATGGGACACAGAGCTGCAGAGGAATGCATTCAGATGACGATGATGAAAATAACACAACTTTTATCGCACCTATGATTGAGCTACCAAACCCTAAAGCAGGTTTAAATGTAAATGGGGCCGTGCAGCCACTCACAGTGAGCGTATTATAGACAGACCAGGATGTTAGAGACGCAACAAAAACTATAACTCGTCCTGAAGAGGATGGCGAAGCTTTTACTGAAGAGATGAATCAACTTTTCAAGAGTTTCGGTTTAAATACTATTGAAGTAGAAAGAGCAGTAAGAGTAATAGCGCCAAAAATATGGTGCCAAATAAGGGGAAATTGGGACCCCCTTATTAATCAAGAACCGATTCCATTCGGTCACGCAAATTATGACGCTCAGGTAGACCCACTACTGGGAAGAGTGGTTGCACATTACAGAGGACAGGCAAATTACTCAAGAGTGTCAGAATGCCAACAGGGATCTGCGGAGTCTGTGCCACTTTTTGTTGAAAAAATGAAAAAGGTGTTCCGTGTAAACAGTGGAATACCTGTAAATAATGCTGATAACAGCCCGTACAGCATGCAGTTAAAAAATGCACTCATGATTGGATTCAGACCAGAAATTAGTCAGTTTATAAAGAAACACTTGATTGCTTGGAAAAACGAAGGATTGCAGAGGACCATTGATTATGCAATTCATGCAGAAGAAACAATTATGGCTAAAAAGAAAAAAGATATAAATGCATTTTTGTGTTATGATAGTAACACTGGTGAACTTTTCTTCCGAGATAACCAAGGAAGGGGGAGAGGACGTGGAGGTCGTGAGAACAGAAGAATGGACAATGATGTGTGCTACAACTGTGGAAAATTTGGACACTATGCAAGAGACTGCAGAGCTCCAAGGAGGAGAGGAAGGAGGGGAGGATGGAGAGCGGGAGGAGGCGAAGGAGCGAAGCCCTGGCAGGACAGTAGAGAAAAGGATCGCACCGCATGACTAACTCCAGAAACAGGTCATGCAGACACACACACAAGCACACACACACACGCACTCACACGCGCACAGACAGAGATAAATGACATTACAGACACAAGCACAGCAACAGATGATGAGGCAGAGGTAGATGAGATTCTATCGTTACAGACAGCTGAGATTCTACTATCACAGGAAGGAACTAAACCATGGATAAAATTAGAAGTGCATGGTAAAACAATAATTTTCTTGTGTGACACTGGAGCTTGTAGAACAGTTGTGCAACGTAGCAAAACAGAAGAAAATTTTCCTTTGCAGTGAAATAGCAGTTTGAGAGTCAGGTCAGCCACAGGGCATGTGACTATTGAACCTATGACTAACTAACTAACCACTAAAAATAAGTGACCCTAAAACAAATAGAAGTATACTGGCCTCAGTTGCGTCATCACAATTGTGTCCCGTTAACCTTTTAGGGAGAGATCTGATGACTAAACTAGGAATAGCAGTAGTACCAGACAAAATTGGTCTCGGTATGAAAGTGCGCCGTATAAATCTAAAAACAGTAAATAGCGATGACGAGGACGAAGCAGAAACATTTGTGCGCGAAGGATTAACAGTGAACTACTGGTACAGTTTAGATCTAATTCAAATAGGACCAAGTAGCATAACTCAAGAATTAATGAAATTGGTAAAAACCTGCATTCCTTCCGCTGAGATGAAAAATGTTGAAATACATACACCCGAACAGTTACATTGCACAATGTACTATCGGCACGAGCCCGGACCAGACGAGGAATATCACGACAAATTCTTTAAAGAGCCCAGCTGTAAAGTAACTCTTACTGAACTATATTGGGACAAAAGGGGAAATTGTGCTTGCGCGGTGAGCCTCCAGAAGCCAGAAATGAAACTGTTTAGGGGGGGACTCACACCACACATTTCCTGTTCAAAAACGATAAATTCACAGTGGAAGGATTTTGGAGAGTTTATTTCAAAAATAAAAAGATCAAACTACGAATGGAGAGAAGTGGGGGTAAAAGTGCTATTTGCACCTAAATTGAACATGTATTGCACCCATTTGAACTGGGTCACACAAGCGGTCAAGGCTGTGCACCTCAGTGGAGAAACTAGTTTAGACACTATTACCGATTGATACACTTTAACTGCTGACGAAGAGTTAGAGTTAACTAATATACCCCAAGAGTTGTGGTCCAAGGGGTCAGCTGATGTGGGACTCATTAAAGGGGTACAATCAGTTAAAATAACTCCAAAAAGCTCTTACAGGTCATATCAGAGACAGTATCCACTTAAACCAGAAGCTGAAGAAGGAATAGCACCAATAATACAGGATTTACTGAGTGCAGGAGTTATTAGAGAGTGTCCAAATGCAGCATGCAATAGTCCTTTGTTTCCTGTGAAGAAAGCGGCTCCATCGACAGGATGGAGGATGGTACAGGATTTGCAAGCAGTAAACAAAGCAATAATACCACGTGCTCCACTTGTACCAGACCCACACACTCTGTTAAATGAACTAAATCCAAAAGCTAAATGTTTTACAATAATAGATTTAGCTAATGCATTTTTCTCTATACCACTTCACGAGGATGATCAATTTTGGTTTGCATTCCAGTATAGAGGTAAAAAGTATACGTTCACAAGACTCCCACAAGGATATTGTGAAAGTCCGACCATCTTTTCAATGGCAATGTCATCTAACTTAGCACAATTTATTCCCCCGAGAGAAGGCCAGCTATTATTGTATGTTGATGATATTTTGCTGGCCTCAGAAAATAAACAGGATTGCAAAATTGACACTATTGCTCTATTAAAATATTTAGCGGAACAGGGCCATAAAGTAAGTAAAAATAAATTGCAGTTATGGAAAGAAGTAGTGAAATATCTAGGTTTCAATATCTCTCTTGAAGGTAAAAACCTAGATGAAAATAGGAAAACTGCAATATTACATGCACCTGGCAGTTATTTAACATTCTTATTGTTTCATACTGTTGCTTTCTAGACAGGAAAATTCTCCACACGGCCCCTCTGCCCCGGCGGCCAATCATTTATATTAATAACTGTTACAATCACTTTAGTATGCTTAATCACTCAAATAGATGTGAAATATTAATGCAGAAAATATTCATTCTGACAACAGCAAATGTATAAATACATTTATAAATCTAATAAAGAAAAGGAAAACAGGCTCAACTCATCGGACCCTCTTTCCCTGCCTACAGGTGCTGTCCCTGAGACGAGAAAAAAAAAAAAAACCTTAAATGTATATACAATTTGCCATCAATCTTTTTCTCTTAAGCATACATTACATCAGAACACTACAACTTCCTTTTAGATTTTCTATAGGTTCTTCATAGTGCTGTGGAACAAAGACTAAACAGTGTGTCATTCTCAGTAGGTGTTTCTCCCCTCATGGGCGCGTAGATTGCCTTCTCTACTCGCTGAACTGGACCCATTCCTCATACTCGTCCTCATTCTCGTATCTACCCACACCTTGTCCTTCAGTCATCTCATGCCTCTTGAACTCATCAACTGTGGAGACAGGCTGATAGAACAATTGTTGTTTCGTTAGTGTGGTAGTAATCAATCTTTGTATCAATTCTCTCATACATGGGATACAACAGCATCCGCAGGTAATTAGGACAGCAATTGCAATTCCTCCAGACATTATCAGTACCTCTAGGATATTTCCCCAGTTCCCAAATATGCTTTCCATCCATTTTGTAATTGGATCTGTTATACCTGAGTTGTCTGCCAGCTCGTCTGACAATGACGTCAGTCTTTCTAGTGCCTTTGTGATGCTGCCATCAGGTGCTGTATTATTTGGGATGAAGGTACAACATAGATTTCCAAATAACTTACACACACCTCCTTTTTCAGCTAGTAACATGTCTAAAGATAATCTGTTCTGCTAGGCCATTAAACTAGTTTTATCTAATTGTTCATGGATTCCTCTAAATCCATCACGGGTGTAATTAATAAAACGTTGTTGATTATAATAGATGCAATTTATACAATCCACATTTTTATTTATTGTCACCCACCAGGTAAAGAATGATTCAAAACCTGCTGCCACCTGGTTTCTTGCTTTAAACTCATTTGGGACCCCTCTGGGAACACCAACTGAATCTAAATAAACTCTAGAATCAAATGAGGTGGGTATTATCTTATCGCGTTTAGCCCTGTGCATATCTTCTGTATTTAGTTTAGGAAACTGTGGACTCATAGGAAGCAAGTATGTAGGCATCATTAAGTGAATCAAAGCGCAGGTACCATACCAGAGTTTAGGCAACCTAGATCTTAACCTCTGTCCTCCACAATACCACCATATATCTGATCGTGCATATTCGTGTGTAGTCAACAGCTCATCAGTGATCCCATAGGGATTTTCTCCTACCGTAATTATAGTGCCACACCCTGTCAAGGAACCTGTGTCTTGTCCTCCACTTATTCCCCGTTTCCTAAACAGGCAGGTGTAATTCCCCTCGTATGGTGTGAACCATGGTGGAATAATCTCAGTGGGAACAGCTGGAAAGAGATACTTGAGAGTGGTACAGTTATTCTCTGGAGAATTAGTCTTGTACAGTGCAAGCAAACATTTAAAACCTTTAAGATCATTGTAAGGATTAAGTGGAAAAGGAGCCATTCCTAGTGACGGTCTTGCTGCTGCACAAGCTATGCAATCAGTTGCCAGTCCAGAACTCTTAGTAGTAAATGAAATCCACTGTAACCATGTATTATTGTCCTTGTACCCTGTCTCTAATTCAAGTACCTCCTGTAAGCTGTCTACCTTTATATACTGCACTGGGCTACTTCTATTGACTAGAATAGGTGGTGGTGAATTCATAACATGGGAATGGTCGTTTGGTCCTATGGATGGTAAGGGAGGAGTTGAGTCCAAAACCTCTAACTTTATATGTCCCTTAGGGTCCGTACCTTTAACATATGCTGCAAGCACAAAAGTCATAGAATCATCAGGACAAGGATCTTTTATAATTATCAGGGGATTACACTCTCCTGCTCCACAACCTGATTGATGTGCCGGTTTAAATATGGAGAGTCTTTCTAATAGTGATGGACGACTCCCTCCACAGGTCTCTGTCCTTGCTATCCATGGCTTATACCCCTAACTCTGCTTCCCTGTGTTCCACCCTGCCAAACCCCATTCTTCGCACCATGCGCCTATACCCCCTCTGGCATTTAGGTGTCTAGTTACACATAAGTACTTGTCTGCCCCAGCTAAGGCTTCCTGGTCAGTCCGTCCACAGGGTGCTACATCACAAAAGTCAATTTTAGCTACACAGGGAGATTCCCAGTGTTTGCAGTAGATAGTCACCTTAGGGATTAAGGCACCTCGTTTTGCTCTGAAAAGCCGAGATAAGTCGTCATTTTGGGTCTGAATTACATCAATCATTTCTCTATAGTCTTTCTGCTCTGTGAATTGAATTATTAATATCACTATAGCTATTGAAAGTATTACAAATATACTTATAGACCCCCCTGTTCCATATCCCATTCTTCTGAATGGGCGCCATGAATGATCATCATTGTACCTAAGGTGTAAGTGACTGTTTTATTTATTACTTATCTGTAGGTATCGGTGCTCGTTTGCAATGTGTCAGGTGTATCCACGTTGCTCTCTCTGCTATTCGTACTGCTGTGGGTGTTGAGAGTAGTACTTGAAATGGACCCTCCCACCGAGGAGAACTCCAGTTCTTCCGTTTAAGCGTCTTGGTAAATACCCAATCTCCTGGTTTTACAGATATCTCCTGGCCAAGGACCGGCTCTGTGGGTGAGAGAACTGTAGACATAGTTTCTTTGTTTTTCAACATTTTGCTCATATAATTTACAATTGTTTCTGTCCATTCTGTGTCATCTCCCTTGAAATTAATCAAGGGTACTCTATAAGGTCTACCATACAAAATTTCAAAAGGTGACAGTCCTGTATTATTAGGTTGGATGTGAAGACTCAGCATTACTGCTGGCAAACAGGTTACCCATCCTTTTCCTGTCTCGTCCATAGCTTTCCTAAGTTTAGCCTTGATTGTACCATTCACTCTTTCCACTAGTCCTGCTGATTGTGGATGATAAGAGCAATGATATTTAATTTTAATGGAAAATAGTTCACTCAATTTAGCAAATTATATCATTTCTGAAATGCGGTCCATTATCACTGTATATGATTTCTGGAAATCCAAATCTTGGTGCAATATGTGTTGCTCAAGCTTTAGCTACTGTTATTGCATCATTTCGTGTGGTTGGAATAACTTCAATCCATTTTGAGTACAAGTCTATGATCACTAGACAATACTTCTTATTTTCACATTTATTTAATTCAATGAAATCCATGCATATCGTATGAAATGGATACTGAGCATTAGGCATTTTACCTGGTCTTGGTCTTAATCTGCCTTGGGCATTCTGTTTTCCACACACTAGACATGATGCACAAAAATTTTTTGCATAATTTTGGAATCGATATGCTGTATATATTTTATTTATTAGCTCATACATCCCCCCTGTTGACGCATGTGTTAATCCATGCGTCAATACTGCCGCAAATCGAAATAAATTCTTTGGAAGAATGCACTTGCCCTCTGGTCATTTCCATAACTCATTTTCAGATAATGTTGCCCCTCTGTTCATCCAAGATCGTTTTTCTGATTCAGGTGAGCTTTGTTGCATGTCTCTTAAGATGTCATAGTCAATGTGTGTGATCTCTTCAGCTGTATATATATCTTGATAATCTTGTCTAGCAGCAGCTATCTTTGCTTCCTCATCTGCTTTCCGATTTCCTTGTGAAACCAAGTCTGTGCCTGTTGTGTGGGCTGCACACTTACATACTGCTATCTGAAGTGGCAGTTCTACAGCTTTTAATAAGGCTAAAATCAGATTTGTATGTAAAATCGATTTATATGTGGATGTAATCATACCTCTATTTTTCCACTGTTGTGCAAAAACATGCAGGGTATTAAAAGCATATGCACTATCAGTATAGACCAGGGGTCGGCAACTAGCGGCCCGTGGGCCAGAACTGGCCCACCATCAATTATATCTGGCCCGCTAGATAACGTTGATTTATTTTAATATATATATTTTTAAATATATCTTTTAAACCTCATGTTTCCTGTCAAAATAGGCATTGCACAACATTTATTGAAAAGTAGCTGATAAGTAACGTGACAAAACAGCAGCCAGAACATCCTCACAGCCTCTTTACTTGACGCACAGGTCGGAACACTAATTAGCACGTGCGTGCGCTGTAACCTGTAGATAATAAAAGTTCCCTGTGTCCCTCTTGCAACGGACAAGTGAACAAATATGTTTTATTAAATGAAAAAAACAAAACCAAACAAGGTCGGCAGATCTGCGCTGCTGTATACATTAGTTACGGCAGGTTGCTAGGGCAGGTTGACTGTTTCCAGACAAACGCAGTGGGCGTTTAAGGCCGTAAAACCCCTAACCACACACTAACCCCTAATCCCCCCCCCCCCCCCCCCCCCCCCCCCCCCCATGCTTCAGTTCTGCTGTTTGAGTTGAGAGGTGGGACGCAAGTGCTCTATATTTTAACACTTTGTCTATAGTTACCACTGCATATCCACTACTGTTTGTCCCATCTAGGTTCTTTTTACATGATCCATCTACAAACATTACTACGTCCGGATTTTGTAATGCCACATCAGTTAAATCTGCTCTCGGCAACACTTTTTCTGTGGTTTCAGCTACACAATCATGTTATACGCCTTCTGTTTCATTTGGTAGTAGCGTTGCTGGATTTAAAATGGTACACCTTTCAATAGTTAGATGAGGCTGAGAGAGTAGGATAGTCATGCAATTAAGATGTCGAGCTGGAGACATGAAGGATATTTTTGACTGTGTCAGTAGAGCGTCTACAGCATGTGAGACCTTTAATGTTAATGGATGAAACAGGACAGTTGTAGCTGAACTCTGTATTGCTAATGCTGCGGCCTGTACAGCTTGCAAACACTGCGGCATTGCTCTGGCTATTGGATCTCATTTAGACGAATAGTGCGCTACAGGTCTAAGTTTTCCTCCAAAAGGTTGCGTTAGTACACTGGTCATAAATCCACTTCTAGAGAGAAAGAGAAAGCCCAGGCTAAAAGTAGCGAAACTACAACATCCCAGTTTGAACTCTATAATCTGTAATACTTTAAAAGCATGGTTTATTACACAAAAGCTTGAAGGGAGGTCTGGTCTAACATCTTCGTTAGTTCCAAATCAGGGCAATCCTAACTTCTTACCAGGCATGGTGGATGGTGGGTATGGCACTTGGACATCTCAAGGGATAAAAAGGATGCATAATTTGATTCAGGGTGCATCCATGTTATCCTTTGCACAACTTCAAGAAAAGTATAATCTTCCCAGGCATGACTTTTACAAATTAACATTAACAGGGGAACTACTTGTAAAAGAGGTGCTGGCTTACAATCCCCAAACTTTGAGACCTCTGTTAAAATGAAGGATTATCTGGCTGTACACCTCCACAGTTTGTCCGGTGAGAAAAATGAATATGATGGTGTTTATTCAAGAAATGGAACAGTAGTTTTATATGTGTGTGTGGGTGTGTGTGTGTGGTAACTGCAAAGACAATAAGAAACGTATGTAAACAAATATCAAATTTTAAACATCTGAAATAGTAATGAATAAAACAGTATGAATAATGACATATGATGATGAAGTGAGACAGGTGATAAAACACACAGAAACACCACACGTGATAAATTGAACATACAAAATACAGTACTCACTTCTTATGGACGCACACAGAATCTGAAAAAAAAACACCATCAAAAATCTACAAATGAGTGATAAATCCTGAACTCGAATGAAAAAGAGTGTCAGCAGTGTTTCCCATAACCGCAACTGAAAAAAAAAGGAAAAAAAGAAAAGAAAAAAGAGCCTGCACTTAATTGCCTAACTGTCATTGGTCCAGGCAGTCATGGGCAGCGCATGCACACTGAATGGTGCATGGTCTACGTAAGTTGGTGATCTTCTGAACAGCTGCCCCCAATTTTGTGGAGCAAAACTGAATCAGTTCAAGGTCAGCCAGGAGTGTCTTGTGGGAATGCTGGGAGTCTGATAAGCCGTGCCACTGATCGTATATATGACTTGTCCTTTACTTGGATATGAGCACTCCGCACTCGACCATCAACACCAGGAATGACAGCAGTCACCTTTCCAACTGGCCACATGGCACGTGGGAGCTGCTGGTCGACTATAAGGACAATTGAACCAACAGTTAAATCGTCCCTTTCCTGTTGCCATTTGGAACGGGTTTGGAGAGAGGGCAGATAGTTCTGGATGAAGTGGATCCAGAATTGATCAGCCAAAGCCTGGCACTGTTTCCATCTGCGACGGCTGAGGAGCTCTATATTTGAATAGATGACCTGTGGTGTAGATCGGTCAGGCCACCCCATCAGCAACATGTTGGGAGTGATCGGATCTAGGTCTGCAACATCTGATGAGGGGACTTGGAGTTGACGATGCTCTCGACCTCAATGAGTATGGTTCTCAAGACTTCCTCTGTGACAGTCTGAGATCCCTGCGTGGTGTGTAGGGCGGACTTAATGGTACGGATCTCACACTCCCAGGAACCTCCAAAGTGGGGAGCATGAGGAGGATTGAATTGGAAATTATTTTGTTGACTTGCAAGTTGTGACTGTAGAGATGGGATGAGTGCCTCTTTGAGTTCTGAGCTGCCACCCTTGAAGTTTGTTCCCTGGTCGCATAGTAGCTCATATGGCTTTCCCCGTCTTGCGATGAAGCGACGGAGTCCCATCAGGAATGAGTCAGTGTCCATACTAGCTAAAAGATTAAGGTGCACGGGTGGTCAGGCATTTTAAACACTATGCCCCATCGTTTCTCTGTTCGCCGCCCAATCTTGATGAAATATGGTCCGAAACAGTCCACACCTGAGGAATAGAATGCTGGGCGATGATGTCGTAAGCTGGAGGGTGGAAGGTTGGCCATTTTAGGAATGACTGGGTTGCTGCACCATTTTCTGCATTCTGGACAGGTGTATTGGTGTTTACGAACAGCCTCTCTGCCTTGAAGAATCCAGAAACGTCTGCGTAGCTCGACAAAGACTCTCTCAGGTCCTGAATGGGCAAGTCATCTGTCAAAGTCCTTGATTATCAGCTTGGTGATGTGATGATGAGGGTCAAGCACGACTGGATGCAGAGTGTCTTGGCAGAGGGAATCACATCTGCGGAGCCGTCCTCCCACGCAGATCAAAAGAGATTCTTGGTCATACTCTGGAGCCAAGGTGAGTAGTCTGCTGTTGGTTGGCATTGATTTCTGAGATGCCAAGAGGTCAAATTCCTCTGGGAAGCAGTCTCTCTGTACCTTCCTGAATAGGGCCAGTTCAGCTTGCTTGTAATCCTCTGCTGTTGGATTTGAGGCTGTAGCCGCCCCATGACGTGCTCGAACTGAAGCCTCAAGCAGCTCACTGAAGTTGCTGAAGGTGCTGCTATCAGGCAGACAGGGATCAGATGGCACAGAGATGTGTCCACAGAAGCTGACTTTGCGAAGTTCAGCTGAATCATCAGATGAGGAGATGTCTGGAGTTGCAGGCCAAGATGCTTCATCTTGATGCAGGAATGTAGGTCCATGACTCCAGTGGTTGTGGCCAAGGAACTGTGATAGATTCAATCCCGGAGTTATGTCATCAGTGGGGTTGTCTCTTGAGTTGACATACCGCCAGACACTGCCCTCAGTCATCTCCTGAATGTCTGCCACTCTGGCACCAACAAATACTTTATAGCGACTGTGACTGCAGCCAGGTGAGGACTGTGGTAGAGTCAGTCCAATAGGTGATGCTCGAGATGGAGAGGGTGAGCTCCTTCCTCAGGACAGCAGCAAGCTGGGCACCAGCGTGAGCAGCGCAGAGTTCTAGCCTCGGGATGGATTGACAAACTGGAGCGACTCTGGATCTTGCTGCTAGGAACCCTACTTGGATGGAACCTGCATGATCCACTGCCTGGAGGTAGGCTACGGCTCCATATGCTTTCTCTGATGCATCTGAAAAGATATGAATACTCTGAGTGCAGATTAAGAAGTCAGTCTCTGGGATTACATAACATCTGGGAAGTGAGATGGCAGGGAGTTGATGAAGTTCACTCTCCCATGCATGCCACTGCTGGAGTAGGTCAGTTGGTAGTTGTGGGTCATCCCAATCTCTTTTCTTACTCCAGAGGCGCTGCACCAGTATTTTGGCTCGGGTGGTGTAAGGGATTAGCATTCCAACAGGGTCATACTGTCTGGCCAAGACTCGATAGATGTTACACATAGTGGGCTCAGGATGCTCAGTGTGGCATAGCTGGTAGGTGATGGTGTCAGAAGTACAGTACCATAGTAGTCCTAGGGCTCGCTCTGGTGGGTCAGTCCCATCTGGAGATAGCCAGAGTTTGCTGCTATCTGATTTCAATTCTGGCGGAAGATGACTGATGACTGCTGGCACATTGGTAGCCCACTAGCGTAGCTCGAACCTGCCTGTGAGGAGAAGAGAAGGATTTTTGTCTTGGATAAGCGACAACCCCCCCACTAAATCGAACTGGCACAAGATAATTATGGAATGTTTTCCCCCTGTCTGCTTCACTCGTCAGAGGGACAGTTTATGAACATTTGGACTCCATATCTTCACTTTTATAGCTCCATGGTGGCTTCGGTGCTCTTGAATGTTGTCCTTGGCTAGCCTTGGGCTCTTTATCTTTGTCTTGTTGTTATTGCACTGATTGGGTGAATGTGAGTTGTGAGTATGTATAGATTGTCTAGACCACATGTGTCAAAGTCAAGGCCCGGCCCGCCTAGCTTTTTCATCCGGCCCGCGGCCCATTTTTAATAAAATATAATTTTATTACATTTTTTTAATAATATTGTGACGCACCGCTGCGCCTTGCGGCGCTTCTGTGCGCGCCGGTTAGCTTAACACTGCATGTGTAGCTGCGGCTCACTAGAAGGCGCTCATGAAGGCTTAGTTCTCTGAGAGCAGGTAGCGGACAGTTTGTTTCAATCTTGACACCCTCGTTGGAAAAATGTCGCTGTCGAAAAGGGAAAGCTGGACACTGAGTGTCGGATCTTTCAGGAAAAATGGACTAATTCGTATTTTTTCACGGAGATGAATGGGAAACCCATGTCTTTGTGGACGCATAACATTGATCTCTACGAGCAGCCAGTGGCCCGACGAGTGCGCTCCAAAATCACTCCACACATCAACAGTCTCCTCGTGGTCATACTACAAGAGGTGTTTTGGAAAAATATACTTTTTTATTATTTGGGGGAGACTGGAGGTCTAACTTGGCTTTGATTTCTGTCATTAATGTAACCTGGAACATTTATTACATAAGTTTTTTTTTATTGTTCAAAGCTATATTGTTAAAAAAATCCAACCTCATGCCTTCCATGTCATCTGCTTGCTCTGCTATGAGCTCTGCTGTGAGATATGACAGTAACATTGAGCCTTGTTACTTTTTATTTTATTGAAGAAAAATTCTTTAAATAAAAAAAGATTTTGTATTGCACTTGTTTCAGCACATTTTTTTATCCATATATTTTTTTATATTTTCAATTTTTTGCAGTGATTTTTGTGCTCCGGTCCCCTTGAGCTCATATAGTTGTATGCGGCCCCTGGACCAAAATGAGTTTAACACCCCTGGTCTAGACCAATGTTGTACTGAGTGTTGTTTTATTGTTGTTATGCCAATATATAAAAAAGAAAAGCGCAATAAGCATATTTGAAAAAAAAATGCAGTCTGTCTCTCTACTGATGATAAAAACAACACCCTTTATGGGTACAAATAGACAATATAGCCTGATATGTTCCGCTAATTGAAAGCCCTCAGATATAGTTTGTTAGGGGGCTGTTTGCTCACTGCTTCTGGCCTCTGTGATGGTTTTTAAATGGAAAACAGTCCAGTATGATGTTACATGTGTATAAGGTAGAGTGTATATACACAGGACAGCTTAGGTGTCAAAGCCACTGTACTGTATTTATATAGGGTGTTTATGGCCAGTTCCTTGCATATGTTCAGCAATAGGACGTGCATAGAGAGAAAAAAAACATAAAAGGATGCCATCCTATAAATAATTTAGCAACATCAATCTATCCAAACATCTCACTGGGTGCCAAGAAAAATAGGACACACAAGGATTGCCTTATGAATACCATTTTTCTTCGGAAGGTTGCGTTCATTAAAATATATCTATTTTTGATAAGAAAAAAAAGATATAAAAACAGACTCAACACTCTCAGAAATAGGGGTACAGTACGAGTCCTTTTTTGTCCCTTGAGGTACAATCTACACTAATGTACCGCCTAGGGCTAATTATTGGACCTTAAGGTAACTATATGTACCTTTTTGAGGGCACAAAAGGTACATATATGTACCTAAGTGGTAAAAGGTACACATATGTACCTTTTCTTCTACTCGCTGGGGTACAATAGACAGTCTGTGATAGGCTCTACAAATGGCAGTAGCAAATATTAATATGTTTAAATTATTTAGTCTTTCTTCAGTAGTAGTTATATATTTTTATAAAGGTTTCCCTGTTTCCTTAAGTATTCAATGAAGATTTTAACTTCTAAGCCATGTTTAAGTAGCCTTGAAATAAAATATTTTTTGTGAGCAGGTATGAAAAATTACTAATCATCCAGTCATTGTTGTATGTTATGATAATATGAAATATGAAATATGATATATGTTACGGCCAACCATGCACTGTAAGATCAGCTACCTACAGCCTAGCAGACAAGACAACGCGCAGGGAACCTACAGCCTGGCAGACAACGCGCAAGGAACCGTAAACGTTAATTTCACATTAGCCCCGCGACTACCTGACAGACAATGCGCAGGTTAAAACGCGCACGGACCAGTAGCCGACCGACGCTGATGCCGTGGATATATCTACATGTTTGCCTCTCCGGAGTTCTTTCAGGCATAGCTCACTGCGCTTGTCCTGCTAGCTAAACTTGCTAAGTTAATTTCACCCCCACCCAAAGAGTGCTACAACTAAAATAGCGCGAATGGCCATTGAATGGTAATGTTGTTACATGTAATTTCACCGCCGGTGAAATTTAATAAAATTACACTTACTTATTAAACGTGAAGTTGTCTTTAAAACGAGCATTGTTTGAAATCAGCCTCTATAGTAGTGGTAACGTACTTTACATATGTATGTGGGGTGTGGTTTCTGAAATTGTTGAGCTAAATGTATCAAGGAAATGTTAAATATTGTAGAATTTTAATTTTGCATGTCTAAGATATCATTAGGGCAGTGGACATAAAGCTAATATCTTTTTAGTTAAGTTAGCTGAGTTGTTCTTACCTACTTTCTCGTCAAGTGTGCAGCTATTTAATCTCCCTCTGTTTACTCTTTACAGATAATGATGTGGATGGTGAAACAGTTGATTGTGGCCTCACAGAGAATATGATTGCCTGCTTGTTTCATGGATCTTTCAAGAAGCAGGTCAAATTCAGTCAGTTTGTGAGCAAGTTAAAGGAGCCAGTGGTGAGACTAACTTTAGAGCCTGTCCCTCAAGAAGAATGGCAGCAACCTACTTGCTCAGCCACACTATGGTAAGTGAATGTGAATGATGCAAGAGTACCATTACCACAAGTTTTGTTCTAGTCATTAATTATTGATAGGAGACCGTCTATCTGGTAGGGTAATAGCAATGTTATTATTATAATTTTTTTTTAATTTACTCATCAAAGAAAAAATCTTTTATATTATAGCAGTGGACCTAGTGGAAGACTGCCCACTACATTTGACATCCCAGCATTCCCCAGGCACCTACAAACAAAACTTGACAACAAGGAACCGTGTCAGAGAAACCCGAAGGACAGACACATAATAATCAGGGTTCTCTATGAAGCGGTGGCACAATACACAATGTAAGTGGGTTTAAGGTAATGTTAGATTTCGTAAAGCAACAGAATGATTTGCAATATTTAACTTAGTGATGTCATTAGTTAACTGTTGAGCAGTTAGGTGCTGAACAGTTGGATAGGAGGATAGTCTTTGCTGGTTATGCATGTCAGTCTATAGGTTAATTAACAGGTCAATTAAGTAACGTCTTCTTCGGCCTCTTCTCTTCTCCCTAAATCCATCCAACCCATCAAAAGGCAATAAATTCCATCACACTTTTTTACTGTAATGCCATTCATCATTTGTAGTGTGTTCAGGTCCACCTTTTTTGCACATCACAGTAATTAACTACGTGCACCCATTTCATATCGGCTCAGTTTGAGTTTCTACTAGTGTCTTATTGTCTCTATCGTTATACTATCGGTGGTGCCCAGTTAAGGGGTGTCAGCCTATTAAAAACTGTTACTTACAACCCTGGTTTAAACATCTATCTATTGAAAAATAGGAAAGAAAGGTCCATCAAATGCAGAAGGCCAAGGCAACCTTTGAATCTTTTGAATTGCATCAACAGTGAATAAATAAAGTAATTATTTATTTTTTTGGATGAATCAAGATATATGTTCCATATCTTTAAAAACCATATATGCCACTGTGACATTAGGCATCAAGTGTTCTTGGTGAGGATCCATCCTCCATTGATGCTCACGTGAAGATGTTACATAGCGAGTACCAGAAGATGCATCCAGACCCCATGATTGTACAAGACTGAATGCAGCAAACCTTTGCATGGCGGCAAAAGGAGATAGCAGATGGCATGACTGTGGAGGAAACCGTCAAGAAATACCCTTTCTTAAGGACACCGGCTGTGGTAAGTGAAAATGCATCAAAAAGTGATAGCTGGGATTCTTATTCTCCATATAATGTAATTAAGTAAGTTCATTTCAAGGGTTTTATGGCATGAAATGTTAGATGTAGCTTGGACTCAGATACTAAATATATCTCATACATTTTTCACCTGTAGTTAGAACGGATCCATCCAGCAATAGGAAACGTGCGTCAGCGATTCACTGAAGGCGCCAGCTGTATTGTATCAAAAGTTCTGAATCTGGCTCGAGGGAAATCCCCACTGTCTAAACTCTACCTGGAAGCAAGACAAGAGGCTCTCACGGAGGATCTACCAGGTACTGATTAAATAATAAAAAGACATTAATTAATTAAATGTGTGTGTACAAATATAATTCACTGTTTTCTTTTTAAATGTGTTCTTTATCATTATTGGATGGATACTCAACTTGTTTGCTATTTTGATGAATAACAGTTTTAACTAATGGGATGTTTTCTTCATGTTTGCATTATATTGACTATTAAGTTGCAGAATTTGGAAGATACATTTCCAGAAAAAATGTTGGAAATAGAACAAATGCCGTTATTTTGAAGTATATCTTATGTCTTGCAGATATTGACTTCAGAGCAGCCCTCATCTTTCTGCCACACATCTTCAAGGAGAACATTGATTGCTTTATTACTCTTGGAGGGGTATGTCTATCCTGCAAGCATCTTTTGTTCACCTCACAACACAAAATATACCTGACAGACCCACTGATTTAAGGATGTCTTAGATTGAGGTAGAAAAAAGTAACATTTTTAAAACAAAACATCTCAAATTAAAGGGATGCTTTATTCACGTCAAATATATCATTTCATCTATGGAGCCATTATAGTAGCAAAAGATCTGCAAGTGCGTATCTCAATCTTTGTGTGTGATTTAGCAAGGTAGATAATAAAGCAAGGTAGATAATAAATGTGCTTATTATTCCATATAGTGTAAAATTACATTTTATAGTGAAAAGGCTCTCATGTTAATCTGATTTGCTTGTCTTTTTTCCTTTTAGTTTTGAATAGAGTGATCCTGCCACTCCATACCCAACTATCCAGTTGACGGATCGAGACTGGAAAATGGCCTTCACCAGGAGAGCTCCGAATGTTGTGAAAGTGGACGGCATCGAGTTGTGTCACAGCTCAGCAATTGAGGAGGGAATCATCTCTGCTTTCTGTGCATACTTTGTGTTTAATCTAGCATTTCCACGACACCTGAAGAACACACTGACGTTTCTCCAAAAGCACATCACCAAAATAGTTGTGGATGGTGATAAGCCTCTGCCAATAACTGTCACCAGGCAAGTAAACCTCCTCTATTGACTCCACCATGCCTCGTCTATACCAGTGCTCCAAATGCTCAAGGAGAACATTCACCTTGATGAAACTAATTCAGCACATAGGGCTAATTCATGCCCATGAAGCAAATTTCACTATTACATGTGGTCTTAATGACTGCAAGTCAACATTTACAAAATATGAGTCTTTTAGACGGCATGTGTATAGGAGACACAGAGACAGAGTTTTATGTCAGTACAATGACTGTGATGCAGATGAAGATGTGGTGGCCTCTGAGGATACTGATGAGCCTGGGACAGATTCCGTCACTGGAAATCCTCCCTCTGTGGATGAACTATTACTCAATTTCATTTTCATTCATTCTGAAATGTAGAGAGAAAAATCACCTTCCAGTCTCTGTTCAAAAAGAAATTGCTGATGACGTCAATTTCTTACTTTGTTTTTTCAAGGAGAACTATGACACTTTCATAGCTTACCACTTGCAGAAAAGTGGTTTTGATATATCAAAAACTCCAGAGCTAAAAAGGGTCCTACAGTCAAATAATTTTTTTGATGAGGCATCAAAGGCTATCCGATCTCCATATATGATGAAAGAACATTGTAGATCCAAACTCAACATGATAGAACCTGTCCATTATAAATTAAGGGACTCTGTGGGACACACAGTGGGCTCCTATTTATATGTGCCAATTGATAAGGTGCTTAAAAATACTGTTCTGATGAGGACATTCAAGATCAAATTCTGTCTAAAACTAATCCCAAGACAGACAGTGAATTTTTAGCAGACTACTGTGATGGACAAATTTTCAAACAACACAAATTTTTTAAAGACCACCCAAATGCACTGCGGCTACATTTTTATGAGGATGAGTTCGAAGTAGTAAATCCTTTGGGGTCAAAAAGAACCAAACACAAGCTGTGTGCATTTTATTACACAGTAGGCAATTTGGAAAAAAAATATAGATCTCAGCAGAGACACATTCATTTAGCATTATTGGTACGTTATTCATATGTAAAACAGTGTGGTTTTGATGTCATCTTAAAGCCTTTGCTTGATGATCTTAAAAAACTTGGTACTGATGGTTTTACATTGACTGTTGATGAAACTGAGCACACCATACATGCAGCTCTTGCCACTTTATCTGCTCACATGATTGGTGGATTTACCATGTCATTTAACTCGGATAGAGTTTGTCGCTATTGCATGGCTACTCATCAAGATAAGAAACATTTGTTCACAGAAGACAGCTTTGTTTTAAGAACATCTGAAGTTCATCTGTGTCATCTGGCCCGCATCCAAAGTCCCTGATGATAAAGTAATTTATGGAGTATACAGTCCTTCACCTTTCAACGAATTGGATTATTTTGATGTAACAACAGCTTTGCCACCAGACATAATGCACGATTTATTAGAGGGTGTAATTCCTCTAGTTATGAAACTAGTTATTTGCAAAGCTCATTCAGAAAAACGCATAACGATACAAGAGATAAATGAGGAACTGCAAAAAATACACATTGGTCAAAACGACAAAACAAACAAGCCAGTGCAGTTATCAGAGAGACTCCAGAATGTTGGTGTTACTGGATCTGCTTCACAGAAGTGGTGCCTCTTCAGGCTGCTGCCTTTTCTAATGGCACACCGGGTGCCACCTAATTGTAAATATTGGCACATTTTTCTGTTATGTCGAGAGATTACTGAGATTGTTATGGCTCCAGAGGTGAGAAGAGAAAATCTTTTGTTGTTAAATTTACTTGTTCAAGAGTTTCTGACAGATGTATTTGGGGATGTTTTTACACCAAAGTGTCATTACTTAATTCATTATGCAAGACTCATAGAAATGTATGGGCCTCTGCGTTTATTATGGTGCATGCGATTTGAGGGAAAGCACCAATATTTTAAAATGGTTGCCCATAACTGCAGAAATTTTGTTAACATAGCTACAACTCTGAGCAACAGACACCAGTTCAGACAATGCTGGGAGTTTTCCTCACAAAGTTTGCTGGGTGAATTTGAAAAGGTGCCTGGGAAAAGTGTGACCACTCCATTTTTACACTACCTGTGGAACTCCAGAGAGCCCTGACAGTCAATCACAATCTTTGTAATGTAGATTTTACAGACAAAGCTATCCAACGTGTGTCTGAAGTTAGAGTCAACAATGTCAAGTATGCTGTTAAAGATGTATTTGTCATAGATGTACTGCATTCAGAGAGAATTCCACTGTTTTGGCAAATTAAGTATTTGTGGTAAAATGTTGGTTCCTCTGGCATATGACTGTCATTTTCATGCATACAGTGTAAAGGTTGATGGAGAATGGACTTTACTAAAACCAGGAGATGAAATGGGCTTCCAAGTATTTGACACTTACTCTGTAGATAACAGTTTGTATGTCACACTTCGACATAGTATTTAAAGGTGTACAAAACTGAGTGTGAAAATGTTAGATCTTCTGTCAAGTGTTGTTTTCATGTATGCTGTAAGGTTGGTGGAGAAGGAACAATTTTAGATTTTTTAAAATTTAATGAAATTGAAATGAATAAATACAATCTGATAAATTTAAAATGTGTCTTTTGTACAGTATACACAAAAAATATATATGAAATAAATATTGGTACTATACTGTACCCTATAAAGGCCAATTTTGTACCCTTTTTAAAGGTCCATTTTTGTACTTCAAAATAAAGGTACAAAATTGCCACTAGAGGTACAAGATTGGTCTTTTTAAGGTACAAACCACAAGGGTACAAATAAGTACCCAGTGTCAAGGGTACAAAACTGAACCTTCCGAGGGTACTGCCCCAGTGACAAGCCATTGTACCCCTAAAGGTACAATTCTGTACTTTATTTTCTGAGAGTGAAGTATGCTAAGCGTTCAGCGAAGGACACAAGCAGCAGTGCTTTGTCTCACATAAGAGGCTATTGTTCAGGAGGACAGCACTGCTGGTCAGCTGTGCTTATTTTCTGTTAACAATCCAGGATATTTATAGCCCTGCTGCCATTTACTAACTCTGCTGTGGGGACAGTGTAGGAAGTCACCATCTTTAATATGACCAAACTGTAATCATATTGCTGAACTGACAAAGGTCTAACTGACACTGGGAATGTTAAAAATATTTTCTCTTCAGTGGAAGCTATGATCCTTCAAAGTGTGAGGGGTCAACTTAAGTCAGGAAATGATCTATCACAAATTTCAATAAGTTTGATAATCATATGATGCATTCTACCATGAGAGATACTGTTCTGATCCCACAAATAATCTTCAACAGGGAAAGAAAAGATGGAATGTCAGGAAGAGCAACAGAGGAGACAGAACAGTAGTAACGTAAACTCTGACAATATTAGCTGAATAGATAATAGTGATAAAGAAGCTTCATGCACAGGCCTTAAATAAAAGAAACATATAGACTAATGTGTCTGTTTTACCAGCTTTAAAGTAAGCAAACATTAAGCAGGTTTTTTTTGGCCCTCTTCGAGGGGGATCATTCAGACATGAACTGTGCATTTCAGTGAGACAGACAGGCTGCATGGAGCACCTGTGTCTACTTAATCTGACCTGCAGCTCACCCAGGTTGCTTGGCAACCTCCGCCTGCTTGAGGAGGAGAGGGGGGAGGGGCCAGCAGACAGAAGCCGAGCGGCAGCCATTTTTGTAGTTCTTGGCACTTAATTTGAACTCGTCTGTGTAAAATGGCAGACAGATAGCGTTAGCGCTCGCACACACACACACACACACACACACACACACACACACACACACACACACACACACACACACACAGTAACACACACACAGATCTTGTACTATTATTTTACTCAATTCTACTATTAATATTCTACAAATTATTCAACTTTTTCTACAAATATTTTACCATTTCAAATCCATCATACAAACTTCAAATCTTTATACAGACCTACAAATTAAATGACTTCTACTTTACTACAGACTTAATTCAAACTACACATTTTAACAGGATCTTGTACTATTACACTTTTATTCAACATTTTTTTTAGATTCAACTCATTTAGAACATTTCTACAGACACAAGCATGCACACACACACACACACACACACACACACACAGATCTTGTACTATTATTTTACTCAATTCTACTATTAATATTCTACAAATTATTCAACTTTTTCTACAAATATTTTACCATTTCAAATCCATCATACAAACTTCAAATCTTTATACAGACCTACAAATTAAATGACTTCTACTTTACTACAGACTTAATTCAAACTACACATTTTAACAGGATCTTGTACTATTACACTTTTAATCTTATTTTTTTTAGATTCAACTCATTTAGAACATTTCTACAGACACAAGCATGCACACACACACACACACACACACAGACAGACACACACACAGACACACGCACACACAGACACTGAACAGACGCTCAGTAAACAGATCGACATCATTGTGTTCAAACAATAAAAATCTGCTGATCTACGATCAATACAGGCTGAGCTGCACACCTTGACAGGTGAGCTTACCCTGGTTGCTTGGCAACCTCAAGCATGCCTTTGACTAACTTTATTGAAGTCTGTGTATGATATCAGACTATCAAGACTACATTTTTAATGTCGGCCATTTTATCTTTGTCTCTCACAAACACAAACACATAGATAGAGAGACAGACACACCACACACAGGCAGACAGACAGGCAGATGCACACACACACACAGACAGAACAAGCACACACACAGTTTTTCAAAATAAGAGTCCCTTAAAAATAAGAGCCCAGTAAGAAGGCAATGATGACACAGCTTGTTGTATTAATACAGGATTTTCTCTTCGAGGGACTTCCTTTGAAACTTTTGTGTCAGAGGGTCAGAGGGAGAGGGACTGAGCATGCAAAGCTGTCACAAGCATGCACACACACACTATTATTTTACTAAATTCTACTATTAATATTCTACAAATTATTCAACTTTTTCTACAAATATTTTCCATTTCAAATCCATTATACAAACCTCAAATCTTTATACAGACCTACAATTTAAACTACCTCTTCTTCTACTACAGAGTTCAGTCAAACTACACAGTTCACCAAGATCTTGTACTATAACTATTACTCTCTACAATTCTACCTTTTCATCTAAATTTCTACAGTGTTACACAACATTGTATCACTTCATACTATTCTACTCTTTTCAACCAATTTCAACATTTTTAAGATATATCTCTTATGGCCTTTTTAAACTTTATAGTATAGAGACAGCTGAAGAGTGACAGGAATGTGAGGGGGAGAGAGAGTGTAAGAGACAGGGAAAAGACATGCAGAAAAAGGGCAGCAGGTGCGCCGCTGGGGCCGGCGGCGGCAGAGGGCACCCACATCGCACTTTCCGCAGGAAATGCAGTTTTCTAGTTATTTTTCTTCTTCCGTACGTTTTTTGGCCTCTAACTA
The DNA here is from genome assembly GCA_004119915.2 of Collichthys lucidus. Taxonomy (NCBI): domain Eukaryota; kingdom Metazoa; phylum Chordata; class Actinopteri; family Sciaenidae; genus Collichthys; species Collichthys lucidus. Next base: position 530,616 of record CM014097.1, read on the forward strand.
CTCCTACAAATTTTGTCCCACAAAAATAAAAATTATACCACTAGATTCAGCTCATTCATGCCACAGCTGCTATTACTTTTCTACATTCTACTATTAATATTCTACAAATTATTCAACTTTTTCTGCAAATAATTTCCTATTTAAAATGCATTACACAAACTTCAAATCATTCTACAAAACTTCTACAAACATTCTACAATTTCAACAACTTGTACTACTACTACAGACTTCATTCAAATTTCAAATTCTACACAAACTCTTCAACTATTAAACTCGTATTTAACTTTTTTCAAAATCTTTTACCGTTTTTAAACTATCAAGGCTCAAAGTTCAGCAGGTTTTAGTCAAATTTCTGGGTTTATAATGGGTGTGTATGTGGTTTCCTAGAGTGATGACATCATCAGCTAGAGTGAGGAGCAGGGAGAAAAATCTGTGAAAAAATAAAACGTATTTCACTACCGTGGGCTCAAATGCTCCACTACAGACACCAAGTATACATAAAACGTAGGAAAATTCGAGGTAATCGCACTGATACCACTGTTGTAGCTGTCGCTCGTATAGTTTTGGGTCCCTACACGTTGATTGATCGACTACTCCCATCCACAGCCTCATTCACTCCCATGGTTTTTGAAGCAGAGAATTTACCGGAAGGAGCAGGGCGCACCTGTGCTTGCTCTGACTCTCGAGGCCAAAGTTTATACAATTTTCACCTGAAACTTGGCACAGACATTATACACACGATGAGCATTCTTCTGGTCATTTAGATTTTGGTTTCGAGGCATACCTTGAGGGGTGCTACTTCCGGCTGGCGGCGCGTACGGACGCAGCGGCCCCTCTCTGTCCCGAAAATGGTGTGTTTCACATGTTTGTCCTCGTCAGTGTGCCCGTGTGATTTTAAGTTTGTGTCGCGTTTGTCCGTCCCAAGGCGTACATACAGCCGTGGGACTCTTTTTGACATCAGCAAAACTTTTTTCTGGAAACTAAACCCGACACACGCTGAGGAGCTACACAACCTCGGCCTTCTCCGGCGACCCGCTTCGACCCCCAGCACTGCAGCACATCCGCAGAGGAAGCGCCGCAGGCGCTGCTAGAGGAGGCAGAAGCGAGGAAATCGCGGAGGTATCCGGGCCAGGCTAGCGGCTAACCCACACAAGCCGGCTTTACCATCCATCGTACTAGCCAATGTACGCTCCTTGGACAATAAACTGGATCACATACACCTCCTGAGATCGACCCAGCGGACCGTGAGAGAGTGCTGTGTTTTCGTTTTTACGGAAACATGGCTGAACAACAACGTACCGGACTCCGCCATCCAGTTTGACCGGCTAACTTGCTACCGAGCAGACAGAGCCCTCATTAAGGGAGGTAAGACCCGCGGTGGCGGGGTCTGTGTGTACATCAGGGACGCTTGGTGTCAGGACACTGTGGTTGTTTGCAAACACTGTTCAACTCTTGTGGAGTTTATGATCATCAAGTGCCGGCCTTTCTATCTACCGAGGGAGTTTTCTGCCATCCTGCTTGTGGCAGTCTACATCCCTCCCAGCTGTAACAACAACGATAGAGACAAGGCACTGAGTGAACTGTACAGCTCCATCAGTGAACAGCAGACTGCCCATCCAGAGGGACTTCTCATCGTGGCTAGAGATTTCAACCATGCAAATCTCAAAACAGTGTTTCCTAATGTGTACCAACACATTGATTTTGCTACTCGGGGAAACAACACATTGGACCAAGTATACACACCACTGAGAGGAGCATACAAGGCCTCACCCCTCCCCCATCTCGGCGCTTCGGACCACATCACTGTTATGCTAATGCCAGCATACAGGCCTAAGGTCAAAGTCACCAGACCGGTTCAGAGGCAGGTACGGGTGTGGCCACAGGGTGCCTCCTCAGCACTCCAGGACTGCTTTAACACTACAGACTGGGACATGTTTAAGCAGGCAGCCACCTACGACCACCAGATCAACATCCAGGAGTATTCAGACACTGTTACTGCCTACATCAGCAAATGCACTGATGATGTCACAGACACCAAGACCATCACGGTACGGTCCAACCAGAAACCATGGCTGACGGGGGAAGTCCATCGGTTACTGAAAGCCCGGAACGCTGCTTTCAGAGCATGTGATGAGGCTGGTCTGAGATCAGCTAGAGCCAACCTGTCCCGTGGCATCAGACTTGCAAAGAGGCAGTACAGCAACAGGATAACCCACCACTTCACCGACAGCAGAGACACAAGGAGCCTGTGGCAGGGGTTACAGACCATCACGGACTACAAACCTCGACCACAGACCTGTGACAGTGACATCACTCTGCTGAACGATCTGAACCACTTCTTTGGACGGTTTGAAGCTGACAACAGCACCCCTGCACTGAAGACAACACCCCCTCCAGATGACCAGGTGCTGTCCCTGTCTCCGGCAAGCGTGAGGAGATCCCTCTCCAGGATCAACGCTCGCAAAGCTGCAGGACCTGACAACATTCCTGGTCGTGTGCTGAAGGACTGTGCAGAGGAGCTCACAGATGTCCTCACAGACATCTTCAACACCTCCCTGAGCCAAGCTGTTGTCCCCACCTGCTTCAAGTACACCAGCATCATCCCGGTTCCAAAGAAGGCTTCCCCGTCCTGCTTCAACGACTACCGCCCCGTGGCACTGACCCCCATCATCATGAAGTGCTTCGAGCGGTTAGTCATGCAGCACATCAAATCCATCCTCCCTCCGTCCCTGGACCCCTATCAGTTTGCATATCGGGCCAACCGGTCCACTGATGATGCAATCACCACCGCTCTCCACTCAGCTCTCACCCACCTGGACTCTAAGGACTCATATGTGAGGATGCTGTTCTTAGATTTCAGTTCAGCCTTCAACACCATCATCCCCCAGCAACTGATACAAAAACTGGACTCTTTAGGACTAAACACCTCACTCTGCAACTGGTTGCTGGACTTCCTGACTGGAAGACCACAGGCAGTCCGGGTCGGCAGCAACGCATCCAACACCATCACGCTGAACACAGGGGCGCCCCAAGGATGCGTCCTCAGCCCCTTACTGTTCACCCTGCTGACCCACGACTGCTCACCGACACACAACACCAACCTCTTCGTCAAGTTTGCGGACGACACGACTGTGGTGGGGCTCATCAACAAAAACGATGAGTCAAATTACAGGGATGAGGTGAGCCGACTGGCCAAGTGGTGCAGAGACAACAATCTCTCTCTGAACGTGGAGAAGACGAAGGAGATTGTTGTCGACTTCCGGAGAGCCCCCTCCCAGCACCACCCACTAACCATCAACGGTGCTGCAGTGGAGAGAGTGAGCAGCACCAGGTTCCTGGGTGTGCTCATCACTGAGGACCTCTCCAGGAGCAGCAACACCGCATCACTAACCAGGAAAGCCCAGCAGCGCCTCTACTTCCTCCGCAGACTGAGAAGAGCCAAAGCTCCAGTCCCCATCCTACAGACTTTTTACCGCGAAACCACCGAGAGCATCCTGACCAGCTGCATCACTGTGTGGTACGGCAGCTGCACTGCATCCTGCAAGAAGACCCTGCAGCGCATAGTGAGAGCAGCTGAGAGGATCATCGGTGCCCCCCTCCCCTCCCTCCAGGACATTTACAGCACACGCCTGGCCCGCAAAGCAATCAGCATTGCGGGCGACCCGACCCACCCCAACCACCACCTCTTCAGCCTCCTGCCTTCCGGGAGGAGAATGAGGAGCCTCCGGGCGAGAACCAGCAGACTGAGAGACAGCTTCATGCACCAGGCCATCAGGATGCTGAACTCCCTCCCAGTACTGCCCCCCCTTCTTTCTCCGCCCGCTGCCCCCGCAAACTCTGGACACTGCTGACCCCCCCCCAAAAGGCACCAGCCACTTTACAGTGTCAAAAAGACTGCTTGTATATATTGTATATATATATTGCATGTATGTATATATTTTTATTTTTACTTGTATATTTTTACTTTTTATTTTATTTTTATCTTTTATTTTTTTTATCTTTTTATTTTTATTTCATATTTATTTATTTTATTTTATTTTACATATGTTCGGACAGAGAGAAACGCAATTTCAATTCTGTGTATGTCTTGTACATTTGCAGTCTTGACAATAAAGCATCTTGAATCTTTTTTGGCCCTCTTTGAGGGGGATCATTCAGACATATACTGTGCATTTCAGTGAGACATACATGCTGCATGGAACACCTGTGTCGAATTAATGAGACCTGCAGCTCACCCAGGTTGCTTGGCAACCTCACCCTGCTTGAGGAGGAGGGGGGAGGGGTCAGCAGACAAGCCGAGCGACAGCCATTTTTGTAGTTCTTGGCACTTCATTTGAACTTGTCTGTGTAAAATGTGCACACACTTACACACACACACACACAGTAACACACACACACACACACACACACACACACACACACACACACAGATATTGTACTATTATTTTACTCAATTCTACTATTAATATTCTACAAATTATTCAACTTTTTCTACAAATATTTTACCATTTCAAATCCATCATACAAACTTCAAATCTTTATACAGACCTACAATTTAAATGACTTCTACTTTACTACAGACTTAATTCAAACTACACATTTTAACAGGATCTTGTACTATTACACTTTTAATCTTATTTTTTTTAGATTCAACTCATTTAGAACATTTCTACAGACACAAGCATGCACACACACACACACACACACACACACACACACACACACGCACACACACACAAAGACACTGAACAGACGCTCAGTAAACAGATCGACATCATTGTGTTCAAACAATAAAAATCTGCTGATCTACGATCAATACAGGCTGAGCTGCACACCTTGACAGGTGAGCTCACCCTGGTTGCTTGGTAACCTCAAGCATGCCTTTGACTAACTTTATTGAAGTCTGTGTATGATATCAGACTATCAAGACTACATTTTTAATGTCGGCCATTTTATCCTTGTCTCTCACAAACACAAACACATAGATAGAGAGACAGACACACCACACACAGGCAGACAGACAGGCAGATGCAAACACACACACAGACAGAACAAGCACACACACAGTTTTTCAAAATAAGAGTCCCTTAAAAATAAGAGCCCAGTAAGAAGGCAATGATGACACAGCTTGTTGTATTAATACAGGATTTTCTCTTCGAGGGAATTCATTTGAAACTTTTGTGTCAGAGGGTCAGAGGGAGAGGGACTGAGCATGCACAGCTGTCACAAGCATGCACACACACACTATTATTTTACTAAATTCTACTATTAATATTCTACAAATTATTCAACTTTTTCTACAAATATTTTCCATTTCAAATCCATTATACAAACTTCAAATCTTTATACAGACCTACAATTTAAACTACCTCTTCTTCTACTACAGAGTTCAGTCAAACTACACAGTTCACCAAGATCTTGTACTATAACTATTACTCTCTACAATTCTACCTTTTCATCTAAATTTCTACAGTGGTACACAACATTGTATCACTTCATAGTATTCTACTCTTTTTAACCAATTTCAACATTTTTAAGATATATCTTATATGGCCTTTTTAAACTTTATAGTATAGAGACAGCTGAAGAGTGACAGGAATGTGAGGGGGAGAGAGAGTGTAAGAGACAGGGAAAAGACATGCAGAAAAAGGGCAGCAGGTGCGCCGCTGGGGCCGGCGGCGGCAGAGGGCACCCACACCGCACTTTCCGCAGGAAATGCAGTTTTCTAGTTATTATTATTTTTCTTCTTCCGTACGTTTTTTGGCCTCTAACTACTCCTACAAATTTTGTCCCACAAAAATAAAAATTATACCACTAGATTCAGCTCATTCATGCCACAGCTGCTATTACTTTTCTACATTCTACTATTATTATTCTACAAATTATTCAACTTTTTCTGCAAATAATTTCCTATTTCCTATATGCATTACACAAACTTCAAATCATTCTACAAAACTTCTACAAACATTCTACAATTTCAACAACTTGTACTACTACTACAGACTTCATTCAAATTTCAAATTCTACACAAACTCTTCAACTATTAAACTCGTATTTAACTTTTTTCAAAATCTTTTACCGTTTTTAAACTATCAAGGCTCAAAGTTCAGCAGGTTTTTAGTCAAATTTCTGGGTTTATAATGGGTGTGTATGTGGTTTCCTAGAGTGATGACATCATCAGCTAGAGTGAGGAGCAGGGAGAAAAATCACTGAAAAAATAAAACGTATTTCACTACCGTGCCCTCAAATGCCCCACTACAGACACGATGTATACATAGAAACATAGGAAAATTCGAGGTGATCGCAGTGATACCACTGTTGAAGCTGTCTCTTATATATTTTGGGTGCCTACACGCTAATTGATCGACTACTCCCATCCACAGCCTCATTCACTCCCATGGTTTTTGAGGCAGAGAATTTACCGGAAGGAGCAGGGCGCACCTGTGCTTGCTCTGACTCTAGAGGCCAAAGTTTATACAATTTTCGCCTGAAACTTGGCACAGACATTATACACAAGACGAGCATTCTTCTGGTCATTTCAGATTTTGGTTTGAGGCATACCATATAGGGTTTTTTTGGCCCTCTTCGAGGGGGATCATTCAGGCATATACTGTGCATTTCAGTGAGACAGACAGGCTGCATGGAGCACCTGTGTCTAATTAATGAGACCTGCAGCTCACTCAGGTTGCTTGGCAACCTCACCCTGCTTGAGGAGGAGGGGGGGAGGGGTCAGCAGACAAGCCGAGCGGCAGCCATTTTTGTAGTTCTTGGCACTTCATTTGAACTTGTCTGTGTAAAATGTGCGTGCGCACACACACACACACACACACACACACACACACACACACACACACACACACACACACAGTAACACACACACACAAACACACACGCAGATCTTGTACTATTATTTTACTCAGTTCTACCATTAATATTCCACAAATTATTCAACTTTTTCTACAAATATTTTACCATTTCAAATCCATCATACAAACTTCAAATCTTTATACAGACCTACAATTTAAATGACTTCTACTTTACTACAGACTTAATTCAAACTACACATTTTAACAGGATCCTGTACTATTACACTTTTATTCTTATTTTTTTTTTAGATTCAACTCATTTAGAACATTTCTACAGACACAAGCGCACACACACCCACACACACACACACACACACACACACACACACACACACACACACACACACACACACACACACACAGACACACGCACACACACACACACACACAGACACTGAACAGACGCTCAGTAAACAGATCGACATCATTGTGTTCAAACAATAAAAATCTGCTGATCTACGATCAATACAGGCTGAGCTGCACACCTGGACAGGTGAGCTCACCCTGGTTGCTTGGCAACCTCAAGCATGCTTTTGACTAACTTTATTGAAGTCTGTGTATGATATCAGACTATCAAGACTACATTTTTCTGTCGGCCATTTTATCCTTCTCTCTCACAAACACATAGATAGAGAGACAGACACGCACACACACAGAGACAGTAACACAGACACACGCAGACACACGCACGCACACACACACACACACACACACACACACACACACACACACACACACACACACACACACACACACACACACACACACACACACAGACACACTGAACAGATGCTCAGTAAACAGATCGACATCATCGTGTTGAAACAATAAAACAGGCTGAGCTGCACACCTGGACAGGTGAGTCTCAGGACAGTCTCAGGACAGTCTCTACAATCCTTTTACACTTTAAACTTCTCCCTTCTACTTGGCAACCTCAGCCTGCTTGAGGAGGAGAGGGGGGAGGGGCCAGCAGACAAGCCGAGCGGCAGCCATTTTTATAGTTTTTGGCACTTCATTTGAACTCGTCTGTGTAAAATGTGCGCGCACTCCAGGGTTATAATAGTTTTGGATTTTCCAGCATAGTTTCGTTTTAGTTACAGTAGTTTTGGCTTTTAGCTAATTAGTTTTATTTAGTTTTAGTTATTTGTAGAGCAAATATTTTAGTCTTAGTTAGTTTTAGTTTCGTCAAAATGGTTTAGTTTTAGTTTAAGTTAGTTTTAGTATTAGTTTTAGTTTTCCCGTACCTTGTGAATTTGTGTAGTACAAGATTCAAATGTTCAAGTATGAAAACAATAAGGCTTTATTTAATACAAACCATGGATAATGTAAGACATTACTTTTTTCCCATTTCTCCAACACAGACAGAACCTGTGGCTTACACAATCAAATGACCAACCTTAGTTGTGTTTAAAAAAATAAAACAAAAATAAACATTGCAGTTCTGCAACACACAACTGATCATCCCAATCCCAATGAAAAACATTCCAAAACTGCAACACAATGAAACGTAGCATGTCAAAAGCCAACAGCCATCAAGAACTCCCAATTTCAACCAGTAGTAAAGAACACTCATTTAAAAAAAAACAACAACTAATTTTTAAATATAAACAACACTTATTTTTAAATGTAAAACAAAAGGAAAAAGATTAGTGTGCGTTCATGTCAGTGTATTGTATGTGTGTGAGATAATGTTGATTTATGTGCATCTATGCACATATATGCAAATGTCAGAGAGATGGGTTTACATGAGTAAGTCCTTGTTTATCTTCAGGAAAACTCGCTGCTCCAGAGATGTAGTTGCTCTATTCCTCAGATCAGAGGACAACAGTCCACACAATGAGAAGATTCTCTCAACAAAGGCCTGTGAGGCAGGGGCACTGACGAGATCTAGTGCCAGAGGGGAAAGCTTTGGGTACACAGCCTCTCTGGACTGCCAGAATTTCAGCGGCATCTCATCAGACACACCACTTTTGATTTCATCCTCATACCTCCGTAGTTCTGCCATCAGAGATCCATACTCAGGGCCATTTTGGAAAAGTACATTGACTTCCATACGAGTGGCAAGAAAGCGATACTTCTGGAAGACAGCATTAGCTGAAGGTGTTTCAGCTTCATTGCGAATGTCCTGAGGAGTTGTTGGTGGGTTGCACTGGTTGTACTGAGCTTCCATCATGTTCTGAATGAAAGACAGTGCGGCCACTTTGAGTGGCAACATGTCAGGTGTAAGAAGAACTACTGACACATTTGGATCTAGCAGGCAAGCAGCTGCTGGTGTTGCATCAAATTGTAGGGAAGCAGGGCTCAGAATGCCAGCAAAGCGCTCTCTTAAGGACTTAAGTAGTGTTTGCGCCAGCGGCTTCGCAGCAACAGTAGTGGTCTGCAGGTGCACCTCAAGGTTGAGCAAGCATGGCACTACTTGTGACAGTGATTGGCTGTCACTCTAAAGTTGGTCTGTGTAAAAGGTAAATGGCTCAAGCAGCGTGACCAGGTTCTCCATCTTGGACCAATCACTTGTGAGAAGTGTGTCCATGCCCAGCTCCTCCAGTACCTGGTTCAGTTCTGTTCTGATCTCCAACAGCCTTCGCAACATATCAAATGTGATATTCCATCGTGTGCTGCAATCACAACCAGGGTTCTACCACACTTCTTGATCAGTGCTTCGTTTGCCAACGATGATTTCCTCACTGAGTGTACCAGCTTTCTTGCTCTTGTTAAAAGCAGATCTGTGCTTGGGTGCTTCATAGCATCTTTCAGGCTGAGCTGAAGGGTATGGGCCAGGCATGGCATCCTCTGGAATTTGCCGTCATCTGGCAGATCAAGTTCTAAACAAAGACAGAAGAACAAACACATTGAACATTTCAAATGTCAATTAATTTTCATCAATTTGAATACTTAAATTGGCTTTAGAGTTTTGTTTCACAGGAGTTGAATAGAGTTTCCCATTAAATACATTTAATCTTTTATTTGTATAACTGAAGAAGAGTTCAGATGGAAAACCTTCTACATGTCATCTCCCTGACACATTAGTTAACAATGTTGTGTGAATCCTGTGTATACTTAAGCTTAGACTTAGACTTTCCTTGTTGAAACCTACTACAAATTTTATATGCATAAGTTTTGAAATTCCAGACCCCAAATGTGCTAAGTGACACATACCGTAGAAGAAGAAATAATATGCAAAGTAGGCCTAATCTAGCCAATATCTAGTACACACACACACACACACAGCACACAATACTTAGCTGACACAAAAAAGACACACAGTGTCCATATAGCATTAAAATGCAGTCCAACTATATAGTACACAACTCCCAATACACAGCCCAACAACACACACACAGACACAGACACACGGTAAGAGACATGCCTACGCCTACTTAAAATATATCTTTCAAAAAAGTGGTAAGTCATCAGGGAAATGGCATCGATATTCAGTGCACGCACACACACACACACACACACACAGTCATCTTAGAGCAAGCCACAAAACGTTTTGGCTATAACTGTACTACTTACCAAAGTCTCCACTTTCGCTGATATCCCCGTTCTCCTCGTCAGACTCTGACTCTGGTTCTTCCTCTTCCCACGATACGTCATCCAGTCCATCTCCAGGTGGAAGCCGTGTACTGTGTGCAGACGGCTCGATTTCTTGACGAGGTCTTTCGCTAAGCAGCCGCACTGCTTTAACAATGTTCAAGCCATTGTCAGTCACAACAAGCAGCACTTTGTCTCCAACGATATCCCATGCCACCATGGTCTCATCGATACAGCGAGCAATGCATTCCCCTGTGTGAGGATGGTCCAAACGATGCAAGCTTAGTAGAGCGTGGTATACCCGCCCTCCAGGTGGATGGTAGAAGCAGGCTGACACACCTAGGAAAGATGCGGTCAACCCCTTCTTACTCCATCCATCCACGCATAGGGTTAGCTTCCTGGCATCTTTCAGGATTTCTTTCAACCCTTTTTTTTGCGTTCCCCATCCGCCCTGATATGAGGTTGTTCAGGTGCGCAGCCCCTGGGACCCTAAACTTAGGCTGAAGTGCACAGCTATATTCTTTAAAAGCCGGTGTCTCGCAGAGGCGGGTCGACATTCCAGTGTGAACGAAAAGATTCACAAGAGCTTCCTCTCTCTTTGAATGCTCTTGTGAATTAACAGACCAGCTGTCTTTCCGGCATTTTAGAAAGTCGAACAGTTTCGGCGTTTCCCCGCTCCGACTACTCTCTGCCCGTGCTTCGATGGGGCTAGCACTAGCAGCTAATTGGGCCAAGTAGCGACAGTTGCCGTCTTTGTGGTAACTTCTGAGATGGACTTTCAAGTTTGTGGGATTTTTTCCTTTTAATTGCGTTCCACATACCTTCCCATCCTCCTCCACCATGCACACACTCCTGTCTGTTTCACTGGAATATTGAAAGTAGTCCTATATAGGGCTGGCCTTCCGCTTGTTCACCTTTGCCATGTCTCCCACTCTAACGGTCTGCCTCTGACTGGTGTGAGGCGTGGTCAATGGAGGTAAAGGCGCTTCAATGTTTTTTGTTTTTTTTTATCGCCTTTAGCAAGGTTGGAACAAAGACGAAAAACGAATGGCAGTTCATTTCTAATTTCAGTTAGTTTCAGTTACTTTTGTTCACAAACATTTTCGTTTTATTTAGTTTTAGTTTTTTAATTTGATGATCGTTTTAGTTAGTTTCAGTTAACGAGGAGTTTTTTTCAGTAATTGTTTTTTCGTTCGTTTTCGTTTACGATGATAACCGACACACACAGACACACTTTTAGGCTGTAAAGACATGCTATTTGCAAACATTAGCGACCAATGCTAAAATTAGTGCTAATTAACATTAGCCACTAGGAATGAAATACATGTTGATTATTAACATGGTAATGCTAACATGCTAATGCTAACTGCTAGCGCATCAGCGTTAACATGCTAATGTTAACATTCTAATGCTACCATGGTAATGCTAACTGCTAGCGCATCAGCATTATCATGCTACTGATATCATGCTAGTGCTAACATGCTTATGCTAACATGCTAATGCTAACATGCTAATGTTAACTGGTAATGCTAACATGCTAATGCTAACTGCTAGCGCATCAGTGTTAACATGCTCATGCTAACATGTTAATGCTAACATATTAATGTTAACATGCTAATGCTAACTGCTAGACCATCAGTGTTAACATGTGCATGTTAACATGCTAATGCTATCATAGTAATGCTAACATGCTAATGCTAACATGCTAATGTTAACTGCTAGCGCATCAGTGTTAACATGCTAATGCTAACATGCTAATGTTAACATGCTAATGCTAACTGCTAACGCATCAATGTTAACATGCGCATGTTAACATGCGCATGTTAACATGCTAATGCTAACATACTGATGCTAACATGCAAATGTTAACTGCTAGCGCATCCGTGTTAACATGCTAATAATAACATGCTGATAATAACATGCTAATGCTAACATGCTAATGCAAACATGCTAATGCTAACATGCTAATGTTAACTGCTAGCGCATCATTGTTAACATGCGCATGCTAACATGCTTATGCTAACATACTAATGCTAACATGCTAATGCTAACATGCTAATGTTAACTGCTAGCACATCAGTGTCAGTAATAAGTGTCAGGCACACTCAAAATTTCTTTAGAAATTTTCTAGTTCTATATTAGCATTTTAATATTAAAAAGAAACATTAAAAAGTCAGGTGATAACCAAGTTATGGGTTTAAATTGTTAACTTTAGCTTACACTAGCAAGCTACAACTGATGAAAGAGATAAGATATAGCTAAGCTTTAAACTGTGAACTGCGAGTGTGCAGATAATTTGCCTCCACCTCCTCCTTGCCTTTTTCATGCTGCATGTCAATTTTGACTTGAGCGTACCGCCCCCAGTTAAAGTCTCACTCTCAGAAAAACAAGTCTCTGTGTCAACAGTTTCTATTTTAATTGATTTGAGAACTGAATAACTTTTACATTCATTGACAACATTCATTGATTAAATCCCCCAAACAGACTGCATCAATGTTCAGATCGCTGGATGTGAAGAGACAACACCTTGTCTGTACTGCAGAAAAAAAAGTTCCACTATTCAAATGTGCCATTTTAAGTTGTTGCAGTTGAAACAGGTGAGTCATAAAACTTGACTAAGCCAGGAGTCCGACTCTGCAGTCTGGTGGAAGCCTGTGATATGATGGTGGGCGGCTGTCACACAATCACTTATTAATGGTAGATTTGCCTCACTGCAGCAAAGTTTCTTTGGGTGACAGTGTGTTTCTCTGAGACATTTTTTTGCGGAAACCGCAGCTAATGATATGAAAAAATACGACTGCAATTTAGTTCACTAATCTGGGTCATCTCTTCTTACTCTTAAGTTTAAATTCAATGCAAATTAGCCCATTTCCATTTAAATAAAGCCACAGTAATTGTGATGCTTTTAGATACACATGAACATTTTTAATTACATTATTTCTCATAAATGTCTTTACAAGGAACCAGTTGCTCTGTGAAAAGATTTACTTATGCATTTATTTGAAAGCTATTCATGACTTTGTGGCAAAAAATAGCATGACCTATTTTCTTTGGTGATGTGTCATAGCTGGACTAACTAACTAAAAATAACAACATGGTGTCGTGGCAGTCAGCACCCAGGCAACTTCTGCTGCAAATGATATACAGTTATTATAATACAACTGAAACAATATTATATTACACATATTATCTGTTTCAGAGCAAATCGCCTGTTTTACATTAACACTGTTAGCACATCTTTTTATTTTAGATCGTACAAAAGTAATTTTGCTTCAAAGGATAATGCAAAAGTACATTTAATTTCAGGCTAATGTTATGGATTTATTTATAAAGGGAAGAAAAGGTGTCTTTGCTGTGGAGACATGCAGCTAGGTCCTTTAGCCTCCTAGTCTCTGTAGTTGAGTAGACAGGGAGCTTTGCTAAATGTAGCTTAATTGGGCTTAAGACAGATGCTATGCTAGTAAGAATACTGAACACATTAAAACACATTTTTTACGGTCCGGAACGGCTGATCTGACACTTTGAGAAGTTTTCTGGCTGGTCTGCACAGTGACATGAACCAGGGCTGCAGACTTAATGGATATTTATTTGCAAATGAAGTGAACTGTTACCACTGGCTGTATGCAAATGAATCAGAATATTTGTGTAAATGTACTATGCTGCTATCCAACAGCTTCTCTGGGAGTCCTGTTCCTGTTAGTTAGGTAGTACAACTGTGAGGTATTTGTACTTATATGTGTGTGTGTGTGTGTGTGTATATATATATATATATATATATATATATATATATATATATATATATATATATATATATATATATATATATATATATATGGCCCTGCTGCTGGTTTGTGCATGGGAAAGCCCGATCGGTAGTGGCGGAGGGGCACAACGTGACCTGACAACAAGGAACCTCCGGGAAAACCGTCAGTCCTTAACTATGTGCAGGAGAAGGGGGGGAAGGGGGGTTAAATCTCCTTCAGGAGATTTACGACACACGACACGAACTGCGGCTCCTACATCCTTGACTAGGACAGAGTCTGATATGCAGTATAACAGGGAGAGGAGGAGAAGAAGCAGCAGGAGGAGGAAGTGCACGGAGTACATACACGATTGAAATTCTGGCTCCGAGGAGTCATCGGTGCGATGATGGCTGCCGTCGGGATCCCCCCACTGCCCGGAAAGGCCACCCCATGCTGAGAGGCGGAGACGGGACCCCCGTTGACGTCAGTGAGCCTGTCTGTTTCCTGCAATAGAAAGTGAGAGAGAAGGTGAAGGGAGAAAACAGAGAGGTACCCCTCCTCTTTACACTAAAGGTGTGTTACAACCCTGCACCTGTGAGTATTCACAAACACACTTTGAGTGCGCTTCATTTGCTTGTATGCGTGTTTTGAAGCCTGAGCCAGGGCCGGAGCGGGGTTTGCTGCTGTGATATAGGTCGGTGTCGGTAGCTGCACATTCAGAGTCGGACATGCTTTTCTCGATGCGTGTCTCTCGTCCGGGTTTTTCCTACCGGTAACTTTAAAGGCTCGGTGTATGTGTGTGTGTGCGCCCGCGTGCTCAGGTGGAATCGGCTCAGTTGCCTCATGTTGTTGTGTTTTGGCGCAGTGTGTTTCCTGTGTACAATTTCTGCAGTAAACCGTGTCCGAGGACGCAACTTCAGCTCTCCACTGCTTCTCTACGCAGCGCTCTTTGTTGCTCTTTTGTATTGTAGGTAATCCACGAGCTATTTGTGTCACCTCCACTGTGTTCACTGTCAGCGCTTGTGTTGTCACAAATGTGCAGTACAGGCTGAACGTTCGCTTTTGTTGGATAAGGAGCAAGTGTCCCATTCGGCCGCTGTTGCAGAGACAGTGAGGGGTTTTCCCTGGCTCCGCCCTCACTTACAGGGCGTTCACGTGTTGCAACAGGCACGAAATACGCTATTCCCACGCATTGTTTTTGCTGACTTCATTGCATACAGTTAAAACCAAATGATTTCTGTGTTTATCGTGATGGCAGCGTTGTGAACCACAAGCGCATATCTCCAGCAGCACGGACAAAAATCCATGCAGCATGACTCTTTATTGATTTTCTTTTTCTTTTCTTAATTAAAAAATGTTTTTATTAAATATGTCACGCTCTCCCAGACACCGTCATTGCATGACTGTGCGTGCATTTCCGCCACTGCTGCCCTTCCTTTACATAACGCCTCTGGTTGATCCTCAGGTGTGATCGAATCATTAGTCACCTGTAAGTTGCATTCCAGCCTGTCAGGGTTAGGACATAGCGTTACATGGTAGCTTTGGCTTCAGTCACTGGATTTTTTTTCTTCCTCTGGTGTCAGTATCAGGGTGTTTCCTCACATATTTGTGCACACATGCGCGCGCACTCACACACGCCGACAGGCTGGCAAACGGATTGACAGACACACCGGAGGAGATGATGTGCACGTCTCTCTCCTCCGCCTCAGGACCCGCGACGTTTAACTAGCACCGACTTTAGATATATGCATCATTGGGGGGGTTCCAGGTGAGACACTCTTCCTTCCCACCGTGTTATTCTGCGCCTTGCAGACACTGGGTCCATACCGAAATCCGCGTGAGATGATGTCATTGCTCTAGTGCCACTTGTACCATCTGTATGGAGGAAAAAAAATACACCATTCAGTTGTAGTAAGTGTTATGTAATGTTGGTGAAGGGGGCATACAAAGGCTTTTTCCTGAAGCATTGCTGCTCTCTGCACTGTGCATTGCTCTGACAGGGGTAGAGGTGTTATGGGGACATGGTGGAAATGATGCAAGGGAAAGAAAGCTCCCATCAGAAAAGATGGAAATGAGATATTTATTAATGATTTAGTGTTTGATTCTTTCTGTGTATGCAACGGTAAGCTCCTCTTTTGTGGTTGTTTATGGATATCAGGGAGCTCACAAAAGCCTCTGCAGCTCTGTGTGTTTCACATCTTGCTTGCATTCAACTTAACACCCACCTTTTTGCAGACCAGAATTTGCATGAAAGCTATGTTAGGCTTCTGATCTTTGATTCAGTAAAAGGATGTCACAAGCGATTTAATCAAACATTGCCACTGTGGAGGTTCATGCAGTGACTTTAGCTGTGATCTAACTTCTATAATAGTGACCTCTACGTGCCGCCCAGCTGCACTGAGCACCGGCGCACACACAGGACCTTATTGTTTGCATCTTTCACCGTCGTGCTGACACAGTGAAGAGCAGGTGCTGTGTATCAGCTGCTGACATGTCAGTCAGACATTTCCTATAAACAGCTGTGGATCTTCCTGTCTTTTTATTTGAGATCAGACTGGCAGATTGGAGCTGCTGCAGAGGTTACATTGTTATGGGAAGAACACATTCACACCTCCTCCCTGACAGCAGACAGTAGCCTGAGCTGCACTGCACATTATTACAGAGCAGCTCAGAGATGAGAGGCCTGACATGGAAAGTGTGGCTGGGGCACCTGTTTAAGAAATAAACTCAATCAGCATCTCTGTCCTGGACTCTTAGGTGGCTGCCAAGTGAAAGCAGGAGGCTCTACACACTGCAAGGCCAGCAGAGCACTTATTGATCTTATGTGGGTTCATATTTAGCTGATTCTGACGTGTGTGTCTGTGTGCGTTGTGTGTGTTGTGTGTGTTTGTGTGTGTTTTCTGTAGATGTACCCAGACTGCAGCTCAGGAGTCCACTCTTCTCCAGGTCCAATGCTAGAATCGATAGAATCCACTTTCACTAAGATGCACCTGTGAACTGAGGTGGAAAGATGCCGCGGACCAAGCAGAACAATCCCAAGAACTTAAAAGGTTGGTTCACACACATATCCATCCATACTATGTGTTCCATTTCCTGTCAGCTGGTGGATTTGTCCTTTTGAGGATCTGCTTAGTTCTGACCACAAAGTAATGAGGTCAGTATGTATTGTTGGCTTAAGATGTGCTGTCTGACAAGATGGTGTCTCTGTCATAGCCTGGTTATTTTGCCTTAATATGATTCTAAATTTGGTTTTCCACATAATCATCATAATCTTCTACTTCTACAAGCAAAAATCCAGAATATTAGAAAAATGCCAACACACCTGATTTTCTGGGCTCATGAAAAGTTGATGTGTTGGAGATGGAAAGTGATGTGATCTTTCAGTTTGTTGTCTTGCTCCTTGTGTCACAACAAAGCTAGATTTTGTTTGTTTGTCTGAGGTAAATTCCTGGTTTCACCATTTTCATGGATTAATTATGTAACACACTGTATGAATCAAATCAGATGAGCCCGTTTTAGTTTTTACAATTTTATTAAAAGTGAACGAAGGAAATAGAGAAAATCCCTCATGCAGGTTTTCTGCCCTCAAGGGGATGACATGCTGTTATAATTTCGAGCAGTGCAGTGCTCTTTAGTGCTTTTGGTCAAAGTTGTTAGCCATTGCTGCTAAACCTTATGCTTACAAAATCATCATGTTCCAAACGGTTCTTAATAGTGAAATTAATAAATCACTGCGTCATACTTGAATAAAAAATGATGACTTTAATTCAGATATTATCCAAAGACTTGTGTGTTTGTATGCAATGTTTTTGTTATCAGCTACTTTGGAATTTGGTCCAGTACTTTCTATATAGACTATAGAAGTTTTTCTATATAGACTATAGAAGACTATAGACCATTATTTGCATATTATAGAATCAGGATTTGTCAATGAGGGACAGTGAGTGGATGTCAAATTGTATCATATATTGTATTTTTTGTGGAAAAATACTAGACGCAAATTCTTATTGAAATCAGAGGAAGTGTAAGTGTGTTGAATGGCAAATGGACTGTACTTATATATTACCTTTCTAGTCTGACCACTCAAAGCGCTTTACAGTACATATCTCATTCACCCATTCACACACATGCATACACTGATGGCATTGGCTGCCATGCAAGGTGCCAACTGCTCATCAGTTTGAGGAGCTAACCATTTATACACATTCACACACTGATGACAAAGCCTTTTGGAGCAATTTGGGGTTCAGTATCTTGCCCAAGGACACTTCGACATGCAGACTGGAGGGGATCGAATCGGGGGCCGATCTTCTGATTAGTGGACGACCCACTCTACCTCTGAGCCACAGCCGCCCCATGGACGTGGATGTTTTATCAAACTGATGTGTTTATTTACATAGTCAGTAACAGTAATCGGTGTGTCACCATGAGTGGGAGAAGAGGCACTTTGAAGGAAAACACATGGACATAAACAGAAACATAACAATATGCATTCAAAGTACATATTAAAGATAGAGCTGACACAGCATATTGAAGCTACAGTGTCTCTTCCTGCTGATACAGAACACCAATTGGCTCAAAGGAAATCGTGTTATATTGAGAATTGACAGATTCATGTATCAACAGACGTTTGCAGTTCACAGATCTACGAATTTGCAGCATTCCATGCTGGGTGTGAAACTGTGCATCATTGCCATTCCCCAGCAGTCGATCCACACAGCAGATTTCCTAATGTCTGTGAGCAGAGAGTCTGAGATTCTGTTTTGGTGACTGTTGTCTTGTTTGTTTGAGGTTTTTGATTTGAAATCTGTATTTGAAATTTGACAGCATGGAAGATCCCTAATTCAAGCATTTTGTTATTTTTGTATCTCTCTGTGGTTGTTTGTTTATTTTGCAGCTGTAGTCAATCTTGTAGTCATTCAGTCTTTTGTAGTCTTTTTATTCAAAATTACGCAGTCCTGACTGTGTTTTAAACAGAGTTACATTTAAATGAAGGTCCGAAAAGGTCTGAAAATCCTCATATTGGAGGAGAGTATGGATCATCCTTGAACTCGGTGAGAACAACCAGCCGGCTGACTGGACGCACATAGGTCTTTCCTTTTACTACTATTTCGGCCACTCTGACTCTTCCATTCGAGCTCCGGAGGATCTTCTGAATTTTACCTATTGTTATGGAATTTTCTATCCTTAGGTTACTTGAGGTCACGTGTGAGCCTTGTGGTCCTCGGCAGTATTAATTGTTTGTCTTTGACTAGGTGCCACCATATCTCAACACTGTGGTGGCCAGGATTGAAGAGGCCTGTTGCTGCCTTCCTAGTCATAATAGATAGCTTGTTGTTGCCATTCCAATCTGCGTAAACGGACATCTGTGTCCCCAGACTAGAATGTGTTGACAATAAGACCTCCAAGAGTAAAGACATACTCTTTGACTAATTCTGGGGCATATAGTATTTGGGGTTTGATATTTGGGTTTAAAGTATATGCACCATCACAAGTTCGTCAGAATGCGAGACCGACTCAAGAACTTCAGGTGTACTTTGAGAGTGTCTCTAGTTCTTTTTAGCCAAGTGTCAATAAATAATACAGCATAAGACATCAGAGGCTCCTGAATACTTTCTTCCCTCCTGACCTCACCATTGACCTTTGACTTCAGCAATTTCTCCACAACACCTATTGGCCATGAAGCACGGGGTAGATTTTGGTCCACAACCATGACCACAGTATCAACAGTGAGATTTGGGTTTTCCACTTACCATTTTTGTTGTGGTTGGACTGTTGGCAGATAATGTTTCAGGAAGCTTGCCCAGAAATGATCAGCGAGTACTTGGCTGTGACACTACCTTCTTGTTCTCAAGAGGTCAGGATGGGCATACATAACTTGAGGAAGGGCTGCTTCAAGCCACCCCATGAGGAAAAGTTGGGAGTGATTGGATTGGGATCAGACACATCAGATTATAGGTATCCAAGGGGCTTTGAGGTTAAGATTTCCTCCACCTCTATAAGCACAGTGCTCAACACTTCCTCAGTAACAACTTGATCACCCTAAGGTCACACGCAGAGCAGATTTGATTGCTCTCACCGCCGGAGGAACCGAAGTGAGGAGCGTATGGCGGATTTCTCCGGAAGCGAACTTTGTATTTGGCTAATTGATCCTGGTGGTCAGGGGTCAGTTGATCAAAGGCTCTCTGAAACTCTTTCTCTCCTCCTACAAAGTTGGTGCCGAGATCAGAATGCACCTCAAAGGGAGTTCCACGCCGTGCCACAAAACGGCGGAAAGACATGAGGAAGCTATCAGTGTCCAGGCCTGAGAGAAGGTCAGTGTGAATGCAACATGTAGTGAGACATTTAAAGAGAATCCCCCATCTCTTCTCCCGCCGGCGGCCAACTTTGATAAGGAAGGGCCCAAAGCAATCCATCCCAGTGGACCAAAAGGGAGGCTTGAAAAGCTGCAAGTGAGATGGTGGCAAGTCAGCCATTCGAGCAATCAGGGGTCTGGCTTTCCATTTCCTACAGTCAATACACGAATGTTGATGTTTCCTTATTGCTTGTCTTCCTCGCAAAATCCAATAGTTCCTTCTTAGGCTGGCAAAAACTCTCTCTGGGCCAGGATGTTTTAACCGTTTGTCATGATCCTTGATCAGCAGCTGTGTGATGTAGTTCTTTGGATCCAAGACCACAGGGTGCATGTTGCTATAATCCAGATCCGACCAGCCAAACTCCCACTCTGATTAGGTTTGTGGTATGATCAAATTCAGGGGCCAAGTTATTCAGGGGACTTTGCTTTAAAATGGGGTTGTTAGCCTGTAGCAGAGTATATTCTTCTGGGAAACTCTCCTGCTGTGCACGTAGAGTCTGTCAGGGGCCTAAAGATCTGCATCCAAGGATAGAGAGATGTGTTGAGAGGTGCAAACCACCCAATCCTCCCAGCACTGGAACTGCAGTAGGTTCGGAGGAACACTAGGTGGCAGTACATGAGCAGTACCACAGAAGAAGAGGAAGGATTTAAGGGCCACTGATAAGGAGGTAAGTACAGGAAAGAAGGGCCCTGATTCCATCGATGGGGTGCAGCAAGCGTTGTGAGGGTTTTTCCCCTAGTAATATCATCTGAATCTGTATACCTCCAGTCTGAAGCAGCAGTGTGCTCAAGGATCTCTGTGATACGATGGGCCAAGAAGATCTTATACTGGCAGGACTCGGATTGCAGCCAAGTTAGGACAGTGGTGGAGCCTGTCCACATCACTAGACGGTGTTAGGGGAGAGTCAGCTCTGCTTTCAGCATCCTTGCTAATTGGGCTCCAGTGAGAGCAGCACATAGCTCTAGGTGGGGTATAGTGAGCTGCTGTCTTGGTGCCACTCTTGAATGTGCCATGACAAAGGAGACTTGAACCTGTCTGTTGGAGTCCACTGGCCGTAAGTATGCAACAGAGCCATATGCTGCTTCAGAGGCATCACAGAACACATAAGATAACATCTTGCGAGTCTGATTCTGGACAATTGTGGAAGCTCCTCCTCCCATAACCTTCAGGCCTTTACAAAGGCATCACGAAGGCAGGGGTCATCCCAGTCCCACTCCTTAGACCACAGTTTCTGAAGAAGTACATTTGCTCTGGTGGTGAATGGGATGATGAACCCCAGGGGATCATATTGCATGGCCAGTATCCTGTACACGTTCCTGAGGGTAAGAGGATGATAACTAACTGGTTTGTGTTTGTATCCCAAGGTGTCTGAAGAGCAATGCCATATTAAACCCAGGGTTCCTTCCCATTGGTCAGTGTGGTCTTGGATGAGCCACATTTCAGTGCTCTCTGATCGGGCCTCTTTGGGAAGGTGCTGAACTACTGAAGGGAGGTTACTGATCCATTATCGGATCTTAAAACCACCATTAGCAAGCCGTGCTCGAAGGCGGTCAAGGAGACTTTTGGCCCGCCCTTCAGTGGGGAAGATCTGCAGGCAGTTGTCCACGTAGAAGGACTGCAGGACTGATGTTTCGATGTCTTCTTCTCCTTCATCCTGCCAACATGCCGCTGAAGAGCATAAGTAGCACAACAAGGACTACAGGTGGTCCAGAATGGCAGAACTTGCCACTCATAAACCTCTGCAGGCTCCTCACGTCGCATATTTCGCCATATGAAATGGAGTAATGGTCTATCCTCAGCCAGCAATCTGACCTGGTGGAACATGGCTTTTATATCACCAGAGATGGCAACAGAATGCTGACAGAAGCACAGCAGAACACCCATCAAGGACGGGCCCAGAACTGGGTCATTTAAGCACTGCCCTTGGTACTGGAATGAGCAGTTGAACACTAGGCGCTGTTTGCCATTGTGCTCCACAAGGTGGTGTGGTATGTACCATGATGATTCACTGTTTTGGACCACTTCTTGAGGACTGAGTTTCTTCACATATCCAGCCTCCAGCAACTTATTTCTAACTTTTATTGTAAATAACTGCTAGCTCTGGATTCTTCATCAGCTTTCACTCCATGCATCTGAGGGCAGAATTCCTTTGGAGCTTGGGGTTTGGAGACCTTCAGATTGTGGATTAGGGGGTTGCATAGCGACCAACTCTGTTGATCTTCACTTTCACAGTGTAGTTATCCAGCTGAGCTAGTGCTTCCTGGTCCTGTTTGGAACGGGTAATAACTTTCTCACTTTGATAAGGCAATACATCCACTTTCCATAGCCTTTCGACAGCATGATACAGGTCTGCCTCAGGGGATGCACAAGCAATAAACTAGGACTGGATTTCTAATCTTTTGGCTTCAGGTGAAAAACAATCTGGGTTGTCAGGAAGATCCTCAGGGAGCATTGTGGGTCCTTGCAAAGCCCAACCAAGACGTGTGGGCACAGCTGCTGGGCCGCCCCCTGGACCCAAATGGACCCGTTCCACAGGACACACAAGATGAGGGTGATCTGAACCAATAAGGAGGAGAGGTTGCACTTTCTGGAAAGCTTGGAGTGGTAAGCCACGCAGATGCTTGAATCTCTGGAGGACATGCACAGGATAAGACTGTGGACCAAGGCACAGTTTCTCAGCAGTGAAGGCATCCTTTATAATAAACTTCTTGTCTGCATTTGCTGCTTAGGAAATATTGAAAGTGACTGTAGTAGGGATGGGACATGATTTTCGAATAGTCGAATATTCGTGACGAGTTCGAATATTGAATAGTAATTTCGAATGCCGTTTTGGCTTACGTTGCATTCCACTAAAAAAAATGAGCACGGGTGTCGATTTTCGAATCGAATATCGAATAGTGTTTAGCGAATTTCGAATAGTGTTTTTGATCAAAAGTCACATCCCTAGACTGTAGTGCCCATGAGAGTCTCAGTCCCCTGGCGGACAGTTTTCAGCATGAGAGACTCAGCCGCCCCCTCAAGCCTAAGAGAGGTAACTGCAGTGGCTAAGAGCATGGTTCTCTCCGACCCATCGTCTAATATTGTATAAGTTTCAAGGTTTCTCCCCCTGTAACTTGACCATTTTCAGAAGGACTCTTGTGCTGGAGCTGGAACGGATGAGGCAGGAGGTGCTTGAATCACTTTGTGGCGGACTCAACTGAAGGTCGCTTGGTTTGACTTTGAGGATGGCTAGTGCCATGAAGTATAGTGGCCACTGGATTAGGCTAAACTAAACTAGTCTTTGAGAAGCTGGATTTCATGGGGTTTCATTGCTCTAGGGGTCCTCTCCTATCACGTGTCTGTGTGGCCATGGCTTGACACTCAGCTTCTTCCTCAAGCCAGTTAGAAAAGTCCACCAAGTTATGAGGAACACCTGGCTTTGTGGCATGTCTGAATCTGGCATAATTGCCAACATGCTCTGAAGGGAGGTTATCCAAAAGTTGCTGCACATGAGATGCACAAGCCAACTCTGCATCCCCTTCACCATTCTCCAGCGACTGCAGCATGCCAACGAGAGCTCTAACTCGATAGCAAAGTCACTGAAGCTTCTGGAATCACTAGGACGTACAGAGGTAAGATTCAAGATGGCTGTAATCTCTCTAAGGACAAGCTGGTATGACTGACCATATCTCTGCTGCAAGGCTAGCATAGCCCTGGTGTAAGGAAGGGGATAATGTGCATAGGCCAAGGCAAGGTGACAGGCTGTTTCCAACTTCAGGTGGTCCAACAATACATGGTATTTAAACTGCTCGCTTTCATCATTGGATAGAAGATTTGTAAGAGCCATTTTAAGCAGTGCAAACTGTCGGGGGTCTTCATGGCTAAAGTAGGGAAAAGAAGGGGCTGCAACTGGATTAGCTCTGTGGGGCCTTGGTGGCTGCTGCGGCAGATATTGAGACACTAACTGGTCTGGGTAAGTTGGGGCAGCACTGTGCAGGTTCAGAGAAGAGGGGTCAGGGTAACGAAGGACTGATACACTTTGACTTTGCACGCTGAGGAGTAGTTCTTAAAGAACTAGGGGGTGGTGGAAGGACGAGGACGACTAGGAGCTGGTGGTAAACGAGGATAAGAGTCACAATGGATGATGGGAATGTGAATGAATGAGGAGAAAAGGATGCACCCCTATATGGCTGTGCCTCCAATCGGTCTTTTAGGGCCTCCACACTTTGTCCCACCTGCAGACATTTCTCTCTTCATAACCTGCATGTCCATACTAGCAGTTTCTCCCTCGGCAGTGTTAGGGAGCTTGAAAGGAAGGACTGGTTTGCTACTCGCAGCTGAACTCTCTACTGGAGCTGTGCAAAGCTTTCTAGATTCACTAGGAGACTTTTAAAGGCTGAGGGTAGGATGAGACTGTAAGGACTGAGGTCTAACTGAAGGCAAGCTTGAGAATTGTGTCTGATAATCTTCCAGATATGCAGGTGGTTTATGAGGGCGTGCTGAGCGCTTATTTGTTTGTGCTTTGTCCATTGAATTGATCTTTTTTGGCTCAAAGGCCATGTAAAATATTAGTTTGGAGTTGGTGTGAGGAATATAATGGCTCGTGGTTTGGTAAAACAACAGAATGGATTGTTGATCAGAACAAGCAAGGCACAAACACAGGGGATCCAATTGATTCTCATTTATTGTTAGCTGGTTGTTTTCTGGTGGAAAGGAGAAATGACAGAACAGCAAAATATTAACCCACACAACACAAACATAAGGGTCAATTAACAATTGAACAAAGATTATTAATCTAAACAAATCTTAAGAAAATGGGGAATTAACATTTATTCTATAAATATACCTACTAAATATACTATGACTGTGTGAAACAAAAAAAAGGATAACTCACATCAAATACGCAGCTCAAACATTGAGAATGAGGGAGCGTGAGGATGAGGCCAGCGTGAGGATTGTCCAAGGACAAAAGGCCTCACCCAGGTGAGCTGGCTGCCTAAATAGACTTGACGGCTCCGCCCAATGTATTTAATATTCACATTGTTCCCACCCGGCTGCCCTGCTGACTAGGGATGCAACGGTACTCTGTAAAATATTCAACAGTTTGGTCTGCTATGCACAGGACAATGCATCCTTATGGACTTGGTGTGTGTGTGTGTAAAATATTCAACAGTTTGGTCTGCTATGCACAGGACAATGCATCCTTATGGACTTGGTCTGTCTGTCTGTCCGTCCGTCCGTCGAAAAGCCCTCCTTGCAAGTTAATGTCCAGTCACTGTTGTGAGACATGGCCAGTGCCAGCACTAGCGGAAGAGTAGAGAGACCGACGTTTGAAGAAGCACCGGCTTCATTCAAATCTCCGGTGTGGGTTTATTTCGGATTCGCCGTTGAATACATATAATTGAACAATGAGGTAGTGAAAACTGTAGACAGGAATTTTATTGTCTGCAAACGTTGTTGCCCTATACTCAAAAGGAAACACAAGTAATATGACCAAGCATCTCCAGCCTAAGCATCCTGATATAACGCTTGCTGAACAGAGGACAGTCCAACAAAAGGTAACACAAGCGAAACAACTGAGTTAAGGCTAAGAGGGACTTTATTACTTAAAAGTGTATATTTTGTTTACATTTTTGTATGTGTTAATTTTTTTATACATATTGTATTACTACTGTATAGTGTATACAAGCAGTCAAAGGCTAAGAGGCACTTCAATCAAATTTTATTTGTATAGCCCAAATTCACAAAACACATTTTTCCTCAGAGGGCTTTACAATTTGTACAGGGAGTAACACCCCCTGTCCTTAGACCCTTGGTTCGAGTGAGGAAAAACTTGCCCACAAGAAACCCCTTTAACAGGGAAAAAAGTGGAAGAAACCTCAGGAAGAGCCACAGAGGAGGGATCCCTCTTTCAGAACCGACAGAGAGAGAGAGATTTTAGTAAAGGGAGATGCGACTGCATTTTCAACCAATACCGTGCCTGACTAGGCTTAACCCTGAAAGAGACAGACAGAGAGACAGAGAGAGAGGAGAGAGAGGGGAGAGAGGGGAGGGAGGGGGAGTCCCAGTGTAGTGCAGTGTAGTCCTAGGCAGCATAACTAATACCTCATAAGGGATGACCTGAGCCAGCCCTCAAATCAAAAAAGTCTTAAGTCTACTCTTGTGTTGACCATGTCTGCCTCCTGAACCCAAAATGGCAGTTTGTTCCACAGAAGAGGAGCCTGATAGCTGAAAGCTCTGGCTCTCAGTCTACTTTTGGAAACTATAGGAACCACAAGGAACCCAGCGCCCTGAGAGAGCAGTGTTCTAGAGGGGTAGTAAGGTACTATGAGCTCTTTTAGATAATATTGTGTCTGACTATGAAG